>JARJCP010000162.1:0-182587 GCA_029281795.1 Mycena crocata | reverse complement strand
CAGTGCCTCAACCAGTGTTACATGGCAGGAATTGGTGAGACCTGTCTTTGCAGTGATATTGTGTGCAAGTGCTCAAGAGCCCCCAAACAGTCAGGAAATTACCCTGTGGGATTTGCTTATGTCACTGCAACTTTCAGTTACTGTGACCCATCGGACATGTAGTTTCAATTGGGTTGATGATGAATGTCGGGGCAGATTAAGTACTTGATCATCAGCCTTGCACCTGCAACTATGCTGTGAATACTCCTCACCAGCTTTGTTTGATATTAAAACCAAATTACCACACTCAAAAGTTTCTTGCTGGTGCATCCACCCTGTGATAAACTTTTGAGTACGAATTCTTTTGAGCTCTTTAGCATAGTATCTAGTTGTACAATCATTAATATTGTACTCACCCATGAATTTCAGAGTGATAAAACCAGAGCAAGATTTGTAATCCCATGTTTGACCAAATTGGACATGCAGCGAGCGAATTAATCCAGACAAAGAAGAAGCAGAAGCAGACACTGAAGTAGGAGGCAAAGATGTGGAAGTAGATGTAGAAGATGAAGAGGTGGAAGTAGAAGGGGCAGAAGAATGAGGTTGTACAACATAGAATGAGTATTAGGCATGAGAGCGGGTGGGGGAGGAGCAGGGAACAGGGTGCAGAAGAGGAGGAGGAACCTGGTTAGCTGCAGTCTGCTGCTGCTGTTGGCATAGCTGATTGATCTGCCTCAGCGCAGCAGAAGTCTGGCCAACTCCAGAATGTCCTTCAGAGGCTGGACGGGGTTGCAGCGATGGCATGATACTGACGCCTGCACTGAGAGTGTTTATCTGCCTCAGCGCAGCAAGAAGTCTGGCCAACTCCAGAATGTCCTTCAGGAGCTGGACGGGGTTGCAGCGATGGCATGATACTGACGCCTGCACTGAGAGTGTTTTATTGGGTGAGCACTAGCATGTACCAAGCAGGTCAGAAAATAATCATAGCGGGTATAAAACAACACAACAAATTGAAAGTATTGGCTGACACATCCTGCAGTGGTAAAGCCAAGGTTGTGTCTGGCAGACCGAGATAGTGGCCGTGATATCAAGGTGAAAGGATCTGATCAGGTCTCGGCAGTGGGGCGTGCTCCTCCACAAGTACACTGATACAATTTTTGATTTGGGAAACAACGCAAGTGTGGAATGGTGGATGATAGCCAAGGCTGTATGCCAGTGGCCATGGAGGAGGAGGAGGAGCAGAAGGATTAGAAGTGGAGAGCAATGACATACACAATGTTCTCAGGTGGAAGAATGCTTTTTTGTAAATGCATTTGCCATCTTATATAGTGTTCAAATCTGACAAATTCTCTGACCAGGCATCACAGCCTCTTAGTCTTAGCCAAAATAATGTCTTAAATCACACTGCAGCAAAAAACACATCAGCTCAGGTGAGCACATTCAATAAAATTCACACAGACCCTTTGGTGGAGTAATAAATTCAGACCAAAAAAGTAACATCTCAGCGGTGGTGCTTAGGAGAGCGAAATTCACATGGAGCCTTTGGTGGAGTAATAAATCAGGACCAAATAAATAACGTCTCAACAGTCACGTTCAGGTCAAACATGGCCAAACAGACAAATGACAAAAGGAAAAAGTCGGGAGCCAGTGCTTTACGGTTGCTGTACATTGCTTCATCATTTCTGCATATTTTGCACGCACTCTTTTGCACCTTGTCCCAATGCTTACCTCTGTTTCTGATTGGTTGTCTTGTGGCGCCAGATACGCGAATGCCGAGAATACCGCGAGAATGTGAATTGTGGAATGGTATCAGAATTACAACCAAATGGTAACAAACCACAAATGAACTGTGAATGACAACAATACCACAAGAACATGAATTGTGGAGTGGTTTTAGAATTACAACCAAACGACAAGGTACCATTTTCTGAATGATGAATGCTGAGATACTGCGAGAAAGTTGATTGCAGAGTAGTTTCCGATGTGCAACCAAATGACAACCAACAACACTAGCCAAGGTAGCAATGTCTCGGTGAATTTTGAATCCCAGATGTAACTTTGAAATCTCAAATCAGCACCATTATGCAATGGAAACAAGATATGTGAGCGGAACCATATGGACCATGATGAAATGGGGCCCGCAAGGGAATAGGACCACGGAATCATTATGGATTGGAGGTACATCCGACATTAGCCCCTGATTATTAAACCTCAATCTTGTTTCCATTTCATAGGCAATGTAGGTGAATAGCCAGAATTGTGCACATAGGCCCACCAACAGTAGATGATCAGTTTCTAGTTGTCTGAAATGCTTAGTGCAATCTTCCCCTGCCCCTATATTCACATTCTCAACTTGATGATGCGAGAAGCACTTGTAACATCTTGTGAAGATAAAATTTCAAAGTGGCCAGAGAAATTACCTGCTGCTTTATTTGCAGATCAAGCACAATCTTCCCCTGCCCCTATATTCACATTCTCAACTTGATGATGCAAGAAGCACTTGTAACATCTTGTGAAGATAAAATTTCAAAGTGGCCAGAGAAATTACCTGCTGCTTTATTTGCAGATCAAGCACAATCTTCCCCTGCCCCTATATTCACTTTTTCAACTTGATGATGCAAGAAGCACTTGTAACATCTTGTGAAGGTGAAATTTCAAAGTGGCCAGAGAAATTACCTGCTGCTTTATTTGTAGATCAAGTTACAGTAAGCCATGCAACTGGATTTTTGCCACATCATTCACTCGCATTCGCTTGTTGATAGGAAATTCGGACTTTCGGCAGACCCGGAGTTCTGACTTGTCTTGGTACTTGTCCATTGTGGGACTTTGCGGAGTCCTTCGGCCCCGAGGATTTCCAGTCCTTGACAGATTTGCAACATCAATGTTTGTGGTTGTCATGCTTCCATCAAATCAAAAGGTAAGATAGGCCTCATCCATGGTCATCCAATGTGATGTCACAGGTGATTTTCTATCCAAACTTGAGTTTCCTCTACAACAAGGGCAAAAATCAAAAACAAAATCTACTTTGAGGATCTCTTCTGAATCAGTCCTAGAGGCTGCATGTGAGACTTGTTTCAAGCTCACGATAAGGGATTCATCATACGCATTCCCTGGCGGGAGATAAGTCGAGGATAGTGGTTGCCTGCTGGCAAATGCCTGAATACGAGAGTGAAATATGTATAGAGTTCGGGTAAGGAGGCTTAGCTCTTATATATCTGTGCTATAGGTCGTGTAGAGTGCGATAGGTGCTGTTGCACACCAATGGGTGCAAAGATGGGTAGTGCAGTGATATAGATCACCCAATGCCTAGCCTTGGTATCTCGGAGAGTCTCAACGAGATAGGTGTACTTGGAGAGTCTCAACAAGTATAATTGAGGAGGCAGATTGTGGTTTGGTGTAAAGATAAGATAATATTACATAACACATCAACACATGACTACCTCGCGGCAGCACTACGTGACGCTTGAGCTCCGAGTTTTCTTAAGACTAGCTATATTTGAGTTTGTGACGCTTTAGCTCCAGCTCACTTTAGCCTCCTTCTTGAAGTGAATCCCAGATTGGATTTCGTGACACTTTAGCTCCAGGTCCCTACTAAGCTTGCATTGGTGCACCCTTGTTTTGAGACGTCCAACCCTCCGAGCGGAACTAGTCCGACTTTGCATACTCGTCGACGCTTTAGCTCCGAGTCACTGAAACAATCTATTGAAGTCCCAGTCGAAACCAACCATCTTAGTGCCTATCCGGCCTGAGTATTGAAGTCCCAAAAAGTGCATTTCCGTTGAAAGTGGTCATCCCGCCTCAGCCATTGCCCGTGAAACAAACCCTTGAATTGAAGTACTATTATCTTGAAGGGCGATACACCTGCCCTACCTCCCCGAACACAAACACGAGACATTTTGGTATTGAGTTGTTGAGATTTGATTGGTGTTTTTGAGTTGTTTAGTGTTGGTTGAGTTCGCTTGCTTTCACTCACTCTTTAGCATAGTTTTCGATTTCACGGCTGCACCCAAATGCACCGTTTCACCGTGATGGAAATGAATCAGAGCATAGCATATAGCATAGGAATAAATCAAAGGCAGTACAAACCAAAAGGAGAACAACAAGTCAGGACAGGACAGGGCCAGAGGAATCTGCG
Source organism: Mycena crocata (assembly GCA_029281795.1). Taxonomy (NCBI): domain Eukaryota; kingdom Fungi; phylum Basidiomycota; class Agaricomycetes; order Agaricales; family Mycenaceae; genus Mycena; species Mycena crocata. The sequence continues at coordinate 178,473 of JARJCP010000162.1, read as the reverse complement.
TGTGGCAAAAGGAGAAAGTGAATATGGAACAAAACAGAGCCATGGGAATTCCGTGTGCGGCTGTGTATTGGCGGAGCCGATCTGCTCCGATGGCATGGTATGTGACAGAATCTGGCAACTCAGAAAATCGGAATAGGATATAGCAAAGGCCGTGGAAACAATAAAGAAAGCTCGTTTTTATTCAAAAGAACAGTTTGAGACGCATTTCAAGAAGAGATTGTAGAAAATAGATTATAAAAAGGGCGAACTAGTATTAATATGCAACATGACTCTGGAATGATCAGTTAGCAGCAAATCAAAAACAGATGATCAATATTTTGGACCTTATGAAGTAGAACAAAAGAATCAAGGAGGAACATATGTTCTAAAAGAATTAGATGCATCGGTGTTACAGCAATCAGTAGCTGCATTTTGCTTACTCCCTTTTATCAAACAAGATCGATCATTGGCTTATGTACACCGGATATATGGCAGAATATCCACCATTGATGAGCAAAGGAGAGGAAGGGAGCAGTGATGAGGAAGATGAGAGCAAAGAAGACTAAATGGAGAATACGTGGCTCATCAGGGCAAAAGCCTAAAATCAGTGCATAAAATTGACTAACATATCAGGTAGGACCCTACATGCCGGAATTAGGTGAAGGCACCAATGCACCATTATATAAAAGACCACGCATCCTCGGTCATTCTTTTCCTTCTCTCTGTCTCTGCCCAAAGTCAACTCTCCTCTTACCAGGATCCCGAAGGAGGAGGATCCCTCACCTTTCCCTTACTACTACACCACAGTTGAACAATGAGATGTTTTGTTACCCATTCAAGATGGACCATTTAACCCTGTATGTCAAATGAGCAGGTTCCATGGCTTCCCTTCTAACCATGATGATCCTTTCGATTTTATGACTTCCCCTACTACTTATGGCCTTCATGCTTCCAATATGCACACTCCCTATTCTTAGGACCCATCTTCCGACTTTGAACTCTAGCATCACACCACTGAAGAACAACTGTGTTACTCCCTGCCCAGATTCACCCATTGACAGAAGCACATCTAGCATGACTGTTGCTGGCTCCCCCATCCACAAAACATTTGAGGATTCTGATTCTCCTCCCATCCTTGATTTCAACATGTTTGAGGCTCCCACCCTCACAGATGCATCAGCCACACTTGCATCCCTGCTTTCCAGCTGTGATTACAACACACCCCTGGGAGATAGCAGGACATGCCCACAATATTCCCTCCTTGCTTTACAATGAGCACAAGCCCCCTAGATCTACCCTGGATATAATCAGAGACTTTTCACCAGCACCTTTTGTTACGATGACCTACCTTCTGCATTGCATCGAGCCTTGACAGAGGCTAATCAACATTGTGGAGTCAACTACTCCATCCATGACCAAGGAACCTGCAGGGAGGTTCTTTGCAGTGGAAGTGTTAGAAGACAAGAGATGGTTGATTTCTGACATCCACTGATCCGCAAACCCTGTTCATCCCGATCACTTGTACCTCATTAATGGTAGAACATCAATTTGTGGATTACACTGCTACTATGCAACATGTCCAAATTCAACCAAGCTGTATGTTGCATGAAGCAGAGTTCGCGCATGAAAAACACACGAAGTGATACTCATTGCTAAGATTTAGGAAGATGGCAGTCATGAGATCACAGTCATGATTCTCGGAGCCATGCGGGAGAATTTGGCTGTTGGAAGTGGCTTGAGTTCAAGTCAAACTTGAACCAAACTTGTAGCCTTCTTGAAAATTTAGAATCTCAATGTCAGACAGTCCTTCTAGACAAAGGGGATCAAGTTCAATTCAATCAAGTTTTGTCCATTTATGGCAGTACATACTCCAGCAAGAATTGCAGATAAACAGCAATTATCCTCGGCAAACATCGAAGCGAAATGAGTCCTCAAGTCAAGCTTTGGCCTGTCCCACAATGTCCTGAATTTGCGGACTATTCAAGTTATGGCATGCAAGTTTGCTTTAGTCAGCAATAAGACAAATCAAAAGCTGTCAAGCAACATCCTTGCCAATATCCCACCTGGAAGAAAACTTACTCAAACCCGGGTCCTCCGCTAGATTGCATTGATGTGGATCCATGACACAAAGAAATCAGTCGACGAAAAGAAACCAGACATGGCTACTGTTAGTGATGTAACTGGCCTGGCCTGAAGCCCTGAAGCCTGCTAGGCCGGGCTGGGCCCTAAACAGGGCTTCAGCGGGCCCAGGGCTTGATTTCAAGCCCAGGCTTGTGTGATCAGTAAAGTGGGTTTCCGACAAATTTCCAGCATCAAATTTTGGCCAAACAACTGCAATATTTCGAGGTACGAGTGGTGTATATATTCTTATCTAGTCGGTTGATGATCACCCCACAAGAAAGTATTATTTTGGTTATTCAAAATTTTCAACCCTGGATCCCAAAATGGAAATTAGAAATTCTTGCGCGTGAAATTGTGTTTATGAACACACCAGATGTTCTAAACCAAAATCCAAGGCCCTTAATACATCCAAGGTATTATTATTAGTCACACCAAAGGCTGAAAAACAGGCAGAAAAAATCTCCTTGCAAGCCCGGGCCTGATCCCAAGCCCCAGGCCTGAAGCCTTATCCAGGGCCTCGGGCTCGGGCTTGGGAATTTTGAAGCCCAAGCCAGGGCTTTCAGGCCAGGTCGGACCTGTTACATCACTAGAGCCTACTGTTGGATAGACAGAAATGCGGTGATATGTCTCTTCGCAGCCTGGTTCAAGCTAGAATAAGCCTCTTTGTGCAGTTCCTGCTAATAGTATCTTGCTCTCAGTCTTGGCATTTTTCCTTGAAGTTGAATTCAACAGAACAACTCCTAGAGAAATTAAAGAAGATGACCAAACTAAAGTACTCAACATCTAGTTGTCGTATTCAAAAGTGAAATATAAAAATTGCAATTTTGCCATGAATAAATAATAGAATAACGGCAAGTCTCAGCATTGACCCAATATTTTTGGGGCAATAACTGTGGCACTAGTGGTGGCAAAGTTCGGTTCGGTCCAGGTTTGGGGCCTTTTTTCCCCGAATGCTGAAGGCAAACATGGTGTCCAGTTCTGCCATTTGCTAAACCCTCAACCTGAACAGGGGTTCAGATTCGGTTTGCATTCGAACACATTCGGACCCAAGGAATTTTCAGCCTTCTCAGAGACCAAAAATTCACCGTGGAAGAGCATGCAAAGGGCAGTGCCTTGTAGCACTTGGGTGACTAGGTTCAAAAGACGGATTTAAGCGCTTGAAGGAAACCCAGATCAAGAAATTGTGAAGTTGTGAATGCAACAGAAGAGTTGAACCAGAGGATGGGTCATATATCTAGGCAATGAAGGTCCGAAAAAACACGCATCATAGGAACAGGAATGCACAACAATGAAAAGTTCAATCAAACCCAAAATGCCTGAATAGTCACTGGGGGCAAAGGCTGAGGCACCTGAATTCCAGGTGCCTCTGACGCATGTGGACCGAGACTCACACTAGGTTTTTGTGCACAAAGGAGATAAAAGCGAGAATTCCTTTATTTCCTTTGTGCACACTGGCACCTGCCGACCACATGCCTTGGAGGCACCTGGAGTCCAGGTGCCCTGGATTTTGCCCCCAGTGAGTGGCAAAATATACTCAACTTTGAGCAATTCTGATTTGGTGTTTGGTTCAAGTTTGAACTTCACCTCAGCCCGAACACCAAACTTGAACGTTGAGTTCAGTTTGGCACCTGGCCAAATACTGAACCTGAACAGTGAACAGTGTTCAGTTCGGTGTGGAAGTGTCTGTGCAAGGTCTCTATTTTCACTTTTAAGGTGAAAAATTTAAAACAAAAGTCAGAAAGTGTTGAAAAAGTTTTTAAGTTTTTCACCTACTTTTTCAGTGAAAAATTTGTGTAAAACTCAAACTACTTTTCACCAATTTTTTCACCGAAAAACTTGAAAAGCAGTGAAAAAATTGAAATATTCAACCAGTGTGCTCCATCAAATCATGTGACTGTGTGACACTATGTGCGTCTCACCTCAAACACATTGTGGGAAGTACATACTGGCAGCGGTCATCTCAACTTGTATTTTCCCTCATACCTATCAAGCATATCTCACATTTCATATCCTTTTCTTTTGCTCACATTCATTATTCCAATACAAACTCTACATAGGATCCAATGGCACACTCATACCCGAGGCCTCACCCATCTTGGACTACTGGGGATCAAGATGATGGTGGATTGGGCACTCATTTGACAGCATTGAGGCAGCAGTGTTCCTCTCCCTATCACGTCTTTGCACTGTTCCCGAGTGGTTCAACGGTCACACCGGGAACATTGTCCCATGCATGTCGGACCCGAGTGCGTGAAACACATTCCTTGTGTAGGTATTCCGCATTCCCATCAGATTTTTTCAATGGTCCATCGAAGACTTTTTGTCCACCACATACAAATTAGCTTCTCTTTGGCTACAAAAAATATACCAACTAATTTTGAACGACTAATCATCAAGTTTGCTTGCTTTTTCACCCTTCTTGGATGTCTGATCCCTTCCTGCTGTGTGTTGGAGTCTCAACCGAAACACCAGCGCACTGCCGCTATGTGGGCGCTGACACAACAACTCACCTTTGCCATGGTTTTACTCATCTGGACTCACCCGCTGTTTGTTTCCTTATCACCGTAGCTGTACTGACTCCTACCTATTCACTCACGCACTGTTACTGTGTTACAATTACTTCCCCCATTTGGTACATGTGTTGTATTTGAGCTGTAGTTTCAATCAATACCTCTACGCGTTTGCAGAGGGTCACTGTGCATCGGGCCGATTTCCAACACTGTGAGTTGGCCATACATGCGGCCCGGCACCAGTATGATGTGCTTTTTGATTTTCCATCAGTGAGGCTTTGCATTTCCTTGGCCTTGGCACATCACCTTGACACCACCTTTGTTCTTTCCACCACTCTATATATGTGCAGCATTGCTCGCCACTTCAAGATGACAAGGACAAAAAGCACGTCAGTCAAGTCTTGATCACCCAATCATGCCTTCTTTTGCTTATTTTGCCACGTCCGCCTCTCATCTCTCGACTTGGTTTTATTCCACTCCTGTGGGGTCGTTGATCCAGCTACGTGGCAGGGCCATCGTTTGCTGATCCAACTCGGGTGGGGACAGACCCCAAAGCAGCGTAGCTCAACACAGCATGCTGCACGGAGTCCATACAGATGGACAGGATACACTCAACTGAAACGATCAAGCAGGAGCAGCGCTGTTGAGTGGAATTTTAGTTCACCAAAGAGAGCTTCCAATTCCTAAGAATTGTAATAAATCCAGTATGGTGCTTTGGCTCTCATAATATTCCCTTTCCAGGAATTTAGCGGTGAGTGACGGATGGGGGTAACTCGGTGATGTGGTCGGTTCAGTGTCTGTCTGTGCGGTACGGTGTAACAATTAAAGACCTATGAGTCTTTAAACTGTTGAGGCTTATTGGTAAGAATGATAGTGTGCTGCTTAAACTTTATTGGTCTGCTTAATTCATATAGAAGCCTTAATAGACTAGCTATTTGAATCACTCCGTATAAAGTTAAGAAAAACTTAATATTCAAGGGTAACTACACAGGGGTAATTAGGGGATTTTTGAAAGAGGTCCTCCTTATATACTAACTCTATGGTGAGTCATATATGAATGACTAGGACTATGACTTGGTTTACTGACTACATTTGACTTGAATCTTGACTCAAAAGGAAATGATTCGGAGTTCTGATTCATTCAGATTCTGAAGTGGTGCCGTTCTAGGCCGTGTATTCCGAATGATCCGAATTTTAATCCTAATATTTCCGATAGCAATTTTCAGGACAAATGTATTTTATAGGAAACAGATTTACACTGGTTCAGTGCTGAGTCACGAGCAACGTGCTGTCCTCGTGTTGATAGCAGCAGGCTTGAAATGTGACATGTCTGCCAGCAAGGTACAGGTAGTTTAGTACTAGTGAAATTGGTGAAGCATAGGTCTTGAATGTATGAACTTGACGCGAGATTTTCGCGAGGTATCGATCTAAAAGTAACGCAGAATTGCGTCTACATAAAGTGAGTAAATGGTAGAATAGCGAACTAATATAACATACCTCAGCTGCACTGCGTATAGTGGAACGACTGAGGTAGGAGAACAAATAAACAAAAAGATATGGGCAGAGCTGTACACATAAGCAAGATAAGATAAGTAAACCGGAGGAAGACCTATCGAAGGGTTTTGACACTCCCACTCGTGTACAGACGGAGTCCCATGGCCTTTACAAACTTCCAGTGCTTGTCATGCGGAAGTGACTTTGTAAAAATGTCAGCTACCATGTCGTCCGTGGGGACGAAACGAATTATGGCCTGCTTCTTAGCAACCAGGTCATCTCGAAGGTAGTGATACTTCCGTTGGATATGTTTCGTTCGGGCACGGAACTGAGCATCCTTTGTGTGGATGATAGCCGCTTGATTATCACACTTTAAATCGCTGGGTTCCTTCTGCGCATGCCCGATATCCTCGAAGAACGTTCGGAGCCAGGCGAGATGTTGACCAGCATAGCACAGACCAATGTACTCGGACTCGGTAGAAGATAATGCGACCATCGTTTGGTGTTTGCTACCCCAGCCAATGGCGCCTCGGACAGAGATGAATACGAAACCGGAAGTGGACCGGGACGTGTCAGAGTCCCCGCTCCAGTCGGCGTCTGAATAACCATTGAATGACATGTCCATGGACACGTCGCTGCCATCGAAGCGGAGTTCTATCGCGGCTGTGGCTTTGAGGTAGCGCAAGGCTCGTTTGCAGCCTCCCAGTGACAATTTTTAGGGTTTGCACTGAAACGACCAAGTAACCCGACTGTGTAAGATATATCGGGTCGGGTGCCCATCATGGCATACATGAGACAGCCGACGATGGTGGCGTACGATACGTGCTTGCCATCGATGTCCATGTCGAGGATGGTGGAGTTGTCGACGGGATCGTCAGAGGTGAGTTTGCAGTTTGATGCAAGCGGCGTCGAAACGGGTTTTCTGTTCGACATACCGCAGCGTTCAACCACTGACTTGATGTATTGCTCCTGAGAGAGCGAAATCGTACGTTGGTCGCGGTCGCGCTTGATCTGTGTGCCGAGGATGTAGGACGCGGGTCCCAAGTCTCGCATTTTGAAGATTGTGGATAACTTGGCTTTGATTGAATTCATGAACGCTCGGGAGTTGGCAGCCAGTATGAAGTCATCGACGTATACAACCAGGAAGCAGAGGTGGCCGTCCTTGCGAAAGACATATAAACAGGTTTTGGCATTGAGTCGGGTAAAGCCAAGATCGTTAGTCAGCTTTCGATCAAGGGTGTGATTCCAAGTTCTGCCTGCCTGCTTTAATCCGTACAGAGACCGGCGCAAACGCCAGCAGTGACTAGCGGGGATGGACACACCCTCGGGAGGAGACATGTAGAGCTCCTCCTCGAGCTCACCGTTTAGGTACGCCGTCGCTACATCCATCTGGTCAAGCTCAAGATCATATTTTGCGGCAAGTGCAAGGATAATCCGAATCGACTCGAGATTTGCGACAGGTGCGAAGACCTCTTTATAATCAACACCTTCCTTCTGGGCGAAGCCGCGCGCGACGATGCGGATCTTGAAGCGCTCGATGTTGCCGTTGGCATCGAGTTTAATCCGCATTACGACTTTGGATGTGATGAGTTTTACGCCGACCGGAATCGGTACGACTTCATACACATTGTTGTCTATGAGGCTCTGAAGCTCCTCTTGTAGAGCACCATGCCATTGCGGACCATCGGGTCCCTCGAAAGCTTCCCAGATTGTGTTTGGGACTGGCCGATGTGATGGGCCAGTTCCAGCAATGCCCGCGAAGAAGATGTCGTCGGGGTCTGCCGGCGGCTCGTCTGAGTCGTCGTCGTCGTCGTCGATGGGTGCTTCCTGAGCTCGCACTTGGATATCGCGGAGTGTGTGATGAGGTCGCTTGGCATCTGCACCTTGGTCTTCAGAGGTACGTGCTCGTTTTGCCTTTTGATCCTCTTTAGCTTGTGCTTCAAGGTTTACAGCTCGATTATACTCCTTATTCCTATCGACCAGTTTACGCTCTCGTCGAGGTCTGGTAGCGGTGATGGAAGTGGGATCGGGAGCTGAAACCGGAGTCTTCGCGCGTCCACGTTTGCGACCGCGGGGATTTTCAGGTTCAGGACTGAGTTGTGTCAACGGGAGGAGTTGGTGGTCGAGGCAATTGCAGGTGAGGGAGAGATTGTGGATTCAAATCAGGTGGAGGAGTGCTAGCTCACACTGACCCAGGCGCGTTGTCGGTACCTCCCACTGGCTTGGGATCATTGATAGCTCCCACTGACGGAATGACTTTTGTAGCCTTCGGTGCCGGAACACGCTCATCGTCCGAACCTGTGACGTCGGGAGTGGTCGGTCGCCCTGGACGCGGTTTGGTGCGCAATATATCCTCCCACCGCTCTGGTGTGGAGGGTGTGTCTTTGGTACGCAGATCAACGATGACGGGTGCGGCGTCCGTCTCGTCAAACTAGATGTGCTGGCTGTGGGATACCTTTCGGGTGACAGTGTCCAAGAGTCGATAGGCCTTCTTTCCAGTTGTGTAACCGAGCATAATGCATTTGCGGCCTTTATTTGCAAACTTTCAGGAGCGCTTCCCCTTTGGAATGAGTGCATATGCAACACAACCGAATGGACGAAACCAGGATGCGTCGACCTTACACTTGAAGATCTTCCCGTAAGGAGTCTTTCCACGAAGCCCAGATGCCGGGCTTCGGCCCGTGAGGAAACCGGCGGTGGACATGGTGTCTGTCCAGAACGACTTGGGCAACCCAGAGTTGATGAGCATTGCTGTGGCTGCGGTTGTAAGTGTCTGATTCATCCGTTCTGCCAGGCCATCCTGCTCTGGCGTGTCAGCTGCGGTAGTCTGATGGACTACCCCGCTTCGGGAGAACTCAGCCTTGAAGGATTTGTTTACGAATTCACCTCCACCGTCACTTTGGAAGAACTTGAGCCAATTCGGGGTCAAGTGGAATTCACCGATTTCCTCGTGGAAGAAGGCTTCTACATCTTGTTTCCACTGTCGGAATATTGTGAAAGCTTCGCTCTTCTGCCTCATGAAGTAGATCCATGGGAAGCGGCCGAAGTCATCGGTGAATGTTATCCAGAAGCGGTTTCCGTGGCGGTCAGCTGGAGTAACTGGTCCACCAACGTCGCAATGAATGACTTGCAGTGGCCGTGTAGCTCGCTGCCCTTTATGCTTGAATGGCAGTTTCTTCATCTTTCCGAGGACGCATGGTTCACAGAATTTCGGCGTACCCGAGACGCTGTCAATCTCCTCGAGATGACCGTGTTTGACCATCCGTTTCAGGCTCTTCGGGGCGATGTGGCCCATGTGTCGATGTAGGACATTGATGTCGACCGTGAGGTGAGCTTGTTTGACAGGTAGGATGGGAGTGATGTCGAGATGATAAAGTCCGCCTTTATGATGTCCGTGGAGAACAGGCTTACGTCCTTTGGAGGATTTGACTTGGCAGGACTCGCCTTTGAAGACGGAATAGTAACCAGCTTTGTTCAGACGGTAAACTGATATGAGCGTCACAGAGAAACTTGGGACATATAACACTTTGTCGAGCTGAATGGTCTTTCCAGTGAGAGGGCTCTTGAATGAAATCGAGCCAATACCAATAGCTTCGACTGAGGAGTCGTCACCGAAGCGAACCTTTCGAGGTGGATTTAGTGGTTTATATGTGAGAAACCATGCTCGGTGAGGTGCCATGTGGCCGGATGCGCCGGAGTCGATAAGCGTGAGGTAGTCGAGAAACTTAGATGCCGACCCAAAATAAGCCAGAATACGTGTCATTAAAGCCTTGTTGACTTTTACATGGTGGCTACGGGTTTTGCTTCGTCCGCCTTTTGTCGCAGAGAACTGGGCCCGATCATGGTCGGAGTTGGAGTCAGTCTCATCAGAGCTGCTCGAGTCCGATTCTGAGTCTGACCCATCATCCGCTTGGTGTGCTTTCTCTCGCTCTCGCTTCCGACTTTTTCCCTTGTCCTTCTTTCCATCTCTCTTCTGTTTTGCAAGTGCGAAACAGTCCTCCGTGTTGTGCGAAGTGGCGCGGTGGAAACTGCACCACTTGTCAGATTTTTTCGACTTCTTTGGAGGTTTCGAGGATTTCGACTTGAGCGCGGATTCAGATGCGGGTGATTCCGCGGAGCTTCCTCCGGCTCGAGTGACGTCGGCGATGAGGCGTTCTGATACGTCGTCAAAGTCGAGTGAGGTACCGGGAGCGAGCGAGCTGACGACAGAGGATTTGAAGCCTTCCCATTTGACATCCGTGGGGAGAGATTGGAGGAGGAGAAATGCAAGAAACTCCTTGTCTAAGGGTTTTCACATGGCTGTGAGTTTGGCGGAGGCGGCGTTGATCAGACCAATGTGCTCTTCTACAGAACTTTCCCCGTCCCAACTGAGTTTCATCAACCACATAAAAGGCGTTGACACCCATGTTTACGGTTTGGTGGATTCGGATGAGCTCGTTGTAGAGTCCTTGAGCAGTGTTGAAGGATTCGAGTTTGAGGGCGAGACGGTCGGAGATGTGGTCAATGATGATGCCGTGTGCTTTTCCATCGCGGACTTCCCAGGTGTCGAGGTAATTGCCCGAAGCATCTCCTGGCAGCGGAACCTGAGTGGCGGTAGGTTTCCCTTTAAAGGGTGTCGGCAACCTTCTCTCGTCGAAGCTTGCCAACAATTCGGATGTTCCAGATCTGGAAGTTCTTGGGCCCGTCGAGGACAGGGCAAGTGGTTGTGTCTTTCGAGGATAAGGAAGACATGGTGGCAGTGAGTCGCCGGTGACGTGGCAAGTGATGTCCACGGAGAAGAAGCCCAACAGTGTAGGCTGTGAGAGTGGGTAGACGAGCGTGAGCTGGCGAGTCGTTGCAGATCTAATACGGGAGCCTAGTGCGCTAGGTGGGGCCCATAACCTTTCGCGAGGTATCGATCTAAAAGTAACGCAGAATTGTGTCTCAGCCGCACTGCGTATAGTGGAACGACTTATGAATTACTGTACCTAAAAGTAACGCAGAATTGCGTCTACATAAAGTGAGTAAATGGTAGAATAGCAAACTAATATAACATACCTCAGCCGCACTGTGTATAGTGGAACGACTGAGGTAGGAGAACGAATAAACAAAAAGATATGGGCAGAGCTGTACACATAAGCAAGATAAGATAAGTAAACCGGAGGAAGACCTATCGAAGGGTTTTGACAGAGATATCATGGATCCTGTATACGCCCAGAAACAAAAAAAAAATGTGGTTGACTTTGGGTTGACTAAAGGGAATGTAACGGCTCTGATGAGTCCCTGAGAATAAAGCAGCCTTCATTGATGTCCTCATCATTTCATCACTGCCCAGCATCTGCAGCTGAATTGTCATTTGCTGGAACCACACTTCTATATAAAGCAAGAAATGGGTTGAAAAAAGGGAGAAGTATGCCAAGATTACCTGACACATTTTTTGTACATAAAGATAGATTAATTTGTCCTGTCCGACAAGAGGCCTTTGCACTGGGTGAACATTTCGGAATTTTGACTGAGAAATTTGGTAAAAACTATTTTGAATTTCACACAAATTTTTCGGTTGAAAATTTGAAAAACTTGAAACCTTTTGATGAAAATTTTGATTTTGAGTCAAAAAATGCTGAAAAAATCGAAAAATCACAAAATATCTACCAAAAAGTTCCAAGTTTTTCACTTATTTTTTCACTGAGAAATTGGTGTAAAATTCAAAATAGTTTTTACCAAATTTCTCAGTCAAAAATCTGAAATGTTCAACCAGTGTTGTTTGAATAATCACTCTTTGAAAAAAATGGTATAAATTTTCTTTTGAACTAAAGCAATTTTTGCACCTCAAAAAAAAATCGGGTGTGACCGTGATGTAAACACTTGGTTGGAATAGTACAGTACCTACACAAGTGATGCATGCGTGGATCATTTCCCCCGATGTCAGAGGTACAGGTTCCCTAGTGGATTTTTAACATTCCCATGGACACTCAAAGGGGATTCCAATTTGTGAAATCCATACCATACCTCAAATTTTCATTTTTGTGGGTTTTGGTGGACCTGTCCCGTTGTTAGTGACATCATACTACCCATTTAGGACGTTGATTCAGAATTTCCCACAGCCTCCAGAAGAAGAAAAGATCAAGTTGAGTCCTCAAGTATGTTTTTACCGCTTCTATCCATTGTATGAGCTACTTGTGGGCTCCACAAACATGCCTGTTCATTTTGGAGAGCCTTTTGATGCGACAAGGATTCTGCATCTCATTACTCATGTTGATTATAGCGCAATGTTGGTGCAACGGCAAACCTCTCAGCACCTGAATTAGGAAATAATGTTTTTTTCTCTAGCACACTTCAGGCTACTATGAAGTGACCCCTGATAGGCTATTTTGTCCCAATTGCGGACTGTACCTAACAGGGGTCACTTCGGTGGACTCATTCCACCGCATATGGATTCATCCCCGGGATGGATGAATCCACCTTGCGTCACATCACGCTCACCTGGATTCATCCACCGGCCCTGGGGTGGATTCATCCATGCTGCGCTCGCGCAGCCCGATTTCGGATTTTTGGGGCCCGTACGGGGCCCATTTGGTGCCTCCTGCTGGGTCTTCTCTCAGGGTAGTTTACTGTGCCCTTCTTACCATGTATCATAGCCATTGCACAATATAACAGCTGCATTTGTGCAGCTCAATTTTGCAATTTTTGTGCAGGTACAGGGCCATTTTCCTAGGAATTTTGGGATACCTCCGATATCCATGCACGGGTTCGCCCTCAATATCCATGCACGGATTCACCCTCAATATCCATGCACGGATTCACCCTCAATATCCATGCACGGGTCCCTCAATATCCATGCACAGGTTCGCCCGCGATGCTGGCCCTCAACTTGGTCAAATTTTGACTCAGAGTGTCTAAGTGGATGAATCCACGTAACCCTAAATACCCATTGCGGATTCATCCATTAAGCCTTTTTCTTTGACATGGATGCATCCACATTAATACCCTGGATGCATCCATCCTTCCATTTTTTCTGCCATGGATTCATCCATAACACTTACATGGATTCATCCATCCTTCCCTTTATGTCCCGTGGATCCATCCACATTCACTATTTTCACTTACCTGGATTCATCCACCTCACGGATGAATCCACGTAACCTAAAAACAGCAGGCTGGATTCATCCACATGAATTTTACTTCATGGTGGACCCATCCACGTAGCACACGGATTCATCCATGCTAAATATATTCGGTAGCATGCATGAATTTTTCCAACGTGGATTCATCCATGTCATTTTCCCCCCCTCTACCTGGACTCATCCATGTTTTTGTTTGGTTCCCACATGGATGCATCCACATTCGATATGGATTCAGCCATCCCATTTGTTTGGTTCACACATGGACTCATCCATGCGTCGCTCACGAGTCGCATGGATGAATCCATGCCTTTGTTTGATTCCCACCAAACTTTCAATATTTTTCAAAATCCTTACCGTAGCAACCGTGTCTAGTATCAGTATACATACCCATTATCATTTGTTAAAGCATACCCTTGGTCCCCACAGCCTTTACTTCTTCCTCAATAAGTACTAATCCGCTGCATTATTTTTTTCCCCTCACCTTCTGTTGCTGTTTGATATATAATTCCTGGGTTCTCACATGGGTACCATTCAATCACTATCAAAAGATATAGACTAATATATATCATCCATTAGTGTCAGTATATTCCATAATATGCATACCCATCACTGTAATCCTTGTACCTCGTCCATCGGCGAGTACACCCATCAATATTTTGATCCCCGCCGCCAATCAAGGTGGCGGGGTAGCGTTCAATCAGTGGCTGTGCCCGGTCATCATCCGGTAATTAGGAAGCATTTGCGCAGAAGAACGCAAGTCACCTTAATCTCTACAGTTTCGCTTTGGAGAGGAACTTGATTATGGGGAATTCCTCTGGTTCGACTCCAGATTTGGGCTTTCTTTTGACCGTCCTTTTTTTTTTTTCCGCAAAGTAATTCACTTCAGGTTACCCTTCTGGGCATCCATTAGGGGTGAATTTTTATTGGAAAGTAACTACCCCTACAGGTACTTTTTTTGGGTGGGTGTCCCAGGGACAGTGGGACGTCCCACAGTATATGGGAATGATGGCATGGGCGTGCCCGCCGCCTCGGCGGACCATAAAAGTGGGACGTCCCAGCACGCCGCAGGCGGAGAAACATAAGCCATGTGATTTTCTTTTAAATCCTGGGGCTTGATTTTCTGCAAAAACACCACTTATCCAGGCACTCCCCCCCACCACAGCCACCTACTATATTTGCAACTATTTCTATCTGCAGCTTTAACACATAATGCCCACCTGCCACCCATCTTGTGCTTTCATCCCAGCTCTCAAATTACTCCATTCAGTCACACATAACCTCTTCAACCTCTGCTTGCAGTTTACAATCCCTTCATGCAATGTGGGACATCCCACAATTTTTTCATGGAAAGTGGGATGTCCCATGTTTTTTCTGTGCAAAGTGGGATGTCCCACAGGGTTTTCAAGTAATATGGGACATCCCACCATTTTTCATGCAAAGTGGGACATCCCACAGCCTTGTCATGTAAAGTGGGATGTCCCACAGCTTTTTCACATCAAGTCGGGCATCTCATTTGTTTCAGTTGCACTGTTATTGTACTGTGAATTCCAAAGCCTACATCACATCAAAGATGCTGCCAATGAGAAACATTAAACCTATAAGTTGAACAAGACCCCAAAGGCTATATTGTTGAGCTTAGGAGAGGATATAAAATATAAGTGACTCTTATAATGTGGGATTCATTGTTGCACTGCATGAGAAGAAATGAACAAATAGAATCCCAAAGGTAGAGTATTGTCCTCACAATAGAAATGAAAGTCAATGTTTTTTTTTTTTTTTGTTCAGGCTAAATGGGTTCCAAAAGATAAGCTCAATGCAGGAGAAAATAACATTCTCCTTTTTAAATGTTAGATGTAGCCATATCTGGTGATAGCACTGCCACTGATTCCTGTGATCGATCACTTATTTTCAACACTTTTGTCTGAAAAAGGAAATTAATTACTTCTTCAAAGGATTCCCAATATATAGTACAGCCAGTTGTTAACTTCTGAGTCTGATGACTTGCTCCTGTTGTGTATATACTTCATACACTACTTCTGCTACTCAGCATTCATTTAACCTGACTAGACATGCATATTAGAAATTTTGTGTCTAGGTTGCATTCATGGTTAGATCACTCTGGCTCAATTGAGGCTGCAGCAATGTTTCATTCAATCCAGGCATACATTATATGAGTTTCAATGCACTTTGATATATCAACATCCAACATATTAGCCTGGAATGAGTGAAAACAGTCATAAGTAGGATTTGTAGTGCTTAAACAGTGTTTTGCAAGGCTCCAGTCTAAGCCAGATCAATTTAAACACTGTAGTTATATTACCAGTATGTATACAAACTATAAAAAACAAAAAATATCAGGGAACCACAGTTCTACTGTTGTTCACTGAGGGATGCCTACATGAAAAAGCTTCTGAATAGTCAGAAAACTGACAATCATCATAATTTCTCAGATTCTTCTACTTTTGATAGATGTTATACCGATGATATGGAAGTATTTTTAGATCAAGAAATAAACATCATCTCTACACATTTGCACCTGTAATAGCACTACCAATGTGAAAATTAATATAATCACTGATTTTATTTTTGATGAAGGGTTTATATTGGAGGTTGATAACTCGGTCAACATAGTTATATACATGACACCTCACACATATATCACAATCAACACGCCAGATGCATCACCTGAGATGTATTGCTTCAAATATTATTTCCATACTAAATGGTTAAAAACAGTCTAACCTGTGCATAGAACTGCACTAAAAGTCATATTCCGGTGGATAAATACCTATGAAACTAAGTCCAGATGGTCCAAGGGTCTACAAATTGTTGGAACAGATTTTATTTCGAAAAAACTGACAAAAATATTCCTTCCCAATAAGGAAATTCCTGTAGAAGTTTGTTGTTTGTTGTTTGTTCAATCTGGGTACTGACCTATTTCATGAGTATTAAAAATACTACAGCCCTAATCAACGGAATTGAGGTAATCTGAGTTTCTATACTTTTGGTAAACCTGCCAGTTATCCAAATCTCAATGTTGTATTCAGCACAACAAAACATTCTAGAGACCCATTGAGCTAGTCAAATGGAAGCTAGAAGGTATATGGTAAGTATGAGTTAGGAAGGAAAGAAAGATTGGGCACACATGCATCGTGCTCTTTAGAAAGCTTACACATGCCGGCACTCCATCCCTGTACTGAAACAATAGTCATCATGGTCATAGCAGCAGTCATCAAAATTGCACTGGAGATGCTACAGTCCTAACTGCCATTGCTGTCAGTATAGGGATGTACAGTAGTCTAAGCTCTATATATAATCTTATTAATCATGAATTATACTTGTGTGTTGTATATTATGATTGAGTTTTGCAGTGAAATTTAGGCAGGAGCCAATCAGTAACAAACAACCAATATCGTCCCAATAAGGAGATCTGAGAAGAGCTAAAAATAGAGAAAAAATAAGAAAAGGGTTGGAAGCAACTGATGACAGTTTCAGGTATTTTATGTGATATATATTCATTTAACGATACTAACAGGCTTCGACAAAGCAGGTGGGACAGCATATGGTAAATAGTCTAAAAGTGGGACATCCCACAATCTTGATGGGAGAAATGGGATGTCCCATGTTATACTTCGTTTCTTGAACGAGATGACGGGCTTTTGTTTACCTTTCCGCAGTTTTGATTCACCCAAAAACCAGCCAAGACCAAGCCAAGAACAAACCAAACATCTGTCTTCGGAATCTTACTCTCACCAACAGCTACAGCTTTCCTTGGCTTCTGTTTTTGCAACCATCGCATTTGAAAGCTGTTAAATTGAACAGCAGTTGCAGATAGCAGACCAGCACATGGTTAAGACTTAACTGGCTTTTGAACGGTGCCATTGACCAGCTGTAATCCTCCGACTGCGTGAAATTGTGCTGCAGGGCGTCAAGCTTAAGGCTGTAACTTCCCGCAGCAATTTTCCCCGCAATGACTACCCAATGAGTCGGGATTGTCGCTCGGCCATTTTCACTTTGTCAAGTGCCGAGTTGGGCCGGAGCGTAGCGAAGGCCTATCTTGTATGTATTTAAAGTGGGACAGCCTACAGATTTCATAAGAAAAGTGGGACATCCCACGGATTTGAGATGAAAAGTAGGATGTCCTAGTATATCTTAAGTGATCCCAGCAAGCTGACATGGTATGCATTGCGGAGGTGTAGTGGGGGGTGGCTGGATAAGTGGTTTTTTTTTGCAGAAAATCGAGCCCCAATATTTAAAAGGAAATCACATGGCTTATGTCCAAAAAGAAGGCCCAGGTTGCAGGCTCTTTGGATCACCTGCACCCCAGGCAAGGGGTGAGCCGGTGCCCCAAAAATGCGCATTTTGGCGCTGGTGTGACGTGACACATGTGGGATATCCCAGAAATCTTTCTCCACCTGCGGCGCGCTGGGACGTCCCACTTTTATGGTGCGCCAAGGCGGCGGGCACGCTCATGCCATCATTCCCATATACTGTGGGACGTCCCACTGTCCCTGGGACACCCACCCAAAAAAAAGTACCTCTAGGGGTAGTTACTTTCCAATAAAAATTCACCCCTAATGGGTGCCCAGAAGGGTAACCTGAAGTGAGTAATTACATCTTTTATTAGGTTTGAGTGAGGGCCAAGCATGGCTTTATTAAGGTTGCTTGGTCTAACGGCATGACACTTAGACATGGTACAGTGCTACACAACTCAACTTGCCTAACACGTGAAGAGGGTTCGACTCCCTCAGCAACCATTATTTTGGCCCGCGGACCCTTAACTTTGATTTAAGCTACGTCATTTTGAAACAAGAGACAACAACCGTTATTGTCCGCATATAGTAATTTTGGTTTGAGTGGTTCGAAAATGAACTGTGCCAGTCGATAAAAATCGCAATAAACTCGTCAATCGTGAGGCAGTTCTATTCGGCGGGATGGTGATTTGTTAGACAGGTAAGTATCTGGTGTAATGTGTGTAGAAAGACTATAAAATTTGATTGAAAGCAAACAAAGGTCTGGATTCATCCATGCATCTAGTAAGCCACGCGTGGACGAATCCAGGTGGGAACCAAACAAATGGGTGGATTAATCCAGCCGTCATCTGGATGGATCCAGGTGGGAACCAAACAAACACGCAGATGAATCCGCTTCAAAGCAAAAAATATCACCTGGATGAATCCATTGTGAAAGGAAAAAACGGTGGATGAATCCAGGTGTGAAAATACTTGCATGGATTCATCCACCATGGAAGAAAAATACAGGTGGATGAGTCCATGTAGGGTGGATGAATCCAGGTAGATAAAATATACTGGAGGGTGGATGAGTCCATGTACGTGGATGAATCCATGCAGCAAAAAAATGGCTACGTGGATGAATCCACATAAGTAAAATTCATGTGCATGGATGAATCCATGTGAGTAGAAATAGTGGAGTGGATGAATCCAGAAGGCATAATTAGGGTTAGCCTGGATTCATCCACATGGCATCCCAAACCAAAACATTGGCAAAAGTGCATGGATATCAGGGGCGGAGCCATGCATGGATATCGAGGGTGAACCCGTGCATGGATATCGAGGGCGAACCCGTGCATGGATATCAAAGGCGAACCCGTGCATGGATATCGGAGGTATCCCAAAATTCCTAGGAAAATGGCCCTGTACCTGCACAAAAATTGCAAAATTGAGCTGCACAAATGCAGCTGTTATATTGTGCAATGGCTATGATACATGGTAAGAAGGGCACAGTAAACTACCCTGAGAGAAGACCCAGCAGGAGGCACCAAATGGGCCCCGTACGGGCCCCAAAAATCCGAAATCGGGCTGCGCGAGCGCAGCATGGATGAATCCACCCCAGGGCCGGTGGATGAATCCAGGTGAGCGTGATGTGACGCAAGGTGGATTCATCCATCCCGGGGATGAATCCATATGCGGTGGAATGAGTCCACCGAAGTGACCCCTGTTAGGTACAGTCCGCAATTGGGACAAAATAGCCTATCAGGGGTCACTTCATAGTAGCCTGAAGTGTCTAGCACAACAAACATGAATTCTGAGGCCTTCAGACTTCAATTCACTGTCGAAAGGTGAGTAACAATTCCAGAATCTGAGGTGCTTGATTTTCTCTTGAATCAACACCCCCATGTGACATGCTACATATAATTCATTGACTATGCCTCTATTTGTGGTTACTTTCATCGGGCTCTGGTGGCGCATGAGTACGTGTTGCAGCCAAACTGTTCCATGATGTGTCATTTCAAATCACATAAGGGGGGATTCCTCTCTTGCTTCCTTCCTCCATGTGGTGCGAGCTTCTGAGTTTTTCCCTCTGAGTTTCTGAGTCCTGAGTTGTGAGTCCTTGCGCTAAATATCTACAGCGAGTCACTGCATGGAACCTACCACCACTGAGTTGAAATCATTGTGTCTCTCTGCTATTTTTCCACTCTACTCTTACAGGTCTGAGGTTGGATACGGTACAACCGACGCGTCTCTTGGTCCACGCTAGGACCTACATTTACTTCTTCATCAGTCCAGTTCAGATTCAAACCGATATTCACTGGTTGAACATTTCAAGTTTTTCAGTGAAAAAATGGATGAATTTTGTTTTGAATATTACACCAAGTTTTCACTGAAAAAGTTGGTGAAAAACTCGAAACATTCTGGTGAATTAGTTGAAATGATTCAAGTTTTTCACCAACTTTTTCAGTGAAAACTTGGTGTAAAATTCAAAACAAAATGCATCCATTTTTTCACTGAAAAACTTGAAATGTTCAGCCAGTGATTTGAACCGAACCTTGGCACCACTATGTTGAACTGCCGCACCAGTAATCTCCATACCACCAGTAATCTCCATACCACCCCATTTACAGCTGTCAATAGTTCTATTCTTTGAAAGGAACAAATATTCTCCCAGTTGTGTTTCAGCCAACAGGAAAAACAAGTTGCATCTACCAAAAGTTGCCGTATCTTCTAGTTGCCTTTTCGAAAAAAAAAACCATTTCTCGAAGTTGCATTTAGGAAAGTTGTAAGTTGTCATAGCACACCAAAAGCATTTCCCAAACTTGCCTTATTGTAAAGTGGTCAACTTCCCAAGCTGCATTTGAGGAAAGTTGTAGTTGCACTTTTGGAAAAAGTTGAAAGTTGCATCTTTTCCCGAAGTTGTCACTTTTTTCTTCTCGACTTTCAGCAAGTTACAAACAAAACTTTCTGCACAGTATTTCACCCATACTCATATATTACTGACAATCCAAAATTGTCACCTTTTTTCGATGATGTCTGTGGGGCTCTTGATAGGACACAGATTGGCACTTCCCCCCAGACAACGATGGTTTTGCAACCACAAAGGCTTCCTTTCTCCACCAATGTCCAGGCCTCCATGGACTTTGAGCAACAATACATTTATTTGCTCATGGGTTGGGAGGGCAGTGCTTCTGACAGCACAATATTCAATGCTGTACGGAGGTTCCAGTTTGGGGGAAGGAGTACCATCTTCATGAATGGGGGCAAACAATTTGACTAAACTTTCTTTTAATCCATTTCAATTGACATCCTTGTATATATGGACTTGTGCTTTGGCAGCCATCAAAGGTCCATATCTGTTCAAAAATCCACTCTGTGGGCAAGTCCATCTCACTTTGCTCCTGGGGTGAATTATGCCATCAACCAGTACCATTTTTGGTGCAGATTTAAATTCCATGAGTGTAATCGCAGTTGGACTTGTGTTTGGGCAGCCATTGAAGGTGCCCTGGGTCCATCTCCATGCAAAAATTCTACTCCACAGGCAAGTCCGTCTCACTTTGCTCCTTTCTGGGGTGAATTACACTGTGAAACAGTGATTTTGCACCATTTTCAGTGCAGATTTAAGTTCCACAAGTGCGATTGGTTGGACTTGTATTTTGGCAGCCATCAAAAGTGCCCTGGGTCCATACCTGTTTAAAAACCCACTCAGCAGGAAAGTCCATCTCACTTTGCTCCTTCCTGGGGCAGATTACCAAAATATAAAATCCTGGCCCAAACTGAATTTTTGGAATCAAACCCTTGGACTGAAAAGCTGTTGAACATTCTCTTCTGGTACAATGTCTCCCGTGAAACTTTGATTTCTTGCTGGTTTCAATTATCTTGGTGGTTACAGCTGTTTCAAAAATGATAGAGAATTTTTGTTTTCGAGCAGAGTTTGGTTAGCTTCGGCAAAATTCGGCACAGCTCCACACTCATCTATTCTCAGATTTAACTCGGATTGATGACTCACCATTCTCGTGAAGAGACTCCATGTTTGGCACAATTTGACAGTTGTGCTGAACTGAGCCGAACTGAACTTGAAAACAAGTATTCTCTATTGTTTTTGAAACAGCTGTAAACACTGTGAATTTCAACAGCTATCACACCTCTTCTGCACTACTTGACACCCAGTGAGAAAGCCGTCTGGTCGGGTCGAGGGAAATAGAGCAAAACAGAGGCCCTCGTTGTCCCTCGTTGTCCCTCGCTGTTTTCAAGAATGTCCCGTTTTCACTCGTTCCAGTATCTAGCACGATCGAGGGAATTCTAACAGTAATCTATTCATCATCATATTATTCGAGGAAAAACGAGTCGGATAGATCAATAAAATTGAGGGAAAACGAGTCGGATGTCATTGCCTAATTAGGTAGATAGACTATTGATATGATGCGCCCGCCCGCCCGTTTCTCTCATCCTGCCCCGTCTGACCGCCCTGGCCACAAGCACAACACAGGCGAACAAGGGGAGGGCTGCCACACCGCCGCTCACGCAATGGCCAGCGCCGTCTAAGAAATCTGGATGAGTATGAGGCTAGACATGGATGATTGTGGACATACATTTGCTTCCGCAGTCGCTTTAGCCTGCACAGATTCTGTATTCCAGCGCTACAGGGGGAGCTGTCAGACAGAGTAACAATGGGGGCACGACAACATACCTGTTCCTCCTCTGTACCCGCAATACTGGTCCAGTATGCACTGTACACGGAGCGGAGGCCACCGGGATTCTTCGCCATCCAGGCCCGAGCACATAGATTCCTGCAGACCCAAGTCAGCTTCTCTACAGAACCACCGGAGACGTGTGCATACCGCGCGGTGAGGCTATTCGTTGCTGTCATTTTCGAGCCTTTGACACCTTGTGGCGTGGGGACAATTGGTGCCGACACCTGACTTTGTGCTGTCGACAGTGGAGTGGGTGGTACTGGCAGTGTCTGTGGCGGAAAGGCTGACTGAATTAGAGCAGCAGTGGTGGCTGCTTCCGCTGCAGCATCGGTGGTGGGTGTCGTGGTCGTAATGGTCGGAGTGGTGATCGAGTCCGTTCCAGTTATGGGAAGGTGAGTGACATCTTCGGCTGCCAAGGGTACCGAAGCAGAAGCTATTGGAGTGGGTGCACTGCTTGCAGTCGTAGCTGTGGCGGTCAGCACGACCGAGTCCGCTACAATGGGTACAGCCGGTACAGAGGTTACTGTAGCGGGGCCGGCAGCAGCCAAAACTGCACCAGTGACAGGAACGCCGGTGGACAATATTCTAGAATGTATGTTTGAATTAGACGCATACGTGTCCCAAAATGGACTGGCCCGTACGTACTCATTGTGTTCCTCTGGGTCGACGGGAGCGCTAGAAGCGGGAGGAACCTCCCATCTATTGAAAATCATAAGTCAAAGGATACTATGAAGTGGAAGACAGCGACATACAGGGGATTGAAGCTCTAAGCAAAAGAAAGGACCGGTGGTCAGTATAATAAAACTAAAAAGAAGGGATACACATACCAGCAGATTGTCCATTTCGGCATCCAGCTTGATTTTTTCCCTCAGCTCGGGAGGAGGGGGCGATGTGGTGGAATTGCGGCGCTGTTTTGACTTCCTCGTCTTGCCTTTTCCGGAGTCATTCTCGTCCTTCCCGTGGGTTTTGATCCAGGATGGATAGTTTGTCGTGGCAATCTGCTGGGCCTTCCAGTTGTTAGCGCAAAGCCGCAGCTCAGGAAATTCGCGACACATCTCGGTATTGTAAATCGTCATGACATCGACGGTCCCATGGCTCCATTTCCGCGGAGCTTTCCCATGCGCGAGGAGATAGAACCAGATCTGGGCGGCAAATCTGTACATGGCCGACAGTCTGAAACCATCCACAACCTGGCCGTCCTGCTCCTCGATATAGCGGCCTGTTGTATTGACTCCCTGCATGATTAAAGTGCCGCCATGTGGGTTCGGACCACCGTTATTTGAGATACCGTCGGAAGCTGTAGCCTTGTTGTAATCGAGGCGAATCCAGAAGTGGACATTCGGGTAGTCGGCCTGTGTCAGTGGCGGAAGCGGGCTTTTCACCCCAAAGGCGAGACCGGCTTGATTCGGAGTTGGTAAATCGAAGGGGTTCGACGTGGCAGCAATAAGGCCGGGGACAGCATTGACCAGCTCGTGATACGCTGCCCTAACCGGGACCCACAACTGTCAGTGTCTCCCAACGTCGGATAGAAGCAAGATATGTACTTGATTGTAACATTTTCCACCCGCAGACAGGAATTCTCGCTCTCCAGACTCTGCAAACGGGTCTCAAGATTGTGAATAGCAGTGACAGATGGGGAGCGGCGGGAAGATGGAAGCATTAATCCCGAAGAATTGGCAGGACTGCTGGAGCGAAAGGACCACTGTGGATCCGAGTTTAGATTATGTTGCGAGTAACTGTCGGAGCCTACGCCAGAATCCCCATACATGGAGCTCGCTGGGCTGGAGTTCCCAGAGAAGTCCATCATGGGAAGAGAAAAGAGAGTCGTCAGTTTTTTTGAGGGCAAAAGTCACATTATAGTCACGGTGACATCACCGTTCCACCCGAGGTGCGCCCGCACTGGCACATCATACTCAAACGCGATTGACGCGTACAGCACCCATTACACGCCAAGGGGCTCGCTGCAACTTGCTTAACCATGGCCTCGCAGTCCTCCGTGCTGCAGGGCAAAGTGATTTGTTATTGCATACAACACTGTGGAGGACCCACCGGCACAGGTATAGAACGCGGATATTCTACCCAACGCGCACATATGCGTGAGGATACAAGAGCCGCTATCTCCACAAACTTCACCCGCTCTCTCGAAGCCATTAGCGGGCCTGCAATCCACACCAGACCTACGGATGAAATTCATAATACATCACATACCAAGCGAAGACACACTCAGGCTGGACAAATTAGCAGTCTGGACAACAGTCTGTTAATTCCATTGGTATGTTCCAGTTTGTCTGCTAGGAGGTACATTCTCTTACCCAACTCAGACTTCTCCACAGTCTATTCCGGACGACCGCGATGATCACAGCAGTCGTGTACATACACAGAGCACCCCAGTGATTCTGGATAAATCTATCAATATGATACTTCCTAACGATCCACCGGATGTCGAACCCAATGAGCCTGGTTTCAGCCCACCGCCTCCGCGCGACGAAAAAGAACCCGACAATGAGGAAATTCCCCCTCGCCGTGACGATGAAATTCCTGAAGAGCCACCACCATCCCTGAATGAACCTACCAGGACAGACGACGACACTGGGCCCCCGGCCCCGGATTTTATTTCACCTATCGACAATATTCGGATCGCAAACAAATTCATCGAGAGCCTGAGGGCTGCTACACTCGACAACGAAGATGAACCCCTCCCATTCGAGCTTTTAGAACAACTCCGCAATCCGCCTCAGACTTCTTTGACACTCAATAACCCAGACCGTCGCCTCTCCCTTGACATATTTCTGTCTGTCAGCAACGCTTCGGAAGAGACCTATAATAACATTCGTCTTGGTATCCTTCGACGTCATCCTGAGGACGATATTCTGACCTATCACCGTGTCAAAAAGCTTGTCTCCGACCTCAGTGGAGTCACTTCCATTGCGCATGACATGTGTATCAATTCATGCATCGGATATGCGGGTCCTTTTGCACATCTCCATGGCTGTTACATTTGTGGAGCTTCCAGATACGAGCCTGGCCGAGCAGCGAACATCCCTCACAAACAGTTTCATACCATTCCGCTTGGCCCGCAGCTACAGGCCCTTTGGAGGACTCCTGCAAGTGCACACAATATGCGGTATCGCAAACGTTGTACCGACGCGATTCTAAATGAACTGCGCCGCACAAAAGGACAGCGTACAACCCCGTACCGGGATTTTTTTGACGGGATGGATTATCTCCGTGCAGTCCGGGAGGGAAAGATCACCGAGGATGATATGGTTCTAATCTTCTCCATCGATGGTGCTCAGCTCTACCGCAACAAAGCCTCTGACTGTTGGATTTATATCTGGATAATTCTAGATCTTCCACCCGAGCTCCGCTACAAGAAGCGCCACATTCTTCCTGGTGGCTTTATTACGGGCCCGCAGAAACCGAAACACCTCAACAGCTTTATCTATCCAGGGCTTCATCATGTTGCAGCGCTGCAAAAGGAAGGTCTTTGCATCTGGGATGCAGGAAGTCTTCGCATTTTTGTATCAAGACTTTTCCTTGCTCTGGGAAGTGCAGACGGCCCCGGGATGGCTGCATTGAATGGATGTGTCGGTCACCACGGCAAGTACTCTTGCCGCTTATATTGCCCGCTCATTGGACGGCGCAAGCCGGGTGGTACACACTACTATCCAGCTCGCTTCCTGCCAACGTCGTTCGATGTTGCAGGCTGAAATCATCCGGATGTTGACTTGAACTTGTTGTTGAAAACCTTTACCTCTGCCGAAGCGATACAGCGGTATGAGAAAAACCTTACTGACGTCTCGCAATCTCCGAACAAGACCCAATACGAGAAGCGCCGTCTGGAAACCGGTATCTGCAAACCGACAATTTTTAGCGGGTTCCATCCAGATCGCATTCTGGGAGTTCCGACCTTATTCACTTTGGATATCATGCATCTCCCTGGTCTCAATCTTCCTGATTTGTTCATTCTACTGTGGCGCGGAACATTTGATTGTGACCGGAGCGATAGCACAGCACTAACCAGCTGGCCCTGGGCGGTCTTGCAAGATTCCAAAATCTGGAAAGAACACGGTGAGTTATGTATGTTGCAATTGGACCATCTTTTTGACTCGCGATTGCGAAACAGGGAAGCTGGTCGCGGAAACAACACCATATATCCCAGGGTCTTTTGACCGACCTCCACGTAGCCCTGCAGAGAAAATCTCGAGTGGTTATAAAGCCTGGGAATTTCTACTGTACTTCTTTAGCCTTGGGCCTGCGCTCCTCTATGGTTTACTTCCAGATGAATACTGGATGCATTATTGCAAGTGCGTCCGAGGTATTCGGATTTTGATGCAAGAAGACATCTTTCCTTCTGAAGTCGCCGCTGCCCATGCCCTTCTCACCCAATTCTCAGATGATTTTGAGCGGCTCTACGTCCAGCGCCACACCGATCACATTCACTTTGTACGACCCAGTGTACACACGCTCTCGCACTTCGCCCCCGAAACAGTTCGTGTCGGGCCAGGAATTATCTACTCACAGTGGGGAATGGAACACACGATCGGAAACCTCGGTGAAGAGATCAAACAGCATTCCAATGCTTTTGCCAATCTTGCGCAGCGTGGAATTCGATGTTGTCAGGTAAATGCGTTGAAAGCCATGATTCCAGATTTAGAGCCACCAGAAAACCCTCTGCCTCGTGGAGCCCGCGATCTTGGTAACGGATATGCACTGCTATGTGCAATGGACAATGCCGCTCGGCCAGTCCGCCCGTGCGAAGAGCAGGCAATTGGGACTTACCTCCAAAGTCATGGCGGAGTTTTCGGAAAGGATTCAGGCAACATAGTTCGCTGGGCCCGAATGCGTCTACCAAATGGCCAAATTGCACGGCCCAATGGAAGGAGAGTCTAAAGGCCCTTGAAGATTCGCGTACATCCAGGAACGTAACGGTAAGTTCCATATGTTTCACGTCGCGAGAGCCTGGCTGATTTAAGTATAGCTTGTACTTGACGGAAAGTCTTATATTGCAGAAGTTCTTTTTTTTGTGCGACTTCATATCAACGACACTATCGGTGTCAAACCGGTCGCCATGGTGTCATTCTACGGCCCACCACATCCAGGATTACTTGCAGCATCATCACAGACATATTGGACCGCTCAGCATCTACGTGATGCAGCAGTGCGAGTCGTCGACACAAGTTGTATCAAATCTGCCGTTATGATGGCTCCCGACCAGCGTTACAAGACAAGATTCCACGATGGTACTGAGGTAGACCGGTGGTATTTGATGGAGAAGCCGGGACTGAAGCTGTTGGAACGGGCGGGATTAGAAGAACTTCTTTCAAATCCCCTTGATGAATAACACAGCCAATATATGCGTGTTAATTATGTAGTAATATGGAGGACATAGGGATATCGCCTTCTACGACCTCGGTAACATTTTCTTCTTTCCAAGCTTTCTCAGATCCCCCTGCTGAGGAAGCCTGCTGCCGGAGGGCAAAAAGTGTTTGCTGTGATTTGTAAAGCTTCTCGTAGTAGAAGCGTCGCTCTTTCCGCACCCGATGGAGTGTCTCTTCAAGCTTTTTGGCATAAGCCTTGTGATAGGCAGCTTCACATTGTGGACTATGTGACCAAATCCTGTGATTCACTGGAATGACTTTAGTGAGGAAGGTTGCGGGGGTAAATGAGGCAGATAAACACACCAGATGTAAAAGATTCCTCTTTCAATTCATCTGAAGTGAGGGCAGCCTCGTATGTCGTCTTTTTAAAGTGAATTTCTTCGCAGGCCAGACAGCCACCATAGTACCAGTTCAGCAGATTCACAGGACGGTTGTCAAGTTCTGTCATAAGACATTCATGGGACACTGCTTGAGACGGTGGTCCAGCAGGTAAGAGCCCAGCAGGAGGAGTCCATACAGACATTGTGCCAGACGAAGAGCAAGAATTGTGATCGGTGTTGACTTGATTACGAAGCGTGTACAAAGCTATTGACACGCGCAGAAAGCTCAGTAAAATAAAAACAGACTAGATTTATTCCGGAGGGAGAACGAGGGATATCGAGACTGTATGTGCAGCACTGGTTGAACATTTCAAGTTTTTCAGTGAAAAAAATGGTGAAAAGTAGTTTGAGTTTTACACAAATTTTTCATTGAAAAAGTAGGTGAAAAACTTTTGAGTTTTTCAAACATTTCCACTTTTAAGGTGAAAAATCTAAAACAAAGTTAGAAAGTGGTGAAAAAGTTTTAAATTTTTCACCTACTTTTTCAGTGAAAAATTTGTGTAAAACTCAAACTACTTTTCACCAATTCTTTGGCCGAAAAACTTGAAATGTTCAACCAGTGCGGCAAAAGATGGAACTCTGAGTCACTCGATCTGCCTCAATCAAATTTGATGGGCAGCGGTCCGACTCTATTTCCCTCGACCTGACCAGACGGCTTTCTCACTGGCCTTGACATGTTGCACCGACCCTGTGTTCTTTTTTTGCAACTGCACTGCAGTGGCCCACAGCAATCATCACTGTTGAACTGCAGATGGAGGCTATTTGAACTGATGCTAAAATGGATTAATGCAACAGTGCCAATTCATGTGATTCTTTCGTTCCACCTGCTGCTATTCTCCCACAATTTATTTTCCTATTCAAACCTGGTGCTTTGTGAATCTGTCTCCTCTTCTACATCTCCTAGTGGCTAGATGAAATGGTTAGATACAGTTATTTCACCAGCATGCATTTTCTGAGATCCCATTACTGGAGCACAGCAAAGGCATGTATTGTACAGGTACAAATGGTGGATGGTAATTATTGACCGTTTTTTGTACTGCATTCAATGGATCCCCTGTGTGGTACTAAGATTGAGTTGTTAGAATATTCCAATGTGAGTCTGCTGATTTTGTTATGCATATTGTTATGTCTGGTTGTAGATTATTGCCATTGGTTGTCTGGTTGGAGATTATTGCCATTGGTTGTATGGCTCAGTTGGATCTTTCGTTTCTATTATTTTATAGCCGCGGTGTCTCTCGTTCGAACCTGTCTGAAGTTTTTTTTTTTTTTTTTTTCTTTCCAAATCTTTAAAGAACACAAAGACAGAGCTGGATACTTGTTGTAACCTTCCCCAGTGGTCATCACAAGTCTACAATGTCTGTCAGGAATTTGGTCTCTTGAGATCTTCTCAAAAATAGTGAAGATGCTGTAATATGAAGGTGACTATGGCTCATAATATTGGATGGAATACATCCATATTTCATTTCACTATGTATGTACCCCACCAAATATCCTCAAATTAATTGACACAATATTAATTGAGAATGAGTGGAATCATTCAATGTTTGTCTGTGTTGAATTCTGGGGAAAGTCATGACAGCTGTCATCCCAAAAGGGCAACTAGTGGTTCAACTTTGCCACTTTGGCGTCCTTTCTTGTTCTAGTTACTTTGTTGAGCTCAGAGTATACCATATGCCCTACAGAGATGCTATACAGAACTAAATCCATGCATTAAACAACAAATGGCCCTTATGGTCAAATATAAAGGATCCAAAACCTGGATCATACAAACTACAATATGGGAAGCAACCAAATATGCATTGCCTTGCTGAGATAAATAGATTTGAGCCTCTGGGAGGCTTAGAAACCAAGTTAGGAAATGAATCCCATTGCAACCCAAGAAGCACATCAATGAAATCCTAACAATCAGATGACCTCAATTTATTTCCTTTTTTAGAAGGTCTTGCATCAGAAAAGCTTCTCAATTACTGAATCAGGAAATTCAACATTTTCTGGCTCAGAAAATGTTAGGTAATTGATGGGAAAATGATGAGCTTTTGTATCATTTACCAGGTCAGCAAATGACATGAAAAAGGTCAGAAAATGATACAAAAGCTGGCCATTTACCAGGCCAGTAAATGACAAGTAAATGATCAGAAAATGTAAAAAATACCTGGAATTTACTTGGAATTTACAGGGCCAGTAAACGATAGTGTGTGCCCAGTGTGAGCGCTGCCCTACGGAATTGCTGTTCCGCCACGTAATCAGATGACGTTGAGCGTGCAAGCGCGATCGGAGGTTATCGAGCGCGTCCGTGCATTGTCCCCCACGCAGCCTAGCCTCCATTTCTGCCACACCTCGGCG
Source organism: Mycena crocata (assembly GCA_029281795.1). Taxonomy (NCBI): domain Eukaryota; kingdom Fungi; phylum Basidiomycota; class Agaricomycetes; order Agaricales; family Mycenaceae; genus Mycena; species Mycena crocata. The sequence continues at coordinate 148,236 of JARJCP010000162.1, read as the reverse complement.
GCACGCCGACCGCCGCTGCGCTGCCATCAATGAGGAGGGCAGCCAGAGCTTGATATTTTCAGCTTTAGGCGCCGGTAGCTCCGCATCGCGCTTCTCCTCTGCCGCCTCCCTCAGCGCTGACACCCCGGGCATAAACACTTCCTGAAGCTTCTCGAACGTGCGAATCTTCTTCAGCAGCGCAATTCGGAGCTCCTGAATCTGACTCGAGCGGTCAGCCGTCACCAAGGTTACGCCTTTCACCTCTGCCCTAATCCGTCATCTATGCCCTCTGTCAGCAATGCGCGAATGAGTTTTGGACTAACGTACTGTGCCTCTTCGAGTTGTAGCCCGCCCTTCAGGAACGCCGACGCCGTCGACTTGGTACCGCTCAACGGTGTCCGCCCTTCTCGTGCTTCCTCCGCCTCCGCCTCTTTCAGCTCTTGCAACACCGCTGTTTCACTTGGCCCCCCTGCAATGTGTCAATATCCCGTTCAACAACCAGCAAGCTCACGTACCGCTCTTGCCCCCCTCAACACAATACGGATTCGGCTTAGTCTTGTCGACCAGCCAGGTATCAATCCCCTTCTGCCATTCCACACGGACCTTGCTCGACAACGAGCTGTCCACCTCTGCGAACTCTTGCACCTGTTTGTCGCGCTCAGCGATGGCAACAATCAGCTTGCGTGCCAGGGTATCTCCTGCCATTGTCATCAGCTCCTCGCACAAAATCCGAAACCCACTTGACGTACCTTGAGACAGATTCTTCTCGTTATTTAAGTGATGTATGTTGATCTCGATCGCGTCCTTACGTGTGCCGTCTCCCATCTCCTTTGGCGATAAAGCGATGGGGTTGAGAACGGCCCAAGTCCGCTCAATTCCTTCCCCGTCCGTCCGTCCGACGCCCACCGCATAGCTCAGTGAATTCTGAGTCTGGCACGAAACTTCGTGCACCACGGCATGCCACACCGGCAGCGCAAATTGGATTTCAAAATCCCCCAGATCCGTCGTGATTGGTGTCGTATCTGCGATCTCCTTCGCGCGTTTCGGCAAATGCACTTTCCACTGGCAAGCGATGTCGTACGAGATCGCTACGCACAACACGGTGATGCCCATCAGCGCGGACAATAATATATAGTCCATATTAGCATAACTGTTCCAAACGTCAGTATACATCCTATCACACTCTACATGTCACGTACCACTCGCCCTTCTGTAAGTCACCCAGACCCAGAGGTCGCACCACTCCGTGGCGTGCACAAACACAGCCCCCCAACCCCAGACACACGTAATCCCGTCGTCAAGCGGGTCTCCTTCTGCAGCAGTGCTGCAAAGGCGATACACGAGCTGACCTAATTTCCGTTCAGCATCTACAATCCCGTTAAGTCAAGACACTTACGTCGGTCTCCGCAACATAATTTCTGAGGTGATTCCTATACTCCATTGGCTCCACGAAATAGCCCATGCCGGGACCAAGGGAAGGGTCTTGGTGTTCATTCGCCCGAAGTCGATTTTTAAGTCGAAAATTCGCATCGGACTGCCCCACACCTGGGTGCAGAGTTTTATCTGCGGGACCACAGTGTGGTGGAGAGATCCATTGCGGGAGAGTCCAGGAGGAGCGCGAGGGCCGAGAGCGATGAGCATGCACAATTCTGTGACCGTTGGGAGAAGTTCCCTGCAGAACAGGAACATTGTATCCTTCCACCAGCGGAACGAGTGCGATTGTGGAGCTTTTGAATGAGGAATGCAGAGAATCCGGGGGAAGAAGGAGCAGAGAGGTGCAAGGGAGGGGAGAGAGAAAAAAAAAAAAAAGATGGAAGAAGGTCGAGGAAGAATAGAAGACGAACACATTAAAGCCGCAGGTGTAAACGTACGTGCATTCGAGGATCCTCTCCCAAAGTCGAAATCTTCTGCCAACTTTACTCGAATCCTTCCACCCAGGAAGCGAACACAATTGCGCCGGTTTTGAATGGGAGTCCAGAGAAGAGAGTGAGAGAGGGTGCAGACGAACGAAGAGGGAAAGGAGGAGAAAGGATGGACGAAGTCGAACAAAAAGAGCCCAAGTTGTAGGATATATGATAAAGGTAATGGTGGTAGCCAGGGGCCATTGTTTGATTTCCGCGCGGTCCCAGCCAGGCACCTGGCTGTCCCTTCAGATCACATCACTTACCGTCAGATCGGCGCTCCTCTGGGCCGGCATCAATGGCCAGATCGAGCCCTTTTTAGGCCTGATCCGGCCGTTTTAGTATTTACGCGCCCTTAGCATTAGCTACCGGATAGCTGCGGGTTATCCCTCATCGCTAACTCTCTGTTTGGTCAAGTAGCGCTTAGACATCCCCCTATTTCTTTTGGCTCATACTGTTCCTTTGTACCATGTACTTGACTTACTTATACTTATCCACTTAGCATTTAAATGTGGTGTCAAAGCTCCATGTAACCCTCGTAATCCCTCTGTTCAGCCAGTTTTATCGTATTGAGTCTCAAACGAATTGTGGCGAGACTTGGGCTCGAAAAAAACACCAAGTCATTTCATCACGTGATATCACAAATTTATCCAGCACAAGTCCGCCAAGACGCATTTCCAACCTCACAGGCCAAATTGCAGCTCCAGACGCGTTCTCATTCGTATAAATACACACATGCATGAGTTACCGACCGAACGACGCGCAAACAAAGACGAAAGACGCGTAGCCTACGACTGTCCAACCGCAAAAGTCATGTCGTCCTGCACAGACTCCTCTGCGGCGAGAAGGCACGTGATTGCATGATTGACCTCCAGCAGGCCCTCCTTCCATGAGTCGTCGTCCATCTTTGTGCCCTTCAGCAGCTCACGACCCCACCAATACAGGCCCAAAACCGGCAAGAAAATGCTGTTTGGCCCAGGGCACCATAGACACCCCATGCTTTCCCTGGTGGAAGCCAACACGGTACCCGCCTGCCTTACCAATGGTCTGCCTCTCCGCGGCGGCTGCATCGATTCCCACCACAGCCACCATGTTTTGCCGAACTCCACGATGGCGGCTGCTGACAGTGTTGGGCCGTCTGCCTCCATCCCTCCGCGCCACCCGCGCCCCTTCGTAATCCACCTTGAGAGGGGATCCGGGCGTTCACCCCTCGGCAGACTCTTCCCCGATTTCTCGTACTTGTACGCTGCCTCGAGCTTGATCAGCGAAGTGAGCACCTCATTGAATTCAGCGCTGAGCGAGTCGTTGCTGATCGCTTCATGCGCGAAGTGAAACCACTCTGGCGCGTCCTCTGGACAGGGAGGCAGTACCGCATACTGCGCTGATCGTGATGCGCTGCGGGTACACTTTTTTCTCCCTCCATCCGCTCCCTCCTCCTCCTCCCCTCGCGCATGCTTCGCAGCCAGCGTCTTTGCCGCCTTCTCCGCTGCTTTTGCCTCCCGCTCTTCCCGGGCCTCCACCAGAAGTTGCTCCAACGGTCGCCTAGCCGGAGGGACTCCCAGTATCTCGTCCTGCATACTCCCTGATTTCGCACTGTTAGTGCGCCTTGCGGGCCGTTTGTGTTTTTCGGGTTGATCTGCAGCCGCGGATGTCTGTGCACCAGCACCCCCCGCAGGTGTTTCTGAGTCCGCAAGCGCCTGGGGGTCAATGTGTGGGGATGGAGTACGCCCCTCCAGCTCCGCATTTGCGGGTGGCACGGGCTCCGTGGGTCGTTGGGGGACAACGGGTGCTGTACACGCATCGAGCATACACGTATCTGTGGATGAGGCGCGTGTCTCGACGTCGAGTGGCGGTGCGGGGGTATCTTCCACGTGGGAGTCAGGCATACGCGTACCTGTTTCCGCCGTGCCTGATCTGGGCGTCTCGACATCGAGGGGCGGTACTGGGGTGCTATCGTCCGTGCCAGCGGCTGAAGCTTCCGGTTGGGAACGTCGGGCGGGCACCACTGTCTTCGTCGCCGCCAGTGGCCGCGGTTTCGGACGCTGGACGGTCTCTTTGGGTGCCTCCATCCTCCCCTTCCTCCCTGTCTCCCCTTTCTTGCGTTTATTCGGTGCCCTGCTCGGACCTGCGCCTGCCTCCTCTTCACCCTCTACCTCCTCGCTCCTTTTCCGCTTCCTCGATGCTCTCTTCGCACGCGGCACCTCCTCCTCGTCGCCTTGGTCGTCTTCCCCGGCTTCATCCTCCTCCTCTGAGTTCTCATCCCAGTCCACCCCCTCCTCTTCCTCGTCCGAATCCTCCATCCCTTTTGCTTTGTGCTTCCCCGCCGCCACAGATTTGCGCTTCCCCCTCCCGGCACCCTTGCGCTTCCCCGCTTTCGTCGCAGTTTTTGCTGGCCGGCTCTTCTTTTTCTTCTCCCCTCCGACCACCTTCTTTTTCTTCGTCTTTTTTGCAGCTGTCCTTCCATCATTGCCATCTGATTCTCCCTCAGTTCCGCTATCGTCCAACACCAGGTCAATATCTTCATCCTCGTCGCTTCCCGTGTCGTCCAGCGAATGCGCGCGTCCAGATCCACCGGTGTTCTCCGCTTGCGTGCTGTCCTCCAGCGCGGCAGCTGAGCGTTCCTCTTCTGCTGAAACATGCTCAGTGCCAATCTCGGCCCAGGGTCCCAGCAAACTTACTGAATGCCGTCTTGAGGTAGTCGTGCATAAGCCCGAGAACGTCTCTGTTGAAACGCCCACCCCCACCCCACTGCGGAAACGCCACGGGAGTAGCGTCGTAGTTGCGTCCGTGGGCCACGCTGGCAGTATATAGTGTTATTATTCACTGTGTGCAATATATAAATAATGTCGCACTCACTGGACGGTTTTGAGCTCTCCACCATAGCGAGGTATCGGGCCTCCAAAGATGGCCACAGCATGCAGCCCCGTGTACTCGTATACACCTCGGAGGATGGGAAGCATGAACTTCCCGAGCTCATCGATGCATCTAGAAATTCACGTTAATTGTATCCCAATGATAGAATGACAATCCGCTTCTTACCTTTGCCTGTCAGCTGGCGCCTTAGATGGTGGCTCATTCCGAGCCTTCTCATACTTGGCTTTCGCCTCCTGGGCTTCCGCACTTGCCCTCTCCTTCAGAGCTGTTTGCTCTTCGTCGGACAACTCCGCAAACAGCTCTCGTGCTACGCGTGCTTGAAACGGTGCATTGGGACCTCGCTGCGTGGCTGCCCCTCCCTGGCCATCCAAGTTACTCCGCTCCATGGCAAACCGAGCTTCCACGGCAGGTGCGATCTCAGTGTCGTATGATTCATGCATGTACTGTTGAAATGCTTGTCGAGCCTTCGGCGGTGCGTTGATACCAGCCAACTTGCCGAGAAGAATCACGAAGGGGTTGTTGCGGGAGTCCATCCGCACGCTTCCACGTCGCAGTTTTCGAGAGTGATACTTGAGCCAGCGCTGTATGCGCTGAAATAAATTAAAAGAGGAGGATGTCAGTCATCACGTGGGCGTCGTCGGCCCGAATTAGACTTGCCTTATTCAACGTATGCACTTGCCCGCGCTTTTCGACCTTCTGCTCATCGCTGAGCGTCTGCGTAGGCAGTTTGGCAAACTTGTCGTAGGTGGGTAATGGCAATTCTGGTTCCACAAAGTCTTCCAGATCCCAAGGAATTAACGAGTGGAACTCGTTGCAAACATCTTGCAAGTAGTCGCGTTCCGAGCGCCAGTCGCGTTCCGCCGCATCGGTATAGCCCGCAATGTGCACCTCCAGAATTGACTCACGCGCCCCTTTGGCCCAAGATTTAAGACTTTGCCGTTTTTCCTTGTTGACCGGCTGGTAAGTTCGCTTTTTCCTTTCAGTGCGAGCGGCAGGCATTCTGAGGACAGTGCAAGTTTGGTGAGCCAAGCCCAAGCAAACTAATTGGCTTCCAACCTGAGATCGCAAGATGTCGGTTACGGTAAAACTGTGGCCGCGAAGTCGAGAAGACCTATAAACGTTGGTGAGCGTCCAAGACCAAAAAAGGACCACCCAGTCACATCTGTGGCTATTGCCGGGCGCTCCCGTATCTCTCCCTATCTCCAGATCACGTCTAGACCTTCCGCCAGTCCCTTAAATGCTCATTGCAAACCGCGCCAAACATTCCCTCCTTCATCTCTGCACTCATGACGACCGACCTTTCCCTTTCTCAATCCGGTGCTCCTTCCCCCACGGCGGAGCAGCCCTCTCCCGCGCAGTTCCCATCCTCAGGACCTGCTCCCCCCGCGGCCATGGTCACGCCCCAAGGTGGGTACCGTCTTTTCTTGTGATCGGATTTCTTTCATGACTCACAATTTCCTAGGATTCTACACGTTCATTCTGTACCCGCCTGGCGTCTCCCCCGCCATCCCAGCGCAAGCTGCACCGGCTCCTGCGGCGGCAGCCGCCCGAGTTGTTACAGGCATTCCGCCCGTGTGCGTCACACCGGGCCCTGGAGTGCCAACGAGATCTACAGTGTGCCTCCCACCGGCCCCTTGTCCCCCGTCGAGGACATCACACCCGCTCCCGAGTGGTATATGATCGCCTGTGGCCGCTTCGTGGGCGTAGTGGACCAGTAGTAAGTTTTAACTCACCTTGCATTGCTGCTTTCCTCACTCAATCATCTTCCCTTTCCACCAGCGCTATGGCTCATTGGGCTGTTCGGGGGATCTCCAGCCCGATCCACAAGGCATACACCAGCCAGGTGTTCGCCCTGGACGCGTTCAACAAGGTCGTTGACTGGGGCGGCGTCGAGGTCGTCCGCTCAAACAACTGGTAGCTTTCTTTTCCAGAGCCTATTTCCGCCCCTCACGATCCTTTCTAGATTTTTTGTCCCAATCGTAGCCAGTCGTGTAGCGTGCCGCTTATAAAATTGCTCTGTGTTCTTTTTGCTATGTGACCACCCCAAAAAACAAGTTACGATCATTCGGAAGCATGTAAAACCCTGCCAACCGAATTGCCGATCCAATGGTATTCGGGTATATGCAAATTCGGGTGTATGCAATCTCGCCCATCCATTTTCCTTGTGCCAGTCCCCGTTCTACGATATGTGCATGTTTACAGCTAACTCACACATCCTCAGGCTGCTCCCTCCCGTCCGTCAACTTACTCCAATCGACTGTGCTGCCCCGACGTCCCTTTTTCCGGAAATGGATTCTGCAAAACGCCATCAAGATCAATATATGATATGACGAACTGCGGGGCCTTGCAGCCACACGACATCTCGGCTACCCACAGATTCCTCTGCTTGGCTCCCGTCGGCGTGCGTGCACTCAGTTTCTTTTCTCTTCTCTCGTCCTTCTCTTGTTCAAGCTGTTCAAGTGTTTCTCAGAACATTGAGCTCGAGCGGCGCGGTACTGGTGTCCCATGGAAATTTCTTCCCAGTCGCCCTGTTTTGGTCTAGGCGGTGCTGCTTTCTTCCGAAGCATCAGGTGCCTCAAGTCCCTGCACGCCATGTGAAACCGCCATCTTTGATGGTCGCAGCATCAAGTCTTTTCCTCCGGCTGCTGTGTCTTCTCGTTCTCTTTGTCCCGCTCTTCCCCGATGCCCTCGCTCGCCACCATTGCCCAGCTAATCAGCCCGACTAACCCGACTCCGCTAACGCCTTCACAACTGGCCGGACTGACAGTCCACCTCTCCCTTCGCGATCTCCGAAGCCTCATTGAGCTCATCGCAGTGGACGATCTCGCACACGCCCCACCCACTCTCGCAGCCATCGCCGCAAAGGACATCTCAGTTACTCATTCATTCAACAAAGATGCGATCGACGCTCTCGCTAGCAAGCTCGATCTTGCCGTCTTGGATGACAATCTCGACTCCTGTAAGTATTCATGTCGTTCGCTACAGCTACACAGACATGAACCAATTCACCTCCAGCTGTAACCCCCCCGCACTCGTCCCCTCTGCTGCCCTCCACGCCAACCCGCCAAGTGTACATCAAGTCTGCGCCGTCTACTCCGGCCCGCCCGCCTGACACTCGCGGGGCTTTATACAAGGTGACGTCCCCCAGCAATACCGAGTATCCCACCAATTGGTAAGGCGCAATCTACTCTTCCTTCCTTCTCACAAATTGACTAAGTGGCCACGTTATGCAAGGTTTGATGCAGCTCGTGCGAGCCAGGCCGTTCGTGGTGCGTCTGTGGTAGCAATTTCCAAATCTCCCAAGAAACCGAAACTGCGGGCGAACACATATGTGGCTTTCTAGGGAACGGAGATGGGTGTCTTCGAAAACTGGTGATTATGTCCAGGCACTCCTTTTTTTCCAGTGCTAATTGTGTTCATATTCCAGGGCAGAAGTTCAACGCGTTATCAAAGGACCCCACGCCTACCAGTGCGGCTTTCCGTCGCTGGCGACTGCCGAGAAAGCGTGGGCCTACGCGCGTAGTCGCGGTTGGACTGGTGATGCCCCCGTTCCCAACATTCCTCAGCCCCTTCCTTCCTCGTACCAGCCCAACGCGCTCAACTCGACCGACGGCAAGGCGCCCGCCAACTGGTATGTTGTGATTAAAGGAATCCATCCTGGGATTTATAGCTCAGGGTCAGCACACATCTTTCCTGTCCTTTGATTTCCTCGCACTGATTCTCCTCCTGCAGTCTCGAATGTCACCTCAACATCTCCGGTGTTCGTGCTGCCACGTATCAGTCCTTCACCACACTTCAAGAGGCTGAGGCGGCATTCGCTGAACAAGCCGTCAAGGGAAACATCGAGTCGCGGCGGCCCGGCGCGGTTATGTAGTTTGTCGTACAAATACTGTGTTGTAGTCCATTGCAAAAATCTCAATCTCTGCAGTTTGCACCACGTCCACCTCTTGATAAGCATAAGATTTCGAGGCAAACCACTCAGTGGATGTACCTACCCACCCTCAAATTTGAGTCGGCGGAGCCTCGGACCGCAGATCGACATGACGAACTTGTCACATAATTATGACGAACTTCGTACAGGCCTATTTCTGGAATCAGGCCAGCATCCCCTACTCAAGTATGGATTGATGCCGAGGTTATATACAGGTATTATAATTGCAATGCCACTCCAATCCTCAGTCAAAACACTGAAACCAGCTTGCAGCGAATTTATTTCCCGAACCTGCAGCATATCTCGTTCAGCTCGTCCGACGGCCTTGACGGCTCTTTGGGTTGCGCTGGGGTGCTTCACAGACGTGCCGTATCATTATGATACCACAAAAAATAGCTTCCAGTTCAATGGCCATCGTTGAAGGTTGATTTTGGGGTGGGTCCAACTAGGTGTTATCACAAAGTTCAAGCAACACTGCTAATGCGTCACAGTCATGTGGGAAAGCATGCAGGGAGGCTATCAGAGTACTATAGAGGTAGCAAGGGCCTTACAAGGTTAAAATAAATGGTTTTGGCCTGGTGCGTACCCCCAACATTGCATGTTACTTCGAAGTATCCCTAGACATCTATGTCGAATAACAGCTACTCCTGAAACTGTATCATACACAACCTTGTCATGGAACCCAACTAAGTTCTTCTTGAAATATGTCGTTGGGGAGTTGCTTTTGTCCTAATATAAGTCGTTTGTAGCCCTTCCGACAACCTCAAAGAGCCTTAAAAAATTGAACACACCTAAATTAGCACAGCCACTCAGCACTCGGTGCGATCTTCCGCGACCGCATATGGTGGCGGTGTATACTCTTTCTCCTCTGACCCATGTCACTCCCCTTTGACGATGCCGAAGAAATGCGGTTGGAAGCTGGTCGTCGTGCCGCGCGGCGCTATCGGGATAGGAAAGTGTCCCTGCCAACTGTGTGCCCGCCGTCGCCTCACATTTGCCCTAGACACCAAGACGCTGTCAACGCAAAGGCTCGCGAGCGCATGAAGCGGTGGGTTGGCCACTTGCTTACCTGGAAAGTTTTCGCGACGAGCTGAAGCAGTCGCCGCCGGAAGTCCGCGAGGAATACCTCCGCAAGAACCGCAGCTACGCAGCGACGTACAGAGAAGGGTAAGTCAGTTGACAGTTGCTGTATTGTTTCTTACTCGCGATTCCAACCGAAAGCCATGCATTCACCCTCATGACACGGATGCAGAGTCGCCGCAGGAAAGCTAAACAAGCTCAAAGAGCTGAAACCCTGGCCAAAATGCTGGAGCAGGAGAGGGAGCGAGCAGCCATTCGAGCTAGCCAGTGTGTACCAGTCCTTAGCGCCATCTCAGAGTAGTTTTATGTGTCTGTCTGTATGTTCGAATGCAATACTTTCGCGGCTCACGGGGGACACACAGAACATATTTGACGTGAGTCGTAATTACATCGCGGCAGGGTAAGAATCAACTACGGAATGAACTCCGGCGGGGGGGGAACACAACCACGCGTCGTCCACGTCGTCTACCTTTGTCAACAGACTCATAGAAAGGGCCCCGTCTCTTTCAGCCGCACGCTCTGCATGCTCCTCGCGGGTCGCAAAGCGCGCCCAGTTCACGTCGGACATTCCGCCGTTGGCCGCGAAGCTGAAGACGGGTTGCGGGGTGAATTGGATGAGACAGTGACGGGTTTCATGAGCGGCGACCCCCACAAATGAGTATCGCACCAGGGCTCGCGGGATCAAGATCGTGGCGCCTGGGGGGAACCGAACGAGTAAGTTCAAGTCCCACAGTATAATGTGGCCGCCTTTATGAGGATTGTAGTTGCCGAAGGCGATCAGAGCACACCAGCCCCATGCGAGATCGTAGTCCAGGACGGGCCAGATGGGATTGCTGCCAAGCTGGAAGGTGGCGGCAGAGAAGGCGCCGGTTTCCAAGGGTCGTTTGCTACCGTCGTAGTATTCCTCATAGCGGTCAAGCGCACGGTCGAAGAAAGCATGCACGTTGACCGCCCAGAATTTGAAGAGGCCTAAGGCCTTAGATCAAAACAAGTCTAAATTGGGATCTCGATCACTCACAAGTGGCATACCCCGCGACCTTCCGAATTGCAGGCTCGCTGAACAGCCAGGCAAATACGAGCGCGTCCAACACAACAGATTTTCCGGCAGGCGCCTGGATTCAATCAGCAAAATGAACGTGTGAATATACTCCCACTTACTGCAACGGGCTCGTCGCTGTGAACCAGCCCGATGCCTCCGGTGAGGCTGTGGGTGCAGCCTCTGCGCTCCTCATCGCGGGACAAGCGTACTTGCGGCACAACCTCGTCGAGTATCTTGGTAGCGCGCACAACTTCGGTGTTGAAATGGGTACCGCGGGGTCTTCCCCCCAAGACGCCAACTACCGTGCCGTCTTTTTGCACCAAGGGCATGGCCGCACTGCGTCAAGAGGATGAGTCGCGTGGCTCGAATAGAACGTGAAACAGACCCACCGTCCGTACCAGTCCATGTATCGCAGACCGTACGATGACGACGGGCCGCGCACTTCATGCAGCCGATACTCGCGAGGCTCCATGTTCCCCGGGTCATATTGCAGGCCGACTCCTGGCGTGTACTCCGCGTCCACGTCGGTAACTCTACCCACCGCTATCGCCGCTTTGCGGTGGCCTATCTCCTGTGCGCAAAACTTGTGGAATTGTGCCTCGCGGTATGCAGGGCTGGCGGCCTGGTGTCGAGCCGCTTCTCTGGCTTCGCGCTGCTCTCTGGTTTTTGTGAGGTCGGTGATACGCTTGTCGATTCTTTCCATTGCGTCCGCTGACTGCCAAAATTCGTAGGACTGAGAGGCCAGCATGTTGTGTCGGGTACGCATCTGCATGCACCACGTTTGGAGGCTGTCGTACGCGTGGGCCTCTTTGGCGAGGGCTTCAGCGTGGGTTTTGCTCTGGAGGTGGACCTCCTCTCCCATGAAAGGCTGCGGGGGCATGCACAGTCCCATCTCCTCAACAAGGCGCGTGCGCAGATCGATGCTAGGATCGAGCTGGCAGGTGTGCAACCCCTCCTCAAACGAATGCATGATGTAGGGGACTCTCGGGCGTGGGGGCTGGTCACCGACAGCCGGTGCGACTGTCATTCAAGGTCAGCCAGGCACGGGCAGTGAGATAAAACTGCTCAATGCTCACTCCGAGGCCTTCTGGCAGGTTCAGGACTCCTGGCTTGCATGGGCGGGAGTAGGAAGAAGGTGGAAATCAAGCTGGGGTCAAGTGTCGTCGCCCGGCGGAAAGATGGGGTGTTCTGCAATTGATGGCGATATTGCGCATGTGCGCACCTGGCTACACAGAGTGATCGTCTGGCTACGAGCTTTTCCCATCAAATCGGCTCCGAACACCCATCAAATCGGCTCCGAACACCCATCAAATCGGCTCCGAACAAATGCGGTATCGTTAAATCTCATCAAGCCCTGTTTTTTTTCTCATTCCCCTTTCAGTGTGTTTATGATAGCTGAGACACTGCCCTCCTCCTTTGCGACGACCCAGGTCAATCCTAGGTTTGCGCTCCTATGGTCTGTTATGCCGTCTGGTCTGTTTCCTTTTGTCTGATGATTTCGCTTTTCTTTTCAGTGCGCTGATAGCGCTTGCGCCGTCGTGGGCTCGGGCTGCGGGATCTCTCGCAACACTTCCCCGTTGGCACCTTGAGGCGCACACTGGGGAGGCGAGTTCTCGATTCGGAGACCCACAGCAAGGCGAACGGTAAGTGTCTCTCCTTCTCTCCTCTCCTCTCGTGTGGATTCCGCCGACGTACTTTGCTCACTTTTCATATCAGTTACGATCCCGCATTCTTCTTTCTGGCCACACCAGCCGTACCTGCCGTGCCTGCCATTCCAACGATGGTAGCATACCAGTCATCTGGCGAGAGTTCGGATGACAAGGGCTACAACACCCACGGCGGGGATTCTGATACCCCCCCCGGGCCTAATCGACCAGGACGAATATCTGACTAGTTGGCGATCGCGTTTCCATGCACGCACTTTCCACGCCCGCCACTGGTCTCGGCCAAAGTGGCCGCTGCCAAGGACGATATCCTTGCTGACCCGGCCGACAATGACCTCGACGCGGACGCGGATGATGAGGGACCGGACGGCTACCTCCAGGACAACCACATCTACGGCCCCCACAGCCTCGAGCCCGAGGGTTTGGACAGCGCGGTCGCATGTCGCTGCTACTGCAATTGCCTGTACTGCCAGAGCAATTGGAATCGCGCGGTTCGTGCGTACGGCAGCCCTACTCTGGAGCACGCGGAACATGTGGGTTTGGGTATTCCTTGCATGGGTACTTTAATTGCTGACCGTAGGTTTTTCTCTTAGATCGTCACCGCCAAAGGAATCCATTGACTCATGGGTCCTTGCAAGGATGAGACCCACAGGTGGTATAAGACGTCGACGGGGCGGGAATGGTGGGTACCTGAACGCTTTCTGAAGTGGGTGAGGGGTCATCAATCCGTACTGAGATTCAACGGCAGGACGAGGAGGGCGATCACTGATGGTGAGGGTGTGGAACGGTGGTGGTCGGCGCGCAATATATCGATGGTGCCGACACACCAGATGGGTCCTGGGGAAAGGCACGACCCATTGGATCATGAGTGGGCGAGCTGGAGGTTGATCAGTCCTCGACCTTGGCTCGACTGGGAATAATATACATAAAACATTGTAGCCTTTTTTTAGTGTCTCCGCAATCCAAAAAGGGAAATTGGCACGTGTAGACTGATGCAATCAATTCTAAGTGCCTTTGCTAAGTGCTTTGCGAGTCGAGTCGTCCCAGTCGCTTGCCCGGCGAGAGAGCCATGCGGGCATACGCCCGCATGGTGGCGGCAGCAAAACCTCTTTTCTCTGGAGACCATGTCTTATTTCCCCCCCGCTAAACCCCAGCGCACACGGCATGACACAGCGGACGGTTTCTTCACGTACGAGGGCTCGTCTCAAGATCTTACCAGCGACCGTGGGATCTATGCCTCTGCTGACGGTCAGCGCGCGACTCAACGTGCATTGAACATCGGTGTCAAAAGGAAACACGTCCTGCCCTCAGACCTAGAAGATCCCTACGGCAGCTGGGATGCTCTGCCAGAGGACGACCAACCTTGGCCGCTGCAACGCGAGGCTGAGGATGACGAGGAGGATGAAGTAACGGATCCGATTACTGGAGAAAAGCGCAAGAGATCGAAAAACTCCGTGGGTTTTATTTAATGGTTCTTTTCTCTACGCCCGGCGAGCTGACCTGGTATCAGGACGACCCGAATTGGCGCTTTCGACGCTTGCGGCAGGTTTTTCTGGACGAAAGTGTGCGTGCGGATGGACTCGGGGACCATCTCGATGATCCTCGTTGTTCCTGCTGCCGCGCAGACCCGACAACGGCAACGCGCCTGTTTAAGTGCTCAGACTGCGGTGTTTTCCTGCAATGTCTGCAGTGCGTGAAGGAGCGGCATGCGATGCAACCGCTACATGTTTTGAAGGTGATTTTACCGGTCTTGGCTTCTCAGAAACGGCAGCTGACTGACTCTTGCATTTAGGAATGGAGCAGGACGTTCTGGAAGGACATCACCCTCCAAGCCCTCGAGGTCGTCTATCAAATGGGCCACGGCGAATTACCTTGTGTCTCGCCCGACCACGTCATCCGCTCTATGGTCGTCATACATGTAAACGGCCTTCACATCATCGACTTTCAATACTGCGGCTGTGATTTATCCGATTATGGACTCAATATCTACCAATGCATGCGGAATTTATGGTACCCCGCCACGTTGGTGGAACCTGCAACGTGTGCTACGTTCGAGACGTTGGAGTTATTCCGGCTCCTGAACGTCGTCGGAAACATGAATGTGCACGACTTTGTGGGCTCGTTGGAGCGTTTAACTGACGCAACGAGGATCAAACGAGTACCGGTACGAGGAAATTTAGTGCAACGAAGATAACACCCACTAAGTTAACTCTGGATGCTCAGGATCGATACAAATCCTTCGGACGTATGTCGCGCCAGTGGGCCTTCTTGAAGCGATGCAAGCGGGCAGGACACGCTCATGACCCGGCGGGCTTGGAAGCCACGAAGAACAACGGCGCCTGTGCTGTCTTGTGCTGGGCCTGCCCGCATGATGGCATAAATCTGCCGGAGGGGTGGCGTGATGTTGACCCGGAATTCAGGTGCGCAGTCATTCTCCCTCATGTGAAGATGGCACGATTAACTTGCAAATAGATTCTTATACATGCTCATGCTGGCGGTGGACGCAAACTTCCGCCTGAAGAACAGGCTGCGCAAGAATGAACATGACGATCCCTCCTTTGGCCCAGGTTATGGCAACATTGTGGAGGAGGAACCGTACCGTGAGCACCTCGTTGATTATGTGGCCGAAAAGGATGTAAGCCGTGTACCTTGAACGATGATGAGGCGTGTCTGACTCACTGATTCTAGGTCAGTACATGCATCGCCTTTGCGGCCCTGCTGCAAAAGGACACCAGATCGAGCAGCGGGCTGAGGTGCTCGGGGGTGGGCGGCGTAGTTTGCGCGCGGCATGAGGTTATTCGGCCGCTGGGGATGGGGGACTTGCAAAAAGGGGAGCGGTATGTATATTCGACTGATTTCAAGAGGGATGGCGTTATTGACATATTTTTAGCTACGCGAACATGGACTACATCGTGCTCTCGGCACTGCTGGGCATGTCCCTGCTCTGGCTGACAATATCTTACGATATTGCGTGTCAGTGGCAGATAAACTTGCCCACGCGGATGAAGGAGATGCCCAAGCACCTGCAGCTTCCAAGTGACGTGGAAATCCAGTTCGGGCTGCCTGTATGGCATGCGGCGGCCCACGAAGCAAGCTGTCAAGCGCAAAACTCGCTGACGTACCTGGAGGGCGTGGGTCGGACGGACGGCGAGGGAATTGAACGAACGTGGTCTGGACTGAACCCAGCGGCGTGGTCAACGAAGGAGATGGGGAAGGGTGCTCGTCACGATGCATTGGAGGACAGGATGGATCATCACAACTGGGAGAAAAACATCAGTCAAGGTACGTGTATTCGGCATGGGTTTGACATGAAGAGCTCACATGCTCTTGCGACAGGGGACACCTTAGCTCGCAAGCTGGCTGTGGCGATGGCAGAACGTGACCGGCAGGTTGCGGCTTTTGTCGACGTGGACAGCTCGTTGGATGCAAAGCTCAAAGAGCAATGGCAGAAGCGCATCACTGTGTGGATGGCCGACCACACGAAGCCGAATCCGTACGAGATGGATGGCAGGAGACGAAGTACGTGTCTTCATGCTAGAGCGGATGCATAACTGATCTGGAATTTTGACAGCTGGCCCGTCAGAAGCCGCGGTACGCTTGGCGCTCAAGAAAGACGAACTGGAGGAGAACGAGGATGCGGAGGATGGCGCGACGATACACTGTCAAGGTGCTACAGCCTTCCTCGTGGCTGGGATGCAGCTTGAAATACTACAGTGGGTAACATCTGAGTATCGGCGAGTGTGAACTGACAAAAGCGCCCAGGGATCGGATCAAGGCAGAGAGCAAAGGCTGCGCGCTGTTACAAGCGGACCTGGAGGGACTCGTCGAGGAGCTCCGAGTGAACTTCCTCGGCAAACTGCAGACTTTTCGGGATCTCCAAGGCAGACACATGCCGGCAGCAGCGAGGCGGTTGGAGCGGGAAGAGGAGGAGCGGGACTGCGACGCCATACCAGACCTGCCGGAGAACGTCAAGCTCTGGATGCCCAGCGAGTTGACAGAGTGCCAGAGGCTGAAGGGCTGCACGAAGGGATTGGGTGCAAAGGAAGCGGCACTGCGAGAGTCGCAGTGCACAAATGCGCTGGACGTCCTACGCGACCGCCTGCACGCCAAGTGCCACCTGCTCATAGAGCAGAACTCCCACGTTGTAGGGCAGAAGGGCACGACACGGTCACACACCCTGATCGAGCAAATCGGCGAGCGCATCCACGGCGTAGCAGTTAAGTACCGCCGAGGCCAATCGGCACTTAAGGTGCTGAAGGGAGAACAGTACTGCGAGAGCAAGCGGCTGCTGGATCTGGGGGCTGATGTGAGGCTGGACGAAGAACAAGAAGAGGACGCGAAGGCGCGCCTGCGTCTCAACAAAATCGGAACCAAAAAAGGCCGTCATTGGAACGAGCCGAACCTGTCGTCGTCGAAGAAGAAATTTTCTTGGATTTGGACCGCATCGGGAGGGCCAGGGGCGGACAAGGACGGCATGCACGACTGTGAGCTTGCTGCAGTTTACCTCGAGCGTCCGGACTAACAGAAGCAAAAGCAGTCCGTGTGGAGTGGTCTAAGGCGTAAGCACGCAAGAATCAATGGGTGGAGGAGGTGCTGTTGCTGCGTGAGGAGATGCGGCGGGTGATGCGCTATTTACGGTGGAGGGCGGCGTGGTGGGAGAGGCGGCGGGATTCGAGGGGAACAGACATGTCGAGGCAGGTGCGCTCAGGATTGGCGGCATACGTCATGCGCCAGGCTGCTCTGCACCGCGCCATTGCCCGGCGCTTCAAGACCGGATGGGACACGTCACGGTCTAACGTGGTCCGGATGGCTGCTTTCGAAGACGCGCAGATGCTCGAGGAGGGCATGCGCAGCCTCATGGCAGCGGAGGAAGCGTACAAAGGTCCAATCACGGCATTTGAGGGTGGGGAGGCAATGGTGGAGGAGGTTTAGGGGCCGCAGGGCGCGTTGGAGTCCACACGGGTGATGCAGGAACTATCACGGGACGGGCACGCCAGGGCACGGCGGAACGAGGAGGGATCAGGAGCACTGCCGGCCGGCCCCAGCCAGTCTCCTGGCTATAGCCAGCCTGGAGGCCACAGCGCGAAGATGTGCCCATCAGACGTGCAGCCCCCCGGAAGCATCTGGGAAGGTAACACGGGCATGTCGCTACGTCGCTTTAGGGTTGCCCCGACGTCGGCGACACATATTGACTTTATTTGTTGTTTTTCCCTTTTGTGGCTTTTGGCGGAGTGGCCTGGAATGGGTATTTCTTAATTATTTAGATAGTTTATTTCAAACTGGAATATAGTATTTATTTGAGTGATATCAGTATTTAATATCTTGAGATTGGATCGTGGGAAGGGCTTGCAGCGGCGGCGGCGAGCAAGGAATGGCGGGGAGGTGCCCGGGTGAGATCAGCCAGGGTCCTGGCTGGGGCCGGGGTAAAAGCAATTTTTTAACGTGGCTACAGGCATGCTGATTGCATACCTGGTACAGCCACGGGTGACGAAAAGGACACTCCGGGTCGAAAACACTCGCATGAACATGTTAATGCACGTTCGCAGGATAAAAAACGGTAAGACTCGCCTCGCGGGGGCCATCGCGCACGATGAGGCCCCTGTGAAGGCTTCGCGCTTGGATGCGTTGCCATATTTTACGTCCGCAACCTCCGAGGAACAGCACTGAGAATTCCCGTGTTCACAAAACGACACAGCTGGACGGAAGGTCATGAGAATGAAAGCAGGAGGGGACGAGCAGAAGGCACGATGTTGAAAGCTTCGTTCCCGTTGAATCTCTGTCTGAGCGCAAAATTGTTTTGGTTCATCCAGTATTCCGTGAGCGATGGCCTGAGTCTTGAGGAGAGTGAAGCAGGTGATTATTGAAATAGAACCACAGAGTTTGAGAGACAAATCAAACGAGCCAAGCAAATAAGGTGCACAGGGGTGCAAGCGAGTAGGAAGAAGAGAGAGAGAACGTCGATGGTAAGCGAGAAACGATGAGCGTGTTCGACTCGCGTGTCCGAAAGAGGAGAAAGACTGTTTGGTTCCGAGGGGATTAACCTCGGGGCCAAACAAGTCGCCCTTTGCCCTTCCCGCACACGTCGACTCGACACTCTGCGTGTATGCGGGCCACTGAACGACGCGAAGCACATCCTCGACTGGCTGCAGATTCGCGAATCCGGATGTTGCTTCAAATTGTCCGTCCCAAAGCGGAAACAGACAAGCGATGCGTACGGGTATGCACGACGCATGTACACGGAATTCCGGGGAATCCCCAACGTTCCGGCTCCGGTACACGCACAGAGTACGCCGAAAGTAATTCCCAGACTCCCAAGGTATGAGAATCCAGTAAATAGCTTGAAATCTGAAAATTTGACAGAAAATGGGAAAATTGAATGAAGGAACTCCGTAGCTTGGTATATTGGGCCGCGAGTGGCTCTGAATTGAGTCATCTCACGGTTCGAGTTGCCGTAGGTGTGTTTGACCAGGTGAAAGTCCAAGGTACGTCTTAAAATTCCACGGAAATATTGAGACTGATCCGTCAAGGGATTCAGCCACGTTTTCACGCGCCCGCGCCTGGAAAATCAAGTCCAGCAGCACGTTCCGATCCCTTCTCGCTCCCATAACCGATGAGGGTCGCGGTCTTCGCGGACAATACATGACACGAGGTGGGTGTTTCCGAATGTCTGTAGAATCGCGCTAACGAGCGCAAAGCTCCATTCCAGATGAAGTGCCGGAGCGTGGGTGAAGGAAGGAGGAAGCGTGGAGGAGTGCTTTGCAGACGCATGGAGACTTGTGCTCTCGGATTTCTCCAAGGTGCGTGCCTTCTCTTCAAGCACGTCTGCGAGATACTGATCTGCTGCCTGCCATAAAGTTTCGTCTCACCCCCCAAGCTCGACCAAGACGTCAACGACGACCGCAGGAGCGGGGAGCGGAAGCGACGGCAAATCGTTGCCTGATGTGCGACCAGTATCCAGAAGTCCACGAATGGTGAGTCCTGTATCTTCTGGTGCGGAAGCAGATGACTTATCTGAATCCAGACAAGTTTCTTGTCGCCCTTCAAGCTCAACCGCAACTTCGCAGATCGTGGGAGCGTCTGTGCAGGATTCCGTAGGAGGCGTAAGAGTTCGGGCCAACGGATCCACATACACAGGTGCGTGATGCGACTCGCTCGAGTGGACCTGGGTATTGACCAGCTCCTCTTTGGCAGCCCATAGTTCTGCCGTGACATGAGCCTCCCGCCTGGGAACATTACCGCAAGAACACGGCCATGCTTGCGGGTCGTCTTTGACCTTGACGACTCGCTCTAAGGATGTTGTCCTGCCGAGCTTGCGCGTCCTCTGCACATCCGCCATTGAAACACGATTATCCGTGGTGGGTGATATCTCATCCATGACGACTGCGCAATCCTGATCTGTTATAGGTGCATTCTTGCCTGACCGCCCATGCTCGTCCGTATCCTGGAAAGCTACACGAGCGGAAGCTCGAACAGAGCCGTATGCCGTGGATGACACTCGAGCAGGGGTGTCAATGACGCCGCGTGCGGGAAGATCAATTGAAGGACTCGCCTCACGGGGGCAATCGCGGACAATGATGCCCCCATTAAGGTGTCGCCCTTGAGGTGTAAGCCCCTCTCCTTCGGCAGTGTCTACATTAGTGAGAGGAATGTCTTGCAGCAGCAGTATCTCGGCGACTTTGACGACCTGGTCCCGAACGCACTTGGATTGAATGCCTGTGACGAAGGACATCGCTTCGGCAGCGCGCAGGGTGCACAAATCTGCCCTCTTTGCCGTGCTGGCATCAATCTCCCCACGCTGTTCGAGCGCTGCGATTCCAGGGGCAAAGGAGGGATTTCTGCAGGCGATGGCGAAGCAGGAGATGGAGCGGATGAACGAGTGCAAGAGGCAGACAGAGTGAGCGTGGGACTTGAGTCCGAAGGGGCACCACTGGTGAGTGACCATGTCTTCTGCATAACATTACTAGACTCAGCTGATATGCAAACACTTTCTGTCTGCCCCCCGGCCTCCCGCGAACGTGTCTGCACCTGTGTAGTCGTTATCCTCCCATTGACCAGTTTGAGCCGAACAGCTTGCGAACGGATGTTTGTGAATCCCTTCGACCTCGCGCGTGCGTAGCGTTTTGCGATGAAAGGGTTTTGGAGGGATTCGACCCAGGCCGTGGGGAGCAGGCCGCACAGGGATTCGTCGAGACATGTTATGGCCTCCGGAAGTTTCGACTGCGAGTGTTCGTGGTGGATTGGGTGGCCGACCGTGAGGTGTTTGAGCTGCCAGGGAGCAAGCTCGAGTCGATCCATTACATTGACCCATGCAAGGACGATTTGGCTCCGTGTGTAGCAAGCGTGTAAACCTGTAGTATCTGAGAGAATGCGGATATTGTTTCGACCAATCGACGGAGCGTGACAAAGATCATTTAATTGAGCAGCGAGTCAAAGATAATGCTCCGTCAAGGCAATGACACATGTTAGTGAGGGAACGAGATGGGGGTGAAGGGTGAAGCTTCCCTGAACCAATACAATATGGGATGGCTCCAGGTGGAAGCTGGTGAAGGCCGAGCATGAATCTCGGAGGGAGAGAATGCCTGAAGTGGGATCTTCAGAAGTATTGAACTGCGACCACAAGTCTTTGAGGTGATGGTCAGGCATGGTGAAATCTAAATGGAGGGTACCGGCCAGGAGGTAACGACGGTTCCCAGTTTGTCCACTTTGTAAGACTTATATGAAGCCTACGAGGGGACTCATCGTACGTGTACCCTGGCGGGGAGTAAACGTGTTACTGAGTGGTTGCCTGCTGGCAACGGCTTGAATCCAAAGGTGCAAGACCTATGTAAAGAGGGATTCAGATAGGGTTTGATAGCTCTGGTTGAAATGAGCTAGCAGTCTACAGATAATTCCAGTAGACTGCTGTGGGTGCAAATAGCACTCAAAAGCACCAATAGAGGTGCAGCGCAATGATAGAGTAAGAATATAAGATGGTGTCGCCTAGTGCCTGCTTCCAATTGCCTCTTCTCGGAGATCCCTCGACGAGTAAGGCTATTGGATAGGCTTTGCAGGCTGAAAGACGACGGTGGTTTGAGTGTAAGTGTAGATAGATTACATAATACATGGACATGTGACTTGTAACCAATCATAGCGCAAGAGTAACTAAAGTAAGTAAAAAGGGTACCTTGCAATATGCTCCATCCAGAGAACAAGAGCCCTTTCTACATCTGGCCTCGTCACCATTCTCATTTCATAGACAGAGCATTTGGGTTGCTATTGACGTGTTGCTCCATTTCCAACTGGTCTCTGAGTTTCGGTGATAATGTTTCCTGGGAAAACTCTAGAGCGCCAACTGCCAAGCCGGCAAAATGAGCTGCAATCTCCTTTTGGGTCATGTCCGAGTGACTGTCGATGAAGCTGTAGACCAGGCCCCCGGGCACTACCTATAAGGTTGCTCCGCGGTAGCGTAAATGAAGGCCTGAAAATGACCCCTACCCTGGCCCTAGATATAGAGTAGATCAGGCCAGAATCTGGTCGGGTCCGTCGGCGTAGAGTAAATCGCGCGGAGCGCGAGAATCTTTTGGGGTATAAGTAGCCTGAGGAAGCCAGAAACATCTCGAGATGGCTGACAAAATTATTTCGCTGTCGACTGATGCAGTGAATTATCAAGTCAAGAAACGCGGAAATGGCCTGGAAGTGGTAAAATTAGGCCTTCGGGGAGAAAATTTGACATTTACCCCCTAATGGTTGCTCCGAAATAGAGTAAATCAGCGGCCAGAATTCAATTTTCATAGAGTAAATCAGCGGAAATTTTTCGTAAAAAGCGGACCAACCTTATAGGTAGTGCCCGGGGGCCTTGTAGACCGTCATCCAATCATGGAGTGTAAGCTGTGGTTTTCGGGTATCTTTAGCCGGTTTGGCCAAAGTTCTAGGTGCATCTTTGGGTGGTTTCCGGATGCCTTGCAGATATGGTTTTGAGGGTGCTGGGCGAGGCTTGCGTGTCTTAGCCTCAGCAGGCATAGCGAGAGAAGGCAGAGAATTTTCCTTGACATGAGAAAATTTTCCTTGACATGTTTGGTTCTGGGGCTGGCCACAAACACCTCATTTCCACGGTCCCTCCAGAAATTGGAAGCGTGTTTGCCTTTTTGTTGGGACTTTTGGACCAAATTTTGACCTCCAAAAGGTGTCCACATCTTGATATTTCCTCAAAAAATGCATAAATTTCACCCAAAATCGTATGCAATATGTGAAATGAGCATTAGGGTGTTTCAAATATGAAAATTTCGGTCAAACTTCTGGTCCGATTTCATGTCAACTTGACTCCCAACTTTGTGTGTAACTTTTCCTAATTTTGCACTGGGAAGCACAAGAAGCTCTCCAAATGAGACGGAGGAAGTTGGAACACAAAGTTGGAGACGAAGTTGGATGTCAAGTCGTGATCCGGACCATGATTTGACATCCAACTAATTTCTCCGGCCTATTTCATGTTCCAACTTCTTGCAAAGTTGGGAGCGAAGTTGGACACAAAGTTGGAACCAAAGTTGGCATATTTGAAACACCCTATTATGCATATTTTTGGTTGTAAAAGTGACTACAAAGTTGGTGGACCGGCAAATCCAATGCAAAATGAGCTTTATGCATTGTGAGCTAATGCATTATGAGAAATCCAACTGTAGATGTGATGTGATTCTGGATGTGGCTTTCAGAGTTCCGGATGAGGAAAAGGTGCCACAAGACATTGTACTGCACCATGTCTGGGCCTTGAATGTGATTTAAAAGGTGAAGGTCCACTGCATATCTCTTGACACACTGAGATAGCACAGAAGATACCATTGAATGGAAAGAGAATCAAGTCCTCACCTCAAGTCCGCTATGTCCCAATGAGTTACATGCAAAATTTACATCTTGGAGAGGACACAACACTTGAATAAGCGAGTTCAAGACTTTTTGGTGCATGTTCAGAGCACTATATGGAAAGAAGCTTGTCTGATAGCCAAATTTGTGGTGACTTTAGACTCTTGATGTCACTCTACTTTAATGGTGCATGTATCAAACGACTCGGAGATGAGTACAAAGCTAGTCAACACAGACACTGCTTGAGTCAGCCTAATTTTGCAGCCACAGAGTAGGCATTTTCTTGTGCTTTCTCTTCCATGGTAAAGATCAAGGGGAAAGCTATCATGTCAAATGGTCTCATCAAAATCTTCTTCAAGAAATGTGAAGGATGGTCAAAAGAAATATTTAGCACATTCAAATCATGGTCTCACAACTTCTCAATAAATGCATACATACCTACCTTTTGAAGTTCATAGGTATGAGCTGAGTGTTGAAAAATCACAATGGGCTCTGAGGACAGGTTTCTCAAATTCCTCTCATTTTTCTCTGACTCTTTTCTTTTTTGAAGTCATTTTCGTGTTTTGGCCCCATGGGACCCAGTGTATTGCAATGAAAACCATCTATGTACCATTGTCTCTGTGCATCATTGATCTCATCACATCAGCTCCTTCTCATGCTTCCTCCCTTTGTGCCCAGCCCACCAAATGTTATCCTCACCCATCCACTGCTCGACTCTTGAGTCTGAATGAAGCTTCTGCTCTCAGCAAAGTCCAGCATTGTCAAGTGAAAGTATACAAACTGCTGGAGCTTTTCTAGAATACCCAAGGTATCATCACATCCACCCTGAGAGACTGAAATGCATGACCTATTGCTTGCCAATCTATACTGCAACAGCGTGGGGATCCCCAACAATTTTATTCAGACTCCAGAAACCACTCAACGGTCCAGGTGTTCTATCAAGGAGGTCGAGATTGTGACACAGTCTTACTGTGCAGATCTGTTGGTGTACATAGATACTGTTTTTGTATTCTGGTCGATGATCACCTCGACAGAACTGGTTCCAGCCCACTGATCTAATTCCAACCCACCGATCGAGAGGCAAGAGGAGATGTCAAAGATGTGTTGACCAATCTTGGCATAGAATAGCTCTTCTTGTGTCCTTTTGCTGGTAGGGCTTGCATCAGCCCTGAGATCTTGATCAGACATCTCTGGCATTCATGAAGAATGAAGAAATTGGTTAACATTGTGTGCAATTACTAAGTTTTATAATGAGGATGTTTCAGACCTGAGGTGCTTGAACTGCAAACATGTACATCAGAGCATCCAGGTGCTGCCCAGCAGGACCTGATACCCTTGAACTTTCCAGTTCTATTTTAATCCATACTGCATACCATGTCTTTTCAACCTCAAGTTCAACTTCACAATGAATTTCAGATCACTTCAAATTAAGCAGTTTGAGCCATAATACGAGACAATGGCAGTGCACAGTCAAAAGCAAAGCAAGGTCAATAGCAGTGCCCTCACTGACACCTCGTCTCACATCAACTGAGAATATGATGCCTGTGCTAGACAGTCAGACTCGTACTTCAGAGCAACTTAAGACTGCTAACCGGTTGCAGGGCATCAGTGTAAATACTAGTATTTGCCATCAATTCAAAGATCAAAAGTCGGATCAGAAGCACTGTCGCTGTCAAACTGTCAAGCTGTAACTGTCAAAATTGGTCAAAAGCAGAAAAAGCAAGCAAAAAGATTGGTTTTTCTTCAGCTGCAACTGCTCATTACCTCCCCGGAGGATGAAGATCTTTAATGGTGGCATGGCCGAGTGGTCTAAGGCGCTGGAATTAGGTAAAGTTGGACCCGGATCAACCCGGATCAGCACTTCTTACGTAATCCAGTCCGAAAGGGCGTGGGTTCGAACCCCACTGCCATCATTCTTTTTCCTTAGTCCCAAGTTTACTCGACATCCTTTTCAAAGGTGACACATCCTACCTACTTTCTTTAGTTTTACAGTCACCACATTGTTCAATAAACAGTAACAGTTGGAAAAATGTTGTCTCCATCTGAGATGTTGAAATTTTACTCATCATGCTTCAATTTCACTTAAAAGCTCAAAAACCACACCAAAAAGGCCTGTTAGTCATCATACCTATTATGACCGTTATATCACGCATTCCATTACAGCTGTTTCAAAAACAATAGAGAATTATTGTTTTTAGCTTCAGCAAAATTTGGCCCAGCTCTTGCCCAGCTCCATACTCATCTATTCTCAGATTCAACTCAGATTGACAAATCACCATTCTCATGAAGAGACTCCAAATTTGAGCTGGCAGCCCCAGAAACCTGGGAGCACCGCCAACCAAGATGCAGCACTGAGTCCAGAATCAAGATCGAGTGAAGCACACAACACACGTGGGTGGGCCTTCTCCGAAACCCTGAATGCACATCCTTACCTGGGTAACCACTCTTATGAATTGCCTTACTTCCGAGACATCCTGACAAGCAGGCCTCCTCATGATAGCTCCAACAACATCTTCTGAGGGTCGCCTCCCAGCATAGGAACACATGTGCCCGACTACAGGAAATTCTTCCAGGCATAATAGCACTTTAGTGCCAGAGAATGTCCCATGTACATATTTCACCCTTTGCACTATTCGATTCAAGTCTTGGAGATCCTCCCATACAAAACATCTGATTCCCAAATTTTCAGAAATAGTCTCATAGTTACCTCCTTTATCTTGATAACAGCTTCCTGGTCCACGGACTGGGACATCATCAATATAAGGGATGGTGACATGAGGAATCCCATCTCTTAGGATATAGCTAACATTGTTGTGAAAGATAGGCACCGAATTGGTCCACCCTTGAGGCAACTTAACTAAATGCAGTGGAGTCCCTACTACTCTCTGCAATGTCACAATGATTATAGCCAGAGTATAGATCCAACACAGCACCACAGGCCCTTCCTGCAAAGTGATTCACCAGCTCTTCAGTTGCTGGAGGTACCCCAGAATGGCCAATAGTTACCACGTTAAGCAGTTCTGATGCGTTGAAACGGTGCACTCAGGTGCAGCCGTGAAATTGAAAACTATGCTAAAGAGCGAGTGAAAGCGAGCGAACTCAACTAACACTAAACAACTCAGAAAACACTAATCAAATCTCAACTCAATACCAAAATGTCTCGTGTGTGTTCAGGGAGGTAGGACAGACGTATCATCCTTCAAGAATAGTCAAGTTTCAATTTCAAAGGTTTGTTTCAGCGGGCAGATGCAGTAGCGGCTAGAGCCACAATTCAACGGAAATGCTTTGGCCGCTAGACTCAAAGTGGTGTCTTTCAACTGGGACTTCAAAATGTTCAAGGAACTTGGAGCTAAAGCGTCAACAAAATTCACTATGTTTTCAAATAGTTCTGCTCGGAGGGTTGAACGTCTCAGTACAAGGGTGCACTAGTTAATAACATGTGCGACTCGGAGCTAAAGCGTCAACGAAGTCTCAATCTGGGATTCACTTCAAGAGAAGAGGCTAGGCAGAGTTGAACTCAAGCGGCTAGCTAGTCTTAATAGAAACTCGGAGCTTAAGCGTCACGAGAATCCGATTCTTATTACGGGCAACCCAAATTCAATATCAATCAAATCCACAGTCTACTTGTTAGCCCGTGAGCGGGGGGAAAGTCTACTACTGTTACAAGAGTAATTCTACTAGCTTTATACAACTTGGTTTTACAAACAGAGATAATATGAAACCTCGGTGGTTAGTTTTCACCAAGCCGCCAGCTTGGCATAATGACTGGCGGCCAATGGCAGAGTCGTTATTCAATTCCGTGGGTGCGTAGTCATGGCGGCCAGGTCTGGCCGCCAGTCTGACACATTCTCATCAATATTTCATGTGTTGCCAAGTCTAGCCGCCGGTCCGAAGACCCTTGCTAGGACCTTTGCTTCACCAGCCGCCAGTATCGCACTGGCCGCCAGAGACGGTTTTGAGGTTTCAACACTTCATAGTTCAATTCTAGGAGTCACAAGGTGTTATATCCATGCACATTGACCTTCCGTCTGTACCGGAAGCTCCGGCCTTCGGAGCGTCCGGTCTTTCAGAAACTGTCGGTCCGCCTTCGGACCGACTCGGCTGATCGGGTTTTCACGCAATGAAGGATTACTGAGCGTTTCCCGTTTATCCGTTATCTATCTCATCCATCTGTCTTCTCCGTCTCCGTATGTACTTCGCTTTGTTATATTCAAGTCCCGCTTTTGGTAGTCGCTTTGTCTTACCATATTAGGATATTTATCTTCACCTACTATATAAACCTTATGTACTATGCCTGTATTCTCCAGTTTGATTATTAACGTGCTTTGCTCTTTGCTCTGCTCTGAGTCGTTCCGGCTTCACCGGAACTTCCGACTTCCTACTTCGTCCTCTTCAGCACGGGTAGTACGCACACCCTTATCTTCCTGTGGTGCTTGCGCTATATCTACTGACTTCCGCTCTTCCGTCCTTCCGGTCTTCTCGGAACTTCGGATCACTTTCCCACGTCGGCTCGGTATATAACACAAGGGAAGTAGCCGCTGGTGCTCCAACCACTTGATCGTTATTCAGCTCAGTGGCGGCTACTCAATAATCTATGTTTAGCCGACTTTGGAAGTCTAGCCGCCAGTGAAGTCATATTCAGTAGTCATTCATAATTCAATTGGGGATAACTGAAATGAAGGTAACCGGGTGGCGGCTACTCCCTTAAGTCATTATCCAAGTTCAATTCTGACAGATTGTGTCAATAACGGTCCAAGCCGCGAGTAGCGGCTACTCTAAACTTCAATAATCCCTCTTGTTTAATCTCCAGCACACAAGGAATCCAGTGGTTAGCTGACTCCCGGCGCCCAACAGTAAGTATAGTGTACTGATTCTGGTTGATAACGAACCATCTTCAGCCGCTACAATGTAGTGTCCCATTGGCTTTCGGCCTTCAAAGATCTAATGTACTGTTCTGAGGAGAGCATACATTCTGCAACTAAGCCTCACATAGTCAATTGATAAGTCTTTGAAATGAATGAAAAATGTGATTTTCATGCGTGCACTGGTGCACGCCTTATCAGCGTGTACTAGCCTAATGCTCTTGCCATCTTTCTTCACAACCCTAAAGAACTTGGTACAGTATGAGCTGTTTGAAGGCTCATAGACTCCTGCATCAACTTTGCTCTCAATGAGTTTGCAAACCATTTCCAGCTGTCCACAAGGAATTGGTATACTCTTTTCTACCCAGACCTTGTGTTTAACCACTGGAAATTCCACTGGCAGGAAGAAGTCATGTCTGAAACTTCCCTGCTCTGAGTTGTCCCAGGCAAAAGCTTCATTCTGGGATCCTCTTGGCAACAAACCACCACGTGCTCTCGATCGAAACCTCGAAAATTTGCTTGAGGTTTTGTGCATTGAGACTCATAGTGGTCCTTGCTAGGGCTGCAAATGGTATAAACCAACCAACACACACAACACACACACAACACACTAAGCTCTAACACAGTGCGACAAAGAGTTTGGGTCGTGCTGAAGTTTACAGCTAAGATTGAACTTCCTCAGTCCTTGTTTGTTGGGGGATGTCTCAGAAAACGAGTCAACTAGGTCAATATCCTTTGGGTTTGAGTGACCGCGGTCTTTGATCAAGCTACCTGGGTGGGGTAGTTTATGCGGTTTCTATGGGTTGTTTTGCACAGACGATCTGATCAGGACCTCTTGTACTGCAATTGCGACTGAACTCGAAGAACGATTCCAACAGCGGACCTAGGAGCACAGTCCTATGGTACCTTTGGGGCAACAGCGACCGAACTCGAAGAACAATTCCAACTGAAGGACTCTGGCTTTGTTACCGAAGTACCTTTGGGTTTGGGGAACTGCAACCGAACTCGAAGAACAATTCCAACAGCTGACCTAGGAGCACAGTCCTATAGTACCTTTGTGTGAACTCTCACTTAAGATGACTTTCTGATAACCAACTAAACTTTGAGATCTTTTATTGAACAGAGAACTACAATCGAAATGTTTTATAACAAATCTCCGCATCTACTGGTCTGAGATACACCGAGGCCTTTAGGTAAGTGTTGACCTGGGTCGGGGCTAGAGGGCAGGGATGCACTGCAGTCATTGCGGAATACTTGGTCTTTTATACAGTTTTAGATAAATACTAATGTCACGAGAGATAAGTAAACTAGAGAGAGATTGAAAATAAACAGATAAACAGAATGAAATGCTGGGGAACCTCGTCAGTCAGTCAGTCAGTCAGCGCGCGACTGACTGCTGCTTCCAAATTGGGTATATTTGAATTGGTCTTTGGGTGGAGATCTGTGTTTGCAAACCGCCGAGGTCTTGGCTGAGACGTGTCCCCACAGCAGGGTGGGCCGCCGCGGTCATCCTCAAGGCTCTTAGTCACCACCGATGGCCGCTCATGATGTTTCTACTCGGCCGCGGTCTGGTTCAACCGACCTGGGTCAGTTCCCGAAAAGGGTTGTATGTCTATGTTTCAGATCTTAGTGTCTCTAGGGCAACCCAGGTGTCTATACATAGTTGACCTAGGTCAGGTTTATGATCCTTTGGTTGTCCTGGAGGTGACCTGGGCGAGTACTGGACCACCCAGGTGACTGTTTGCTGCCTTGTTTCTAGGTTTCCAGGCGGGTTCTCAGGTTCGTGGGTCGGGGCTTGGTATGGTATCTAGCTTCGCCGTGCAACCTGCTCCTACATATAGGTTATGGACTACATCAGACGGATTTGTAGACAGCTATGGCCGCGGTGCTGATTTTCTATTATTGTTCGAAGTGCAACTGTCACGCCCGTAGCTACTTACAAGTCCTCTTGCATCTCTGATACTCAATCAGCAGCTCAGAGCTCACTCTGACTCTAATTGTATATCACCGAACAGAGGTTCCTAGTATTGCTAGAAAACGTAAAAATATGTAGATTGCACGCCTGTACTGATACGGGCCGTCTCAGCGGTGCGTGAGATTTCTGTATCATGTGTGACTGCTACCCAGTCCATAATCTCGTCAAGATACATCTCGGGGGCCTCAGCAAGCAGTGTAAGAAGATCGTGTGTCTGATCAGGATTTAGAATGCGGGGACGGCCTCTGAGGGGGTTTGGAGGTGGTGTCACAGAGTCGTGCTGCTCCTGGTTAGCCATCCACCGATATAAGCTAGCCCAGTGAAACGGTGCACTGGCGTGCAGCTGTGTAATCTAATGCCAACTAATGAGAGACGAAGTCTACTCAAAAACCAACACCAAACTCAACAACCAACAACTACTCAATACTTCGTGTGTGTTCGAGGGGGGTAGGTCACATATCAACCGTCAATTTTAATTCAAAGGTAGGTTTCCACAAGTTCAATAGGTTTGGGACTGCCAAAAGGTAACTGCTAATAACTCCAACTCAATAACGAGGAGGGTAGGTTTTCTTGATGCGCGCCATTTACAACTTGCTTAAGGTGAGAATCCACAGACGGCCAGAAAGGTTTCTAAGTTCTTTAAGTTTGTTTCCCAATCACTGATAGATGGCCCCTAGTGCTTCAGAAGGTACTAGTCCCAACCACTTCAAAGGCTATAATCCAATGCAAGTTGTTCTCAAGTAAAAGGTAATCCTTGTTTAAGAGGTCTCGAAAATCCAATCTATTCAATCTAACGGAAATCCAACACCTAATTGTAGTATAAATGCGTAACCAGCCGAAGACCCGGAGCTACTGGAACCCTTGTATCCGAATAAGGCTGAGTTTACAAGACTTGACGAGAGGCGTCTCAAAAGTCAACTGTTTAGGCTGCACTCTTACAGCTCTTTGCGGTACTTAGGGCGCGGCCTGTTTTTTTTTTTCCAAATTGGGCCAGTTTTGGTCCCCTGGGACTTGAACCGCCGCTCTGGTCTCAATCTCCCGCCGTTCGCCTCGAAAATAGGCTCAATCGACGCACGTGCTCAACACAGAGGGCACTGTGTCCTTAGTTTTTCAATGTAGCTGCTGCGGCGCATCCGTAGTGCAAGCTTCTTCTGATTTGAATCAAATTTTGCAGATTCCCATACTAGAACGCTCGCTCTGTGCGCATTTCTCAATGGAATTCCTTGAAAGTTGGCGCGTTCCACTCGCATTTCAATCACGCAGGGCACAGCGTCTTTGAATTGCCCGCGTACTCAATTTGGGGAGCTTGAATTGTGAGATTCAGTATGTTTGGTCCGGAGTTTTGATCCCCACGACTAGAACACTTGCCCTGTGGGCAAATCTCGGCCGTTTTCCCTGAACATTGGCCTGGTAGACTCGCAGGCTGACTGCGCAGGGCACACCGTCTTTGTATTTATTTTTTATGTCGTCGGAGAATTATGCGGAGAATTATGTAGACAGTTTTTTTGATCAAATATAGACTTGATGATGAATACACTTGCCCTGTTGATTCCACTCCATCTAGAGGTCTGTACCGCAACGAGCACTCACCTTGGCATCTAAAGAATGTCTCTGGGTATTGAAATCTCCGCAGAACGCGCACTGTCGCGTCCCACAATGCGCCCGTTTGGATCAGTCACTTCACGTGCTGTAACATGTCACTTTTTTCGTCTCTTTCCTTCGCGCCACTCGCACCATGGCACGCAAAAAACCTGCCAAAGCCATGCGCACTCAGTATTCGAGGGATGTGAAGAACCTCGTGATATATCAGACCTATACGTTGGGCAAAACCCCAACGCAGATCGCGATTGACATCAATATGCCTTTGCGGGTAGTGCAGCGCATGCTGCAGACATGGCGGGAACTCGGGGAGGTCTGCCGGGATCGAAAGCACATGGGCCGTGCCCCGCTTATGTCTCCGAACAATTGCGAGGTGAGACTGCCCATCTATCTCTCATCTCTGCGACCTGGGATCAACTTGCCGTTTTCTAGTTTATGCTTGCTCTTATTGAGCACACCAGAAATCTACCTTGAAAAAATTCAGGAGGCCCTCCTCATTCAACATGACATTGACGTATCCCTGGCCACCATTTGCCGCACTTTGCACCGGCTCGGGATCTCGTCAAAGAAGGTGCCTTAATTCAAATGTCTCGCTCAAACAAACTTGTTTACCCACTGTGTGTAGCTTTCCCGTCAGGCTTCTGAGCGCTGTGTACATGCGCATCGCGGCTTCGTAATGGAGATAGGCCAGGAGCTGGCGGATCACATTGTCTGTGCAGATGAATCTGCCGTGAACATCTTGACAACATATCGCCGCAACGGCTGGGCGACTAAAAACCTGTGTGCCTATAGACACTGCTGTTTTGTTCGAGGAACACGGTACGCACCATCTTACCTTACACTTCGTAACAGGTGCCAACGGTATCTAAAGGTATTCTGTACTTCCTGCAATAACTACGGATGGTATCATCTACAGTCATGTCAAACTTGGCGCGACCAGTTTCTATTATGGCTTGAGGGCGTACTTCAAGTGATGAACCCGTATCCAGCTAAGCACAGCATCCTTGTCCTCGACAACTGTCGTATCCACCATGTCGAAGGCGTTGAGGAAATGTGTGCCGAAGCGTAAGCAATTTTTTATTCATGTGCTATGTTTATTGATTATTCCAAGCGGTGTCAAACTTGTCTTCCTTCCGCCGTACTCCCCGGATCTCAACCCGATCGAAGAGTGCTTTTTGTACATCAAATCCTACATCCGTCGCCATGGCGAGACCTTCCGGAACATTGTTGAGGTTGGCGATGAAGCCAACCCGTTCTTGTTTCTGTACAGCGTGTTGGATACAGTGACAGCAGAGGCAGCGAAAGGATGGTTTTCTCATGCAGGTTACTAGACATGATGAATGGGTATTCAAAACAAAGCATCATGTAGTAAGTATTTGAACTTTGAGTAGGAGGTTGTCCGAGCTGTAGCAATGACGAATAGGTATGATGTGAAGTGACTGATCCAAACGGGGCGCGTTGTGGGACGTGACAGTGCGCGTTCTGCGGAGGTTTCAATACCCAGAGACATTCTTTAGATGCCAAGGTGAGTGCTCGTTGCGGTACAGACCTCTAGATGGAGTGGAATCAACAGGGCAAGTGTATTCATCATCAAGTCTATATTTGATCAAAAAAGCTGTCTACATAATTCTCCGATGACATAGAAAATAAATAAAAAGACGGTGTGCCCTGCGCAGTCAGCCTGCGAGTCTACCAGGCCAATGTTCAGGGAGAACGGCCGAGATTTGCCCACAGGGCAAGTGTTCTAGTCGTGGGGATCAAAACTCCGGACCAAACATACTGAATCTCACAATTCAAGCTCCCCAAATTGAGTACGCGGGCAATTCAAAGACGCTGTGCCCTGCGTAATTGGAATGCGAGGGGAACACGCCAACTTTCAACGAATTCGGTTGAGAAATGCGCACAGAGCGAGCGTTCTAGTATGGGAATCTGCAAAATTTGATTCAAATCAGAAGAAGCTTGCACTACGGATGCGCCGCAGTAGCTACATTGAAGAACTAAGGATGCAGTGCCCTCCGCGTTGAGCACGCACATCAATTGAGCCTATTTTCGAGGCGAACGGCGGGAGATTGAGACCAGGGCGGCGGTTCAAGTCCCAGGGGACCAAAACTGGCCCAATTTGGAAAAAAAAACAGGCCGCGCCCTAAGTACCGCAAAGAGCTGTAAGCTGATATCCACTAGTCGTGCCAAATAACGGGGGCTTCACTGATCTGTCTACTACATTTGAGGGAGCTTTATATACTACTGCTGCTTGGTTTTCTAGGATTACAAACGGATGAACAAGCAGATTATTAAGTTTACATTGAAATGAGTGTGTGTCCGTCATTTAGACAGATTGGTCAGTGTTCAGATGTCCTGTTGTCCACAAGAAGCATCAACCTAAGCGCTTCTCCTCAGCCACTCTACTGCTGGGTTGTGCCTCGGTTGTCCCTTGTCCGTATTACAGAGCTCTCCTGTTTTTGTAATCCTCTAATGCCCACCGGACTGACCCTTATGAGCGTGTCGCGTTGCGATGCGACTTGGTCACGTGGCCGTTATTCAACTCGAGATCCGCGCGCCTTGTCCTTATAATTCTAACCAGGCGCGTACACATAGCCTCTCTCTAGTTTTGTCTCTTAGTTCCTTCCATTGGCCTTTGGTATTTATCCTAGTGCTGGTATTGACACCGAGCTTGTAGCACCGTGTTCAGATGCTCCTTGCTGGGTGAGTCCTTAACCTCAGCTTTGGCCCCTTTGTTTCAAGTTACCTTCTCCGGCCCCAGTTTGGAGGTACCATTGGAGATTATTCTACTGCTCTGGCTCTTGTTTAACTGAATCAACACATCTCAGGACTTTAATGCTCCGTCCCAGGCTTCAAGACTAGCATCCTCTAGTATTTACTATGCCTTAGCAAGCTTAATAGACTTGTAAGGGTCGCGAAAATGAACGATTTCAAGCCTGTACAGAGTACAGCGTATCACCAGGAAACACCGAGGATGTCACAGACATCCTCCGTCATGAGGCCAGCCTCCAGTAACCAGAGAGCCTGCTCTTTGAGGTCTTTGCTAATGGTGTGGTTGACCATGGGAGACGAGTCTAAGATCAATTATTAATTACCCTCAGCAGTAGAAGTTCTTCAAGTTCTTCCACTCAGCGTCATAAATGGGCCACATGACTTATCCGAATGGAGACATGTTCCAAAAAAGGAGATCCTTAGCATTTCTTTGGCGCTTGTATCAAAATTTCTCAAACACAAAAAAAAAACTATGCATCTCAATCTTTTCAGAAACAGCTGTAATGATGGATATGGGATCCTGGGTACGCCTGCCTGCGTCACACTGCTTCAACATTTCAAGTTTTTCAGTGAAAAATTGGATGATTTTGTTTTGAATATTACACCAAATTTTCACTGAAAAAGTAGGTGAGTAACTCAAAATATTTTGATGAATTATCTGAATTGTTTCAAGTTTTTCACAACTTTTGGACCTAAATTCAAATAATTCACTAAAATGTTTTGAGTTTTTCACCAACTTTTTCAGTGAAAACTTGGTGTGATATTCAAAACAAAATTCATCCATTTTTTCACTGAAAAGCTTGAAATGTTCAACCAGTGTCATGTCTCCTTGTTTCTAATCCAGCTAACAGCTCTTCCGTATGATATTTCGGGTACTTGTTAAGATCACGTGCCCGCAGCTAGCATCATAACCAACTGAGCCAAAAGGCCACTATGACCGAGTAATTTGATCATAGGCTGCGGACTATATATAGATGATCACAGGCAATTTTCATGTATGTGACAGTACTGCCTTGATATTCAGTTTTAACCAGATAAGCGGCATATTGGCCCCAATTGTGGAGGTACCGCCATATTGAGTTCCTGATTTTAACCTATGCTATATGATTAGGAGTTTTGTTCCAGCTCAAACTGCTGGTTTCCTTGTCAAGGCAGCAGGTGGTCTAGAGCCACTGGACATAACTAAGGCAATCAAATCTGGAGTTCTGGAACTCAGCCCTGAAGACGATGACTGTCCATTCAGTGGTCAGCTGTTCTACATTTGAGTAGCTCAGTCCAAGATATGTCATGCTCAAATAAATCTTCTATGCAATTACCTCCAATCCTTTCCTGGAAACCTCCCATGGACCATCTCACAAATCCAACTCAATGGTGCTGATCTGGGCTCGGTTCAAGAGTGGGCCAAAGCATCCTTTGCTGATTTCGAAAACAGTATTGCATACACAGCTGCTGCACACCACTTCATCCAGGGCCTCGACATCCAGAATCCAGCATCATGTCCCAGCAAAAACTCTCTCCAAGTTTACACTGGAGAGTGTCTTCAACGAGACCCGGCCGTCAGCAGGCTGAAGATGCTTCCAAAAAAGTGTCGACTTGCATCGGTCATATATTGGATCTTACACGCAAAAGCCATACATGGCATACTTACCAGCTAGTCTAGCTTGATATGCCCCATTCTGCTGGAGTGTGCACAGACCACATCACAAGCGACATGAAAGTCCTGCTGGTATCTGTCACACAATCTTTCAACTTCAACTCCACAGTTGGAGGTTTTGTGTGGCAATATGTTCCAGAGGTGTCGGTTGCAAAAATCCATGCAGCACTGGGACATCACATTACAAAGAAGAGCTTGTATGGATCCACAGAACCAGGAGCAGCTCTGCAAGAGCACATAGCAAGTCTACTCGGCGACAAGGCAAACTGGATACAGAGATCCACTCTGAACTCAACAGCACATGCTGCAATGGAATAGAACTTCTCTGGTGTGCATCTAACCAAGAGTGGGAAGGTCCTGACCCTTCGTCTCATGAAAGACATCTTAGAGGAAGACTTTTGAGGTTAGAAATGTGCTCTCCTCAGTTTGGTCGTCTGTTCTCATCACTGCTGCCAATTGTATGTAGGGGCAGCAAAGGCACCGTGGCAGGCCAACACAGGAAAGGCCTTACAGACCTACCGAAGGATCCAGAGACAGATCCACAGTGACATTCCAGCGATGGGTGACATTGACTGGACCACCATTGCCGGATACCTAGGACCTTTGTTGAATTTCTGAAGGTTTTCAGTCAGCAAACTGTGGGGCTCCACATGCTATGGCTGAGCCGTCTTCATTTATCCATACAGCCAGTGATAACATCCACCTGGTCAAACACCCTTTTCACGTTGTACACATCTGGAATGTTGTCCATGTGTTGGAACAACCTGACACCATGGACCCAAGAGTCATTTCTCAGAGGAGAAACACCCATAGACATTCTGAAATGTCTTCTGAAATGCTCTCAAGCATGGCATCCCAAATCTGGCTGCAAATACTTGGAGAGCGTGGGGGGCATTTTCATTGTATGCACAGGCCCAAAGGCAGACTGTTTGATGCTCCTTATACCTAATCTGGACTGCGAAGCAGCAAAAATATGAACCCCAATTTTTGTATTTGGTGGAGGAACATTGTACATTTGGTCTCCTTGATTAAGTGCATTTGGCTCAGTGTGCTTGATGATCGAGATTTGTGGGGTTTCATTTTGAGGCAGGAAGGTGTCAATGCCACATGGTCCTACTTCAGCAACCTGAAGGCGGCGATCGAGAAGGAGCTAGCAGTGACAGACATACAGGCCCAGCTTGATACAGCCAAGGTGTACTCGGGCCAGGATTGGCAAACTGCGAGGCAAAGCCGACATTGAATGGCACACATAATCCTGGAGACCTGGTCAATGGCATATGATATTCCTCAGTTCACCCACATTCAACCCAAAGGTCCTATTTGGTTGGGTCAGTACGCCTGTGTTGTTGAATTGGCGGCCACGCTCCTCTACGGGGGCATGAATCCCAATCCCTATCACCTCGTCCCCTTCCAGTTTAAAGGAAATATTTTTGGACCAGAGTACCGGGCATGGTTCCTGACAAGGAAGGATGGGATTGAGATATCTTGTTCAGTGCGGGTGTATGGAAAGATGGAACAAGCACACCAACATGCCATCGCCCCCAATCCAGACGCCCAGTCGAGAGGTGGCCTCAAGGAGAGCAAAACCTTGAAGGACCAGAGGAAAGAACATAAGGATTTTGGAGCTAAATTCAGAAATGTGATTCCAGAACTCAGGAATCCATATTGGGAACCTCTAAATGAGTGCAACCACGGTAATCTGAGTACGGTCAATGCGATTTTGAATTCGCTACACCAACTGCGACCAATGTGGTGTTTGGATCCTGGGCAAGAATGGTAATTGCTACCATTGCTGCACTGACTCGGACTCCTCACCCTGGCTCAGCATGATGGAGCAGAATTTCTACTCCTTGATCTGGTTGATTATATCTCCATGACATATATAACAATCCTCTGATCTCTTGCTTTGCCCCTGCACTGGAGAGCATTGGGTTGCAAGCCATATCAACTTCTGTGATTTTCCAATGCCCAGGGAACACCGACCGTCTGCTCGATGTTCTTCCTGGCGCCAATTTGACGTGGGTGAGGAACTATCCCAACATTTATGTGGATGACTCTCTGCCAGATGAGACATTAGAGTTCACGTGAGGAGTGGATGCAATCATACCACAACTGTCACGGGTGCCCCCTAAGTACCTGCCAGTGACATCAATACACCGGGGCGCCGCCTGGGGAACCAAGACACATCCCAATGAATGGATAGAAAGTGAGTGCTGCTGTTATCTAGTAGTCATGAGACATTAACAATACTACTTTCCTACGCTGTGACTTTGGGAAACTGGAGCTGGTCAAAGCACCCAAAATGTCCACTCATCATTATGATCACCATTGTGATCAAACAGATGCAAGAGTAGCTGCACAGAAGGCTGTGCTGAAGCCAAGCAAGTTGTACAAGTGGGACTGCTTGAGAGGAGGACCACATGACTGCAGAAAGAGCGATGGATTTGAAGTCAAATTGATACTCCAGCTGCCGGCAGAATATATATGCCAGTATTGGTATTTCAAGCGCATAATCCCCAACCAACCAAGTAGAGTTCAGTCGTCATCATAGTTGTTTTCTTTTATTTCATTGGATGTTTGTGGTATGGGTAAAGAATCACCCTCTGAGCAAACCTGGATTCTCTGTAGAGGCATTGTTCATGCTGTTTGACAGCCACACTTGTGGTCATTTACTCTATGTAATGTATATGGGCTCAGTTATCAATAAACGTCTGGAACTCAGCAACTAGAGAGTTTGGCATTTGTTTGGCACCTTGTGATGTGCGACGTGTGGCAGTGCTGGCTCGGCTCTCTTCCTCAACACGATGATGGAGACTGCCTTTGCACTCTTGCAGCAGCTCGAAGAAAGTGTTGACAGTGTCGCATCCAACTGCCCAACCACCCAAATCCACAAAGTCAACTTACAAAAAAGGCTTTTGTGCATGGCCGGCATGCTTCCTGCTGAACCACTTTCTTCCTGAGCTGAGTGCACGTCCTCAGAACACCCACCAGCAATGCAGCCACCCCAACCCCCTGCAAGTTATTCTTTGGCCCTCGCTCTACTTTGATCCTCACATTTTCTCCCAGCCACCTCTGAAACCAAGCTCTAAATGGGGTGTGAACAAGGAAGCTAAGTCCAAACGCTGCCTTCAATGTGTTGCTATTGTCACGGAAAAAGCACAGTCCATCAAAAAATATCACCTCCAAAGACTTTTACAACACTCACCCCTCCCAAAGCAAAGCCACTGCTGATAGATGAGGAAACACTGACATTGGCAAGACTTTTAGTTCCCTACAAGGAAGGCTCCATTGAAAGCTGGGTTCGTTGTTGATTTTGGCAGCTTTTGACATTGCCTAACCTATCCTCAGTGCACCTTGCTTGGAAAAGTTGATCTGCGCTCTATTTCTATACAAGATTTCTTTCAAGGTGAATGGTGCTATGAAGGTGTTGCAGATCTGCCACAGCACCTGCTGCTTAGACACAAGGTGTGTTTTGTGAGCAATTATGCACACATACTCAGTTCTGCTAGAATCTGGGTAGCCAAGAAGCAATGTCAGACATTTCATCCTACCTCAGAAACCTGCTACAATGTATCAATGTGATTGAAGTTCAGAACCCTATTAGCGCTCTCATTCACTCTCCTTTGGCTAACTTCCCCCCAGATCTCCCCAGCAGCATTTACATGTCTTGGGCTTTGTTGTTGCAGTCAGCTCACCTGTTCTCCGTTGAATGAATTACTTACCTGTGGCAGTTCTCGACAATCTCTCTTCTCATCAAGGAAAAGGTGTGTCTTTCTCTTCATTAACAAATCACGAATTTCAGTTAGCTGTACATAAATGAGGTCATCATCGGAACCATCTTCGGAATCGTGGTAGGACTGCACTGTGCAAATATATTTGACCTGAGGTCATGGGGGGAATCCACCAATGCTGTCACCCTCAAAGTCATGTGTGTTATTCTTGCTACGGGTGTTTGCCATAGGAGTCGAGGTACCAGGCTCCTACATGGCCAAACATATCAAGGGGTTGCTTATCCCTATGTCATACCTACCATAGCATTCAGATGGGTTGTCATCGCTAGTGCGCTTCCCTTTTCAATTTCACCTACATGCCAGGACCTGTTTTTTTCTCCAGAGATTCTGCACAGCTTATTCCCTGGTCTGGTGTACATTTCTTGTCTTGCCATCGCCGCATGCCACACTCCCACGGACCCCATTATTGCCACAATTGTTTGTCGGTGAGTCTTGTCTCTGCACTACCTACCCAATCCTGCCACTGACTTACTCTTGCTTGGGTGATGAGGTGGCTAATATGTGCTTGAGCCCATCCCTCATAATCCACATCTGATCATCTCTGCTGAGTCCACCACAAACGATGGCCTCATGTATCCGTTCCTGAGCATGTTGATTTATTGTGCCTCGTACTAGACACAATTGACTGCAAATGCATGCATGTGCTTGCACATGACGGGGACAATGCCTATGCACCGCCGGCTGTGGAGAGCAACCAGCACCTGCACGCAGGACACCCGAGTGTGCAGGAAGAGTATGAGCACCAGCGATGCAGAGGAGCTCGCACTCATGCCTGGCAAGGGCCTGTTCAACTTCAGTGAGAGAAAGGATGATCTGCTCAGCGACAGTATCAAGAAGGAGCTGGCAGCACAGCACCACATCAGCACATTTGTTTTTTCTGCTTTTGTCTGGTTGACTCATACTGAGACTCTTCTCTTTTCCAGAAATACCACATCCACAAACCTGAGAACATGATCCACGTGTAGTTGTCTGGCAATGCCTGCATCTCGCATTGCCGGGGGTGATACAGGCAAGGCAGGGAAGACTGATATCTCAACTGTATCTTGTCTTGTGTAAATAGACTGTTGCGGCAGGTGATGTGCAAAATGAAATGTGTGTTGTTTTGTCTGTAGGCTGGCTGATGCAAAGGGGGAGCAAACATGGCCAAAGCTGTCACTTCAACAAAAAAAACCAACCACAGTCAATGACAACCCCACGCACGCTCACAAGGTTTCACTTGTTCTATGTAACTGCCATAGCACCCACTGATACTCTCCAGTGCCCCTGACGTCAAACAAGCTCATCATAATTTCAACAATGCGCTGGACCACGTCATCACAGCATTCTCATCTATGTCTTCACACATAGGATGGACATAGTCAGTGGCATGCCCCCTATGATCCTCCCCAAGAACAGCCCCCACACAGGTCAACAGGCCCATCCTGTCCAAACAATCATGGTGCCCATCAAGAAGTTGATAAAGCAATGGGGGAAGCAGTGGCAACTCCCCCCATGTAGAAAAGATTGTCAGAAATTGGTGGTGTCAGACGCCACACGGGACGATATACAATCTATGAAGATGCTTCATAAGGACTTTTACTGTTAAAAGAAGCTGACTCCAATGATCCCAGTTCAATGGTGTACCACGTGAAGGTGGAGCAAAACAAGGGCATCACACACCCATACCACAGCACGGTCATGGGGAGGGAGAGGAAGGCGCTCCACGGCAAAGATTGTCCATGCTGTGCAGACGTAAGTTTGAGTTCATCGCTGTGCTTTGCATTTCAATGTCGCTCAACTGTCAGTATTATACCGTGATGGCCAAGCAGCTGCCCCTTCCCTTCCTCTCCAGCACCCGCTCTGGCACTCCCTGTTTCTGGACACCAGCCCCCCCCCAAAAACTCCCTGCTGTCCATGTGCAGCACGTAAGTCGGCATAGATCAGCCTGGTCCACTAGCGAGCAGGATTGACAATAGGCATTACATGGAAATAGGTTTTTCAAGCACACAATGTCAGTCAGAAATCAATGCACACAGGGAAGAGAGCCACAGAGAGAAGGCTGCCTATGCCAAAAGCGAGACTGTGAAACCCAATGGGTGTTATAGAAAGCTATAGACTATGATCGTAGACAGACTCTATATTTCTCAAGTACAGTCATCTTTACAAAAGCTTTACAATGTCTGTGATCGAAACCCACAAAAGACACTGCTATTATCAATATTGGTATAGGATGGAACCGCTGTGTTGAAGTCGGTGTACCAACCACAGTAAAAAGCTGTTTCCATAAACACCTAATTCGTTCAAGTGCTATGTTCAAGTGTTACATTCCAAGCAATATTTTATAAGCAGCCAAGAAAAAATGAGGGGAACCACTGACCGTTTAGAAACAGTTCTAGGCCAATTCCAATTCTGTGACCGGAGCCACACCCGCGCTCCCAAGAAGGTTTGTATTGATCCTGGCTCAGAATGCATACATCATCCAAGTCTTTGACAGTTTGACTGTCACATACCAAGAATGAAACACCAAAAACTTGCAACTTCATACAATTTCCCATCCAGCTGGTCAAGAAAAGTCAAAGTTTTCCCTTGCCAGACGACAGCATAGTAGACCTTATCCTCAACAACCCTCTTGAGGCCTGGCCCATCATCTTTGTGCACGAGTTTGCACTTCTTTGGGCTGGAGTTTACGCTTCCGGGACTTGTAGCAGGTGCCAACACACAAAAGGAGACTACCTCTGCTGAGAACACATCCCATCGGTCTCAACTTGTGAGCCAATGTGTGAGGGATATATCTGCCCTGAGAAAGGCCCCTGTCAGGACAAACTTGTAGTTGTGGGGTGGGATGAGGTCTCTGTCTATGTTGTACGCTAGAAGTGGTGTCACTCAATGTGTCTGGTGCATTGCTCGCAGAGCTGAGCGTGCTGTGTCGTATTTCACTGGCCATTTGAGCAAGTCAAAATCATGTTCTGTGCAGAATGTATGTAGCTGTCATCGTCAAACCCCTGCAACAAAATTACATTCTAGTGCTTGGTCTTCCTTTACCTTGACACCAAAAATTCTGATTCAGTTACACTTTGTGCATTGCTGGAGCAGAACATACCTTGAATATTGCATGCCTCTTGTAGCAGCATAGCAGAAAAATGCCCCTAATTACCCTTTTGTGTGTAGTTACCAATACACTGTTATCAGTAATTTTTTAGTGATCCCTTCAGATCATAATCGTATTGCATGCTCTGAACCTATTAAGCAAAGCTTCCCATGCACCACCG
This sequence comes from Mycena crocata, assembly GCA_029281795.1. Classification (NCBI taxonomy): domain Eukaryota; kingdom Fungi; phylum Basidiomycota; class Agaricomycetes; order Agaricales; family Mycenaceae; genus Mycena; species Mycena crocata. The sequence continues at coordinate 105,034 of JARJCP010000162.1, read as the reverse complement.
TCTGCCGCTGAGACTAGCTTACATAAGGTAGACAAATCCCATAAATAAAGAACTTCGCTTGAGTCACCATGCTCAAGTACCGTCTCTGCATTAAGAACTACTACTGTTTTATTCTTAGAAAGGCAATTTCCTCGTGAGAGAATCTCCTCTGACACTGGGTGAACATTTCGGATTTTTGACTGAGAAATTTGGTGAAAACTATGTTGAATTTCACACAAATTTTTCAGTTGTAAATTTGTGAAAAACTTGAAACCTTTTGATGAAAATTTTGATTTTGAGTCAAAAAATGCTGAAAAATTTGAAATATCACAAAATATCTACTAAAAAGTTTCAGGTTTTTCACTTATTTTTTCACTGAAAAATTGGTGTAAAATTCAAAATAGTTTTCACCAAATTTCTCAGTCAAAAATCCGAAATGTTCAACCAGTGTGAGGTACAATAAGATAAACACTACTTATCTAGTACTTCTAAGAGAACATTTTATCCCCTCCACAGCGGGTGCTGCCGGAAATCAGTTCTTATCTCACTGCAGTCTTGCACCATCTGGAGAACCTGTCTATAGTTTCAGTATGGATTCAGAAAACCCACATCAAACACCTGATTGCGGCACCAATCCTGTTGGTGCACGCAAAAGGACCTAAATTATGAGAGAAACCAGCATCAAAATTCTCTACACCTATCCTAAGGACACTATTGTAAGCCCACTATGGTACTTACAATGTGCACGGTTACTTACAGTACAGCCACTTGCTTACATAGGCATTCCTTTCTTGCACCTGTACTACTACCATCGCCTGGTGCTCACTATCCATACTTTGGTCCATTTGATATTGTCTGTCTCTGAGTCTCACCTAGTGTGTCTTGTCTTCTTGAAGTAGGCAAGTCTCCAGCTATTCTAGAGTATCCCAAGACAAGTACAATTGGCTGGATCAAGCATTTGTTCCCTATGGATACCTCCGACTGGATGAATCCTGTTTTCAATATTGCATATTCGAAAGGGAAGACAAAGCACTGTTGATAAACCTTCAGATGTCAGTGTATTGTGCCATTCTAGGACTGGCAAAATGGTACCTTGTGTACGCTTCCATTCCACATGTAATCATTTTTTCCCCCTCCTTTGAATTTCTAACATTGAGTCGATCAGGCCAAGGCATGAAAGCTTGCCCATACATCAACCAAGATCTCCTCTCTGTCAGCCACACATCTGCTACACATGCCGACATTCAAGAACAACTCAGAAATGATTGTCTCACCCGAGTGCAGTCTTCTTCCCCCTCCAAAGATGTTTTTCTGCATACCGTTGCATATCTTGCAGCAACGCAGAAACTCGGCTGCATGTGTCCTTTATCAGAGCAAACATTCAGAACTTCTTCTGAAGAGGAGGAGCACGAGGCTAGGGATTTGTATCTTTTTTCAAATCCAGCGTGGATATTGAGTTCCCGATGGAATTTGTGAAGGACACATCATATTTGAGTAGAATGAATTTGATACACCTTATGTTTGGTATGTGCATTGACACTAGCTTGCAAGCATTGCTGTAACCATGATTTTCAGTTGTGAGCACTATGTTCCTGGATCGAACAAGGATCACTTCCGGGACTACAGTGTTGGTAGCAGAGCATACAATGTAGATTATATTGAGGCAGTGATTACTGGCAATGACAAAGAAGCTGCATGCATAGAAGCAATTTCTGAAGATCAAGGCTATGGTCCACTTGTCAAGTGCATGACTGTTGTCAACCATTCTACCCAATTTTTTTTTTTTTTGCAGTCTGTCCTTCTCTTTTGGTCATAAAATTTTCTCACCTGCAATCAGATATGTCTCATAAAGATCCAAATGGTGCTCTTGTTCAGCCATTACTCACTGACCTCGCTTGCAATTGCATATACAAACCTGTTGAAGAGTGCTGCGAGTTTTGCCCCTTCATTTTGATCATGTCAATGGGCGAGCATGAGCATCCCGTTCCCCTAAGGTGATGAACCTGCTCAAGAAACTGCAGGACAATCTTCCAGATAGAACACCTCGTTGCTTTCTATGTCATCCCATTCTCAAGGCTTTCCTTTTGTCACGGGCCGTGCCATCGGACTTCTCGGATCCGATCATCTCCGACGAACAGCCACACGCGGACTCCTCCGGCCCCGGTCCACTCCGACTTCTTGTTCTCCTTTTGGTTTGTACTGCCTTCGGGTTATACCTATGCCTTATGCTATGCTCTGACACGCTTCTATCACGGACACGTCGGACCTCCGACTACTCCGACGTACATCTGACTGATACTTACTCATACATCACGGAGGACTCGGTCCTCCGTCTAATCCGACTTCTCCATATGTCTTTATACTTTCCTATAAATAGCTCTCATGTCGGTAGCTAGACTTCAGTTTGAATATCGACTTAGACTTGCCTTACTCTCATTCTCTTGCGGACTCCGTTCATCTCCGCATTCTGTCTTCGACTCTATCCTGAAATTTGGGCACTGGGCGTAGAGAAGGGCGCAGCGCACGAGCTGAAGCCATAGCCCTCTACCTTTTCCCTTTCACCGAGTACGGCTCCCACGCGGGCCCGTCGTCACCGGCCCCTGCTTTACTCCGCCGACTTTCCTTATCGGTCCGCCGGGAACGGTTCTTGACAGTACTGTTAAGATCACGTGCCCGCAGCTAGCATCATAACCAACTGAGCCAAAAGGCCGCTATGATCGAGTAATTCGATCATAGGCTGCGGACTATATATAGATGATCACAGGCAATTTTCATGCATGTGACAGTCGGCGGTGTTCGTTTTAATGCCCTATCTCCAAAAGCCCTCAAAATCACGCAAGACAACCATAGTCTTGTGCGTATCCAGGCCATCCGTCGCCGTGAGGATATGCAACTCTGGGCCCGTGGTAGCATGACAGGCACCGGATCTTGCATGCCGATGGGTGGCAAACTCGGTGACGGTTATGCTCCGTATGCTTGCCACAGTGGAGATAGTGTCGAGGACATCGAAGCTTTGTTTCGCCATGCCGTGGTTTGTGTTTTCTTTGATTTCCTTTCCTTTTACTTACCCACGCACATTCAGGATACAGACATTCTCATTACCGCTGCAAAAACGATATACCCTCAGCTCGAACAAGATCTCCTCGAAATCACAGAAGGCTCTGAGCTGAATCGATTCAGGCGCTTCGGAGTAACTGGTTTTTATTGCACTGATTTTCTTAGTTGTCTTCACCGAGACAGAGATATTGTCCGAAAGAAACAGCCAACCCTCCACCCCTGCATCCAGCTTTCTAAAGAGAAATGTGGTCCCAACGACTATAACTTTGGGATGGTTGAATGGGGCGTAGCCATCCGCACCGAGGAAAACACCGTCTGGTACACCTCAGTCTCTTACACATATATTTCATACACTGACCACAATAGGGTATTCAATGGACGGGATGTCCATGGTACCATCATGCCCAGCCAGAGCGCATTCAATAATGGTGCAGCTTCCAAGGGCAAGCATGACACCAATAATACGAAGGATGTCAATCGGGCGACTGCTTGTCGTAATGTGCGCCATGGCTATGATTTGCGTCGTAGGGCTTGAATCCTTCATTTGAATCCTATCCATGTATGTAGAAATGCATTTTTTTGAGGACTCGTCAGAAAAACACGACTTGTGTGTGATGTGTCAATTAGACTTCGTCGTTGTTTCTTGCCACATCATCGATTGTTGTCTGCATCCTCTCTTCACGTTGAGCACTTCCAACCTCTACAGTATCATGTCGACCGGACATCGGTATTTGCAGCACGTCGACCCCTCAGACGTATGTCTCTACCCTCATATTTCAACTTGATGCTTATATTTTGACTGCCAACATCAGAGAAATGATGTGTTCAAAGAGTCGTTAAAATACATTGCTGAACGGAAGGAGCTGGAAAAGGAGCTAGACAAATTGAAACAGGTCAACAAGGCCTTCCAGGACCAGCTCGAAATAGTTTGACATCGCCATAATATTCTGCTGTGAGTGGCACTGCGTGCGCACTTATTTATCATCCTGATTCCTCCTATCTCCCAGGGCACACTGCATCGAGGCACATGGGATGGGCCGCCCAGTCTCAGAATGATCCCGCAAACAGAACCGTCGCAGATTCTCGGTTGAAACAGTAAATTTATTTCGATGGACAACAGAAAAAAATATGTACCGCCCTGTTGTAGGTTTTTTTTGTAGTGGCGCCTGCAAAATCGTTGTTTCATTTTGTCTTGTGCATGTATTCAGAGTTCGAATCTAGACAGGATGAAACATTCGTCGACGGTGGAAAGTGGAACAGCCGGTGCCAAATCGGGCATCAATTGTTGTTGGTTCCCGCACTCCAACCTCGCTGGAAGACACGGCAGCAGCTCAATCCTCTTCAAGCTTGAGATTGAACATGCTGCATTCGAGTATTACCGCAGTTCGGCAGGTCAGAGACACTCGCCGCACGAATTCATGCACTGACGGTGGCGGCCAGAAAATAAACAACTTTACGCGCGCACCAGAGTACATCACTTATCCGCATACTTCCTCACCACGATGCTGCAGAAGGAGGATAGAATCCGCACAATTGCGGGCTACCTCCTTAAGAACAATGCCCGCCTTATTCTCACCGCTGCACCCGAAGTTGCCGCCTATGTCAAGGCAGCCGTGCTCCAGGCATTCAACGACGATTCCCTCATGATCTGCAATGTTGCTGGACAGGACGTCGTGGCGTTCCTCAGCCAGCTCGAGCCCCGCAACTGGCCCAAGTGTCTCCAGCAGCTCATGAACATCCTGGATTCCACCGCCAGGAGGTGCGCAATCTGCGGGCGGTTTTAACGGTTTTGTAGATAGGCGTCTGGGGTCCTGGGTGGGTGGGACGCGATGCGTGGACGGTAGAACGAGTCTTTGGCAAGTGATTTGGCGGCTCTGCATGTATGGACGTGTGCTTATTGTCGATTTTCTTCCAGGTTTTCCCCTGGTTTCGGTGATTTTCGAGGATCGCGCCGCCGCACTGCCTCAATTCGAAGTTCCCGACATATTGTGTTCCCGGAAAGTGGATATTCATTCGTCAAGTCGTCAATTTCAGTCTCAGTTGTGCCCTCGCGAAGAAAAAAGCTGCCGGAGGCCAACGTCTTGCAACGCAAGATCTATAACCGCCCGCGGGCTGCGCAGCGGCACATCGAGGACGCAATGTATGGTGTTCCCGCGACTAGCTTTAAAGCTCAGGTACGCCCCACCTTTCATGTTTCTATTTACCCTCACTTAAAACACATTTTACTCCAGAAAAATATCGCTGCAAGCCAGTGGTTTCGAGGCGCCGTGTCCAACTTCCCTCCCGCTTCCAGACTTATTCAATCCAGGTGTGTAAATCCATTTATCCAGAATTGTCTACGACTCACAAGTGTACAATTAAGGTCTCTTCTTCCCCCTCGTTCCTCGCTCGCATCGGGACTGGCGCAGCGGCGCGCCAACTTGCAACGCGCTCAACTTCCTCCTCCGCAAAACCCGCGATTCTATCAAGCCGCACCCGGCGCGCACAAGACAGGCACGACGGAACGCGATACCGCGATTGCCAGCGGACTCGTAGGCAGTATCCGCGGGTTCGGCCTGTCCGCGCGATGCTGGGTGAACTGCGCCCGACTGGTCCTCCCGGCAAACCGACTTGCACGCGCCTGTCGTTCTGCTGAATCGAGCCCATGCGCAGAAGCCGCACGCGGAACGATTTCCGCCTGTGCCGGGAAACTGACTGCCGTGCTGGCAGCGCATAACGCCCGTTCAGCGGTGAGTGCGTGTCCAGCGAGCGCCGTGGCACGCATGCGAGGGACGCATCGTCGCGCTCGGACTCGTGAGTCGGCGGCCCGGGGAGTGGCGCGCTCGAATCGACCTCTGGGCAGGAGGCGAGGCGACGCAGGCGGGCAGAATGCACACGGGTGTGTTGAGTAGAGACAGGTCGGTCGGCGAAGTCACAGAGGTCGTCTGATGGGCGGGGTGCATCTGTCTGTCGGCGCAGAGGTAGATGGGAGTGCATCTGTATTATTTACTAATTTAGATGTATATCTTTATGGATCGATAATAGTACGTAAACACTCAACTTTCGGAACGTAAGCCAAGTTGATTCAATCCTTTCCACTGCTTCCATCATGTCCACAGATTCCTCGACTTCACCAACCGATTCCTTGACTTCCCCGACCGACTCCTTCACTTCACCGACTGATTCCTCCATTTCGTCAGCACCTTTCACCAGTGTAGCAGCCTCACAACGTGGTGAGGCTTCATTCTATCTCAAGAAAATCTTCACTGAGATGGAACCAAAACCAGATACGACTGAAAGAAGCTCTTCTGCCGCCGATGAGCCTCAAATTATTGAGCCCAGTTTGGAACCTAGTTTTCTGGCTCAGTTTGATCCCAGATTCGTAGGCGAATCGCAACTGGTTTGAAATTTATGGATGCTCATTGTCATTTAGCACATACAGCTTCAGCATATGCTGCACACCGCCTCTCACACCACCCTACTTCGCGCTAGGAATGAAGTTTACTACTTGCTATACACTTTGTTTATAGAGCGGCAGACTCAAGCCCGTCAACATGTTATAGGGCGGGAGTTGCACCGGGAATTGCTAATCTCCCATCGTCTCTTGTTGGATGAATATGCCAGAACACGGGAACAGCTAAGGGCATATATGTAAGTGGATGAACCGGATTTTTCATTGTCTAATACAAATCTGTCAGAGATGCATTTAACGGGCTACCCCAGGCGTTGGGAGGCGTCATTCAGGCATCTCTCACAATGCCAATACCTGCAGATCTTCCAGAACCATCGAGTGATTTCATCCAAAACAGTAATTCCACTTCACCTTCCCCATGCAAGCACTGCTGCAGAACTCACCGATGCACCCTACATCGCCGTCCTTGAATTCAAAATCAAATTTGTATAATATGACCTCCATTCTCTGATTTTTATTTACACTACCGCTTTTTCTTGATCTTTTTTGCTCAAGCTTTTTATTCGCCTGACTTCAAGCCAAGTTTGAGTCTGAATCGCCATGAGCTCAAGCACCATCAAACAACGGGATGTCACGATACCACTGAAGCCTTCAAACGCCGCAAGTCACGACACTGAAGTCAACCAAGTCTTGGAACACTACTCGGCTCAAAACTCTTTCTTTTTGCCCTACCTTTCACAACATGCACGGGGTCCTTGATATGAGCGACTCTGAGGATATTGGCCCTCAGCGAGGGACCCCTGAAACCTTGATAGTGGGACCAATGTCCTCTAGGGCGGACTATGAAGCCGTACACTCTTTTTTTCAATCTCTGTACCCAAGTGACCGACCAGACTCTAGGCCTTGAAGCAAAGCCAGGAGCTTCTCGCAGAGCTCACGCGTAAAAACAAAGATAACGAAGTCTTGATTGATAAATACGAGGCCATGGTACCCGGCCGCAAAAAGAAAGGCCAGGGCGCCCCAAAATCCTCGGTCCGAGGCCCAAATATCAAGGGCTACCACTCATACATAATCCAGTGGGGCAAGGAGTCTTGCATGATGATATTCCCTTGGATACAAAGTGCTCATTTCACGAAGATCGTGGATTTTCCACTCAGCGCACCAGAAGATGTCTTTCGTTTCTTGAATCCCCCCTCCACCTCATTTGCCCAATATATCACTGCAGCTATCTATCAGTACATACCGGAAACCTTCCATGGTATCATCGACACGGCCGACTTTCCTCACTTGGCCGCCAACGTGAGTATATCTTTCCTTCGTGAATGATAGATTACTTATGGCTTCTGCTTTAGTTTTGCAGACAGGCTAGCAACCAAAGATCTGTTTCTCTGAACACAATCACCGCCATTCTCCCTCAGCTCCTAAGTATGTCGGGTTACGAATCGAAAAATTTGGGAATGCTTTTGCTTTATCCCGGGGAGAAGCCAGAGAGGAAGATTAACCCGTACCCACCTATCCTTTTCAAGAATCTCAAAAGAGACAGCAATGGCGGAATTTTTCTTAATATATTATTACCTATGGTAAGAAGCCCTTGAGATTAATCATCTGTTTCTTATCTTTGTGTAGGCGGCACGCGCAGTACTATTTGGTCGGGCTAGCATCTTAGATGGAGGACAACGAAAACCTCACAAAAGCACCCTAGGCTTCATGTGGGGGGTCCAAGAAGTGACATTTGGTTTTATCGCTTATATCTGTACTGCAGTAAGTTTCTCCAGACTTTCTTTCTCGATCGATTTTTATATCTTCTCAAAGGTTATATTTTGTGTCTATTGGGCCCACGTGGGTGGACAACGCGAAGACTTTGAAGAGATCAGAGCAATATCCAAGATCAGCTTCCTCTCGATGTACATGCGGTTCTGGCACGCTCTCGAAACCAAGGCCAACACCCCGGGCATAAGAAATGTCAAGAGGCGCTGGAATGAGATCGTCTTTCACGGTGTGACCAGGGTGGCATCTGTTACCGACGCCGGCGCAGATACTGGATATGATGAGCTGGCAGAGATGGAGGAAGCGCTGGCAGGCCTAGAGCTGGACGGGGATTCCGAAGATGAAGAAATCTCAAATGGCCGAGGGAACTACCGAGGCAACTGCAACTTCGCTTCGGGTTACAACTGGCATGGTAGGTTTCATCCTCGTTGTGATTATTGCAATTATTAATAACACATATTTTAGACGAAAGCCCTGTCAACTTACATCCACCCCGGGCCCAACGAATTGATAATGGCGCATCCATTGCATATGACACAATACATCCTACACGTCCCATTGTCCCAGTCCCGGTCACCACTCGTCCCACTGTCCCAGTCTCCACTCGTCCCGCTGTCCCAGTCATCACTCGTCCCACCATGCCAGTCACTGCCCATCCGGCCCTGCCAGCCCTCACCCGTCCCACCTTGCCTGTAGCGCCTCGTCGCACTGCTCCTAGTGCACACATTGTACCTCATCTTGACCTTTCGCTGCTCAACCCAACCCTTACATCCACTCCTGTACAAACCCGCCGCCGAGCTCAGCCACCTCCAATTGAACTGCACCTGGAGGATGAATCACCTGTGCGTGCTCCACGGGGCAGACGGGTCAGACAAGTCCACTGGGAGGAGGAGGAGGAGGAGGAGGAGGAGACCCGTCAGGAGGAGAATACTGCAGGCGCGGGAGATGTCAGTTCCGTCCTCAGTTCTCCCCCCCAGAGCCCAGAAGGACTGGAATATATGGGGCCACCCTTCAATGATAAAAGCGTGGCTGGTTATGTCGAGGTAGACGATGCGTTCAGCAATCGGCAGGGCGACGGAAAGCCTGAGAACTTGGCGTTCAACACCAGCGATTGGCAGCCTGAGGGAGCAGACGATTCAGAGGCACCGACACCGTCAACGGGGGAAAAAAGAGCCACAAAGAAAGCCCCGAAGAGTGGAGGAAAGAGGGTTGCTGCAAAGAAGACGGTCTCCAAAACAGTTGTGCAGAAGCTGGCTGCCGCGAAGAATGCGTCGGAGAAACCCACTGCGACCAAAAAGAAGAAAACTGGGCAGTGCCAGAGAGAGTTGCCTGCCGAACCCGACAAACTCCCGTACAAGACTCGTAACCGTGCCAACCGTCTGCAGTAGCATATTCACTTACCCATATCTTGCTCAATTCAATTCAGTAACACCCAGTAACACCTGATCTTGTAAACTACCTTTGAAGCCAATTTGAAGCGCGGACTTTTCGACTTATGAATTTTCTCAGAAGAGCGGTTGAAACTGACCCATAAGATGACATCAGAAGCCAATATTGTAAAGGGGTAATGCCGAACCTGTAATGAGCATCACTTTTGAAAATTTAAGTAATGAAAAGGTCGCTGGTTCGACCCCACTGATTGTAATATTATTTGTAGTCACTAGTCAGTAAAAATGTAATGTGCAGTAAACCGAGTAAGTAAAAAAATGTAATGTCAGTAAAAAATGTAATGCCGGTAAAAATATAATGCTTACTGAAATCTAATGTAGTCTGTGCAAGGAAACGTTTCATCTTTTTTTTTTTTTGTCGTTCAGCTTTTTGTTCAACCAGCTTATACTAGATTATAAGAGGGTCCAACACTTATAAGACCCTCATAAGAGGCTGACACCTTATAGAGCCCCCATAAGACAGCCTGTTCTCATAAGACAGTCTCATCGTACAAGATGGAACGACCTTATCAGACTGCCTGATCTTATCGAATGACCCATTCTTACAGTTTCCGACTTTCCGCCTCAGATCTGAAACCCGATTTGGGAAATTGATGGGGGCTGTGGTTGCGGCACCTTTCGGCATTTGAGCATCGGCACAGCGGCAAAGATGATGAAAAGCGCTAAGTCGAAGAGATACAGAGGGGCCGGTGTAAGGGCGTCAGAGTACAAAACTATGCATTATAGGTAGGGTAGTACATCGGGGCAGTAGGGTAATAGTAGGTTTGCTGGGGAGTAGTGTAGTTTGTAGGTATTGTAGGGGCACGGGAGTCGTTAGGTATCATTGGGGCGTGGGTGGGTATCATCGGGAAGCGGGCGTCATTAGGTATCATTGGCGCAGGGAAATCATGATGAGGGAGCGGGAATTCGTTACGAGGAAGTGTCTGGTGGAAGTGGAACTGATAATGAATCGGAGCGGTGCTGGACGGCTGCTGTAGTTGTGCTGGCAACCTGGGAAGACCGAAAGCGTCAACAAATTACGGGGGAAACAGACCTGCACATACTTCGGTGGTGGCTTCGCCTTCTTCACCTTGCTGCCGCTACTCGCACCAGCTCCATACGCCGGGTCGCCAGCTGGCTTGTTGCGTGTCTTGACACCAGGCATCATGGCCACTTGTGTTTCCTGCCACTGCGAGGCTTTGTTAGGTGCCAGATATTTGGCAGGTCGCCACTTTTGTCCCCACACATCAAACCCAATATGGTAATCAGACCACGTGATGCGCCGGAGCCTCCGGAGGAGCCCCGAACAGCTTTTTTATTCAATAATGCATCTTCTGGGCGCGAAGAGTACCTACCATTCACTGCCCCTCCCCTCCTTCGCTGCGCTCAGGGGGTCCCCCAAGCCAGGGCAGCTCAGGTAGGCACGCTAAAGACTCGTTCGCTAGTTTTTCTCTATATACTAACCCTAACTCTAACCAGTGAGGCGGGACAACAGGCTGATACCCTGCGCTTGCCCTAACTCCTCGAAGGCGTGACGTAGGCCTCTCGTGTTCGCAGGCCGTCCAAATGAACACAAAAAAGAATCCCAAAGAAGGGATCGAACCATGGACCTCGTGGGAGCCACAGATCTGAACAATTGCAAGCGTAACCACTACGGCATAGAGCCGTTTGAAGCCCTTAAATACGCGTGATGGCATTACCAAAGACCGGGTGGCAAACACAGGACGCCGGACCTCCGGACATCACGTGAAACCATTACTATATTGGGTTTGATCTGTGGGGACAAAAGTCAAAAGCTATATTTGGCTGATGGCAATACAGTTCCATTGTCAGTCGCAATGAGCATCTTGTCGACTGCCGCCTCCAACTCATCCAAACCAGGGAATGTGCTGTTCTTGGGTGGCCGTCTGAACCGAGCAGCCAGAACTTCGAATTTCCTTGCCACGCGGATGGACTGTGTTGGCTGGTTAGGAGCGACGACTTCAGGTGCAGGGGTCGCGACGGGCAAGGGCAGAGGAGGGGGGAGAGTGGTCAGACTAGGTACATGGGGACTCGTTAAGTGCGTGCCCGGTTCCTTGAAATGTGTTTGAACGGCACAGATATGCTTGCAGTAGTGAATGGAAGAGAAATCATCACAGTTGCATGTGTATGATTCGAGGTCGATGTGGTAGGCTTTGGACGCTGTAGTTTTCGAAGGGACAGTGTAATTGCCCTCCGATACCTCCAGGATATCGTCCTTGACGTAGATCTTGCTGCGCTTGATCACATCTTGTCGTTTCCGGGCTACGATGTCAGGCCCTTCGAATCCCCCGTCTTGACGCCGTTGCTTTGCGCGGTAGTATGGAAGGACCTTGTTCACAAGCGTATCAAGCAGGTGATCAAGACGTCGATTTCGCTTGCCCTCGAGAAACTTGCCCTTCAGCACATGGTGCCAGCTGTCGAGAAGAAAGCAATATTCAGTAGCCGAAGTCAGATCAGGAAGTAAGTCACGTACGCCTCAATTAACATGTTCGTGTCACAGGCCTCAAAGATGGAGCGTTCCATCCGGTACATTCCTGCCCACATGCGCATCACTCGATCTGACATCCAGTACTTGCAGAGATACGCAACAAAAGCCACTGGTGCACCGGCGTGTATCTTGGACCAAATAGCGTCAAACTCGCCTACATCTTTCACGCGAATCCACTGCTTCAGTAGCTCCCAGATCTCAGGGGAGTCCGAAATCTTGAGGTGTTGCTGCCATGCATGGAGGACGTGCCACCAGCATAGGAGGATTAGGGCCACGTAGACATCTTCACATCCTCCGATTTGGGCGGGGTCGAAATCCGACATGATCCTGCAAGGAATCGTCGCTGGTGATTTGGCACGGTGAAAGCGTAGGAAGTATGAAAAGGTTGTTTGACACCCGTTGGAAGCGAAGAGCCATGCAATGGGGATACCGTGCGCCCAATTATCCCTGACAACGAGTGTAGTGAGGTTAAGGTTCTCATACATTGTGAGATTGTGGGTGCCGTCGATGCAGAGCAGCGCCTCGCCGTATTCAGCAAACATCCGACGCTGCCATGGGGTTTGTATGGCCAGGAAAAAGATGTCGGAGGCGAGCTGGGAGCCAGGAGGGGATGGATCAGTTCGCGACTTGAATGCCAGAATGTAGTCCTTTGCACGGAGCTTTTCGACCCAGAGAGTTGTTGATTGCCCATCGTCAGGATGTAGTCTGATACTCTCTGCTCCAAGGTCCTTTTCAATCCTCTGGATGTCCTTAAGTTGGATGAATTCCGACCGCGCTGCAACGTGCCCCGGCTCGAAATCTGTGTCGAAAGCATCATCTCCACTGTAAACACCATTGTGGACCAGCTGGAGCTGTACAACACATGGTAAGTGACATAAAATTCCTTGCTGAACGACTCACAATGTGATCAGTCTTGACCTTGAGTCGCAACAGTCCAGCCATATACTCGCGAGTCTCCTTTGGGATGCGTGTGAATGGGAGATTTGTGTTGCCTAGGGCGTGATTATGGCTCTTGGAGTATGCTCCGAGAACAGTTGGAATGCCAGGGTACTGTTTAACAGTGAGAGAACACTTGCAGTCTGTGCGCTTGCTGGGGAGCTTGTACTGCCAGGTCGGATGTTTCTTCACATACTCTTTGATTCCACCGGTTCCGCTCCTGGAGCAAACAAAGCGACACTTTCGTTCGTAGGCGGGTAGCCGGCTGTAGGTGTTCACAAGACATATTTCAATGCAGTTTTTCCGTTCCTCCTCCGCTTGCCATTTCTGGAACTCGCTCCAGTTTTCCCATTGTTCCAAGTAGTCGCCAGAGGCCAGGTCGTATTCAAATGATCCAGTAGCAGGTTTAGGTGGCGTGGGGTCAGCATGCACACGGAATTCAAAGAAGTGCTCTTCAGGTTCGCGGCTGACTGAGAAAGCACTAGGTGTTATTGAAGCAGGAGGAGTCGGATTGCCAGGAACGCGGGCTAGACGGAAGCGGCTTGTATATTTGTTCATTATCTGCGAGGCCAAGACTGGTGGGCGTCTTGAAGGGCGACAATGGGTGTTGCCAGCTTGGTGGATGAAAGAGGGTCACAATTGTAACAGTGTGTGACTCAATTGTATCGCTCGCAAATTCAATCCAAAATTATTGTTATAGCTACCAGAATACAGAGGGCGAACAAATCTAAGAAGGACCCAGGTATGAAGAGAAAGAGGAAAAGAATAAATGCAGCACAGGCCGTATCATAGACTAAAAGACCCAGTCCTTAGATGGTGTCTTCTTCTTCTTCAACGACCTTGGGGAGGGAGCAAGGGCCAGCGGAAACTCGGGCGATGATCCTGGGGTGTCGGGGCTGGAGGTTGTGGGCGTCATCGTGGCGGAATAGGATAGTGTGGGCGGTGGAGAGTAGGTGTATGGGATAGCAATCTCAAGCCGGGGACGCTTGGTGCGACGGGGTGGGGTCGCCTGTTCCTGAGAATCCCACACGACCTCGACCTCGTCATCTGAGTTGATGTCCTCCACCTGTCTGGCCTTCCCCTTCCCAGTAATAGCGCGCTTCTTGTTCTGCAGGAGTGGAGTAGGCACCTTGGAGGGACATTTGAGATGCTGCAGCCGCTCTCCTTCATCGCTGCCTACCACCCCAACACGCTGGACGAAAAGGGCTTGTCCAGTATGGACCTTGTGCACATATGTTGCTCGAATTTTCATCCACTTGCCGAAGCTCGTCGAGTAGCACTCCAGATCAGGCGGCGAGTTCGTGTCCACCAGGAAAAGATGTGCAATATCGCTGAGACGAATACAGGGCCAGCCACGAGGCCATTTCAGGCAGTCCTCTGCTTGGACTGGGATCACCACGGCAGGCTGGTTATTGGTCATCCAGAGAACGAGAAATATGTTTTGCGTGAGGGCGACGTGTTCGGGGTGGGAAGCAAGAGTGGGCGAAGAGAGGTGTGATGTAGATGCGATGGGAGCACTGACGGTAGAGGATTCCTGGGATAGCTTGAGCGTGTATTCATAATCGGACTCATCCTGGGAAAGCGATGGGGAGCGAAGTAATGCTGCGAGTTTGTCGAGTGGCGAGGGACGCTTAGGGATAGAGATGGGAGGTGGTGGGAGGCACATCTGTAGGATTTTGTTATATGCTGCAAGACAGTCGTCACCGAGCTCTGGTAGGAGTTTCTTGGGAACATCATCGTTGTCGGGCTGGTGGCGTCTGCATCCTCCACGCTCGAGGCAGTGTTTCCTACACATAGTGTTCATGCAGAATTTGTTCACCCGATAGCTCTTGCATTCGGTTATTGAGCATTTGGGCGCAGGCGTTGCCACGACTACTTGCATCGATGTCGATGGTAAGGGAGCCTGTGGTAATTGTGTCGTGTTGGGTGCTTCACCACGCTTGAACCAGTACCAAAAAGGTTTGGCGTCGTCGTGATCTTTATTATAGCACTGAATAGTCGAGATTTAGAAACAGCGAGCTTCAAGAAACTCGGTTACGCACCACACAGAAATACTTGCCCTTGTTGGGGCCTTTCTCGCAGAGGACACATCGCATCTTCCAGTGACACTCGGGACATTTGAATATGTTGTCATTGATGCTGGGCTTGTAATTGGGGTGTCGCCCCATCGTCGATGGTAGGTGGAGGAGGGAAGCAGGGTGTGTATGTCTGTTGGACGATGGCTTGCCAAACAAACAGTATGACGGCGAGCGGTAAAGTAAACGAAGCCTTTCCGCTTGTCATCATAGATGACGTGTTGTTTCCGCCGCTGTGCCAAGGCTCATGTGCCGAAAAATGCCGCAAGTACAGCCCCCATCAAACTTCCATATCGAGTTTCAGATCTGAGGCGGAATGTCAAGACTGCATTCTTATCAACTGACTCATTCTTATCAGGAAGCTTGGTCTTATCAGAATGCGGCATCTTATCAAAGTGGGGGATCTTATCAGAACTCTTTGTTTGTACTAGGTGCCGGCGTTGCCGTCTTTAACCTCGCTGCCCCGTTGGTGTTGGTTTCTAAGCGGCAGAAGGGCTGAAAAGACTAAGACCTCAAAATATCCGGGAACAGCCGATACAGCCTTTGCAGCAAAGAAGAAAAAAACGAACAAATAAGCAAACAAGGGAATTTTGGTATTTATATTCGACGCATGTACTATGAACTATCAACGAGGTTCTACACACTCTCCCCAAGCGAATCGGAATCGTCTAAGCTCTTGGTCAGTCAAATCGTATTGGAAACATACCATCCGAAGCAACCCGGGGCACCCTTCGGACGTTCCTGGCGACGGAACCCTAGGTGCGAAAGGCGCTCTAAAACTCGTCAGCGAAGAAAATGATGAGTAAAGAGACCTATCGAGGCGCCTGATGTCGGAGCACGGCCACCGACATATCCAGTTAAATTCCACCCCCACACACTTCTCTCTGTTGTTCCGCTATCTCAGGGGGACGTCGGTAGCAAAGCCTATCTTCAACTGCTTGACAGGAACCCAGTCTCGGATTGTATCATCCCAGCGGTAAACGGTGCGCTCGACGGCGTATAAGTCGCCTTTGATGATCTGGTATGGGTGACCCGTAGAACGAATTGAGATCTGGTCTTCAATAGACATGTGGCGACTGCAATTCATCAGAAGGAAATTAATCAGGGTTATGGAATTCACTTCCATGCGGTTCAAACGGTGCCTGCGCTTCTCCGCGTGAAAGCTCCATCCGCGGCGCCTGTGTCGGGCCCTGTCCGCAGGTCAGAAGGATATGCGACACGCGAATGGATTTATATTTAGTCAAAAACGGAGCAGGTGGTGAGAGAGCGGCCAGAAGCCTTCAATCCTACGGTTGCGTGGCCGGCCGCAGAGATGGAGGAATGGGAGACGAGGCGAGAAACGGCGTGCACCGCCACGACGACGCGACACCGGGCCGACGTTACCAACGAAGGGAGAAGCAGCGGGTGGAGGCTGCGATGGGGGCGAATGGGCTGGCGGCGCGCAGTTGTACGACGCGAAAGTAGTCGTGTTGATTGCGACAAAAAAGAAACAGGTGCTCGCTGCCGTGCCTTGATGACCGCTCCATTAATAGGACGGGTTCCCACACAGCAGGCAGCGTAGCCTCGGCTTAGACGATGGGCGGGAGTCGGGCTAACTCACAAAGTTGGCGGACACTCTATCGCATCAAGAGGTACCCGTTGGAAATAGGGACATAACCCCGAGATGTAGTACGCGAAGGCCATGGCAACTGGACGAAGAGGGTCGACCGTCGATGGAGGGAAAATGAGGAGGGGAGGAAGGAGGAGACCGTTGGGTTTGGGTTTATTTGGTTTTGGGAGGCAGACACATTTCACCCAGACGCATTGCTAAAATATTTGTCCTTCTTTGTTTGATGCTCGTCGTGCATTTCACCCAGACGTATTGCTGAAGTGTTTGTACATATTTGAATGTTGCGCGTTTCGGGTAGCTACTTAAAGGGGTGGGGGACCTAGCTAAAGCGAGGTGATAAGCGTCCTATCAAGCTTGATCCTATTATGGCCTTATAAGGCCTCATAATCGCTTATGACCCATTTTGACTTTTTCCGACACGGCTAACTACACATTATTTAAAGGAGCCCCAGAATGAAGACGCAAAGACAGAAGCCGCACAACCGCTGAAAATTGTTCTTCCTTTCATCTTCGATTGCACCCTGCATGGTTCCTGCAAACCAATCAAATCTCTGCCCGAGACACGCTATCTCCCCTCGCTTCAAGATGCCTATGGCCCGACCGGCTTCACTCGCCATGCGCAGTAGAGCACTTTCGATGACTGCAGCTAGCCATCTTAGACCGGTAACCTCTGTTTCGAAGGACAACGTTCTGTCGATATCTCTCCACAGGTGGCGATAGCAGTCATGGACGATGTTCGTCAGAACGATCGCAAGGCCACACTTGAGTCCTAGAACAGAGAGAGCCCAGTTTCCGGCCCGGATTCCCGACAAAAAATCAATCCCGGAGGCAGCAATACACATCAAAGTGAGTTCCGCACTGTTTGGGAAATCCCTGTAGGTTATCTCGGGGTATCTCTTGATGAGGCCTCCGTCTCCCTGGCTCCACATGAAAAACCTTTTGTACGAGCGTCTCCCACCAGACCACCAAGGATGAGTCACGCGTACTTTTGGGGCTGAGCAAAATCCTTGGTTGCCAGTTGCGAGTGAAGCGTCACGTTTCTTCCGACAGTAATCGATGTCCTCCCCGCTGTAGAAGATACGATGTAATAGTAAGTCCTCAGTCGCACACCAGAGAGGGTAAGACTCGTCTATTAACCTGTAGAAGATACGATGTAATAGTAAGTCTACAGGTAATCAATAAGTAAATGTGAATAGCGAGAAGGAAGGGAATACACGTACCCTCAGTCGCACACCAGAGAGGGTAAGACTGAGGGCCGTTGTTGGGGAGCCGCCTCCTTTATAGGTTGCGGCCCCGATCGTAAGTGAAACAATATAATATGATAAAATAGAAACGGGACCGAAAATGGAACTGTACGCCACTGCGCCCGGAAAGGGAATTTCCGCATCAACACCCGCCGCCTGTCTTCGGAAAGTCGAGATCAAACTTTACACCATCATCCAGATCGCGACGCGCAATGAGATTTGCAGTGACCCCCCAGGGCAGATCTGAGGAGTCGATTTTCTGTGCGACGTTCCAAAACCAAGTTACTCCGCTGAGATGAACTGCGGTTGTAAAAATTGTATCGGCGGAGGGAAACCACGAAAGTCCTACAAATCCGGCTGCTTGTGGGTGGGACCGAATGACAATCTCTGCCTCGACGAGCAAATCCGGCGCTACGATAACATCGTCATCCAGGAAAAGGACCCATTGTGCTGACGCCTCTGCCAAACCGCGATTACGAGAGAAGGACGCCCCCATGTTACGCTTATTCAGTCGGATCCGGACGTCGGGGCGGCTTGCGTACTGCTTCTCCAATTCTGCGATGCTTTCTGACAGTGGGTTGTCAACGATTATGATGGTTGAAACACTGCAAGTTGGGGCGGATTCCAAGGCAAGTATCGGTCGGAGCAAGTCGAGCTGAACCCTGTAGCAGGGAATAATGACATCCAGGGTCAGTTTCTGTTGCACACTAACCCCTTCCTGACGAAGCCACGCCTCAACTTTCGAAACAGCTTTACGAAGGGGTTCAAATGTCCAATTGGGTGCATGAACTTTTTCGTATCGAGCTTCGTTGCTACCGCCAACGAGATTGTTGATTCGGGGCTTTATCATAGTCGAGCAACCCCACCGCCTGTAGAGTTGGAACAAGTATGGATCCCCGTCCTGGTTCACGAATTCATCTGGCACAACGATTCCCCAAAAAATGTCCAGGTGTGTGCGGTGAACGATAGGAAATGTTGGCATTCCGGCGAAACTGCAGTCCGTAAACGCCACGCAGCCGAAACCAAAAGGAACCCCTTCTCTTTCCGCCATGTTCTGGAACTCGTTGTGGAAGTGCTTCATCCAGCCTACATCTTCCAATTTGACATCATCCCCCATCAAAACGAAATAGCTGCATTCATCTTCCCAAGCCTTGCGCGCTAGATGTCTCCAAAGACTGCAGACATAGCCCCTGGGGAAGTCACAAACGGAGGTGGAAATGTCCGTTATCCCGCTCTGACGCAAGATTGTCTCCACTTTGTTCCTCTCCGTCGTCGTAGACAATAGAAAGTTGTCGTCGCGGTCAATCGCGACATAAACCCGCAGGCGAAATGGTGCGTCGGAAGAAAATATGTCGTCACGTGTAGTCCCGACCAACGAAGCAGCAAACGATTCTAGGTTCGAAAGACAATCGGTCTCGTTGTCCGAGCCTCTGGAAGTAACCGGAAGAAGAATCGCAAAAATGGGCTTGTTAGCCTGAGACTCCAAGTTGACTATTTTGCTGGTTAAGCACTGCGTCAAAAACGCCGCCGTATTTGCATTTTGCGTCTCTGCGGCGCCGCAGTCATGAACCCGGTCGCTAATCATCTGCTCAATCCACTCTGCCGTGCGCCTCATGCCGACGGCTAAAGGCGTCATGGGCGTCCAATGCAACATCTTCTTCGCCAATTCATTGTTTGAACTGCGAGCAGCAACACCGACCAATTTAACGTAATCGGGATTGTACTGGAAGCGAACCTGAGTGGGATCCACGTCGGCAGAATCCAATGCAACTTCCGCCAACTCCTGGATACTGATAGCTTTGTCCGACCCGATATTGATTGGTTCTGTCCAGGCAGAATCGAGAAGCTGTAGAATCGCATCCACACAGTCATCGATCCAGAGGAAACTACGTCGCTGTTGCCCATCTCCCCAGATCTCGATGGTAGATGGGGATGGCTGTAACCTTTTTGCAGCGATGGCCTTGCGCAGAAGGGCCGCCGGTGCCTTTTCACGCCCGTTATTCCAAGCGCCACCAGGACCGTACACGTTATGGAATCGCGCGATGCGAACAGCCATGGAGGATGTCTGACATGTGAGTAGCAACTCTGCTGCGAGCTTTTCTAGTCCATAAAGACCCTGCGGTCGAGGGGGCAGATTTGTCCAGACATCACTCTCTTGGAGAGAGACGTCCTTCTCTACGGACTGTTGCAGCGAAAGTGGGTACACGCATGCAGAGGATGCATACAAGAACTGTTTGACGTCTGCCGCTAATGCGACAGAGATCAAGTTCATTGTCATGGTGTGGTTCTCGACATAGATCGTCGCGTCATTATCGGAATGAATGACCCCCATCCCACCCATATTCGCGGCGAAATGAAGAATGGTGTGTACACCCTTGATCGCTTTGGAGCAGAGCGATTTTTCGCGTAAATTGCCAACAAGAACCTCGAGCCGAGGGCTTGGTTGAATTTTCAAGCTCGACTCTGGCATAATGTCGACGACGCGGACGCGATTTCCCCGATCCAGAAAACGCTGGACAACATGGGATCCCTAATGGTGGAGGTTATAAGTAACATAAGATGGACACGGTGCGAGCATTGCATACTATGAACCCGTTCCCCCCCGTAACGAGAATGAGGTCGTCGATCGCAGGGATCATGCTGACACTAGACTATGTCAAGTCCTAGCGGCTTTCCACATTATATGCTAAAACAATTCTTCCCAGGTAACAGGAAAGACCTGCTGCCGAGAGAGCCGGGCGCCTCAAGAATTCACGAATTCGTTGGCCAGCAGATAGCAATTGCTATACCTGGGATTTCGTTGTACAGGAAATGAGGTACGAGCATTTGATTACGACAAGGACGGCGTCTGTCTTTTCAAAAAAACTGGGTCCGGTGCACATCAGCAAAACCTGACCCCCCTACGGCATGCTACGTAGCGCTACAGAAGTGCTCGTAGCGCTCGTAGCAATGGTAGCACTCGTAGCAGGGGTCCCCGCTACGTAGCGCTACCGTAGCAAATTGTAGTGCAAAGCAGGCATTTCGTAGCACTACGTAGCGCTACGTAGGAGGACTGTAAAGACATGACGAATTGGCTAATATTGGCTTCCACAGCTTACAGGACAAATATCAGCCAGAATGGCAGAAATGAATTCTCATTCTACATATTATACGACAGAAAACGGGTGGGAGCGGAGTATCGATGGAGTAAACCAAGAACACAAAACAGAGAACTTGCATAAGAGTAGTGTCTATTTGACGATTGAGCGGAGAAGGGAAGTTGAACTTAAACTGGGCGTTTGAACGGACTGGTCTTGATGCGTCGAACATTGAAGAGCTTGAAATGATGCACACTTAACATGACGAAGACGTTTGAAGTGGAACTAGCAGGTGAGCACAGTTGAACTCCGGCTTTGAAGGAAGAATGCTTGATCGGTAGCGACGTAATCTTGTGTAGAAAGAAGTTGGCGCTTGCGCAAGAGCTGTTTGAACTTGATTTTGCACAGGTTGCGGTTTGACATGCAATAAACTTGAACGTTAGGAAAAAGAACCGTTCAGATCGGTGCACAAGTTGGGCGTTGAGATTAAGGCAGGTTGTCTTGGGCCGGCAAGTGTAGGTTGCATATTCAGCGATCGGTCGAGAAACCCGGTCGACGAGAAGAGCCCCGGTCGACGAGAAGAGCCCTGGTCGACGAGAAGAACACGCTGCAAGAGAAGCTTGAACTTGCAGGGCACCCCATTTGTAGGGGTACATGCAAGTTTTGAGAAAAACTCGCTGGCGAGAGCAGTGTGGAGCAGTTGTCTGATGAAAAGCTGAGTGGTAAGTGAACGGGAGGAAGATGAGACTACACACATAATGCGTGTACCGGCCGGCGATCCCATTGCAGTATTGAATACTGCGCACAAACGAGAATCTGGGATCAGCAGATAACGTACGGGCAAGTCAAGTTAAGCCCAGATCGTTGACTCTGAAGAACGGGACGATGTGAACTAGGGCCCTGTATGTAAAGGCTGTTTACAAACCGGTTTATAAACAGGTGTTTATAAACCTGTTTTTAATGGTTTGGTCAAAATCACCAGTTTTTAATTCATGATGGGTAGGTGGCAGAGCGGGGCATGGCTGAAAAATTGACGCCTTCCCTTCGAAAATTAACACTTTATGAACACCAGATCTCATGTCTACTGTCAATTGGATGAATCTCAGAGCCAATTTGAAGCCAATATGTTGAATTAGAGCCGTCTGGGACATTCACCAGTGAAGTTTTGATACCAGGGACAACATTTCCATGGGATCTCTCATCCTGACTTGCAGTTCCCTTTTTTCGTACCTTCGGGACTCCACGGAGGAGAAAAAACAGCCGTGGGAAGAACCTTGGTGGCGGTTTGTAAACAGGTTTATAAACACCCTGTTTATAAACCGGTATTTAAACACGTTTTTAATTCGCTGGGAATTACATACAGGGCCCTAATGTGAACACTGTACGCTCATAAAACGAAAGAAGAGTAAGCAGAGGATGGTGGTGGAAGAAGACAAGAGAGGGTGACGGCTGTGACTCGGAGACAAATATTTGTATTGGTTGGTTTTCATCACGTGCGCTGCGGCACAGTCGGCTCAAGTTCTGACTCAGCTTCAAGCTTGCTCAAACCGGCCCATCTCGCGCAAACCCAGCGCACTGACAGGCAAGAGTCGCGCTACCAGCGGTAGACACGCGCACCCAAACGTACGAACTCATCCCGAGCACACCGACACATAGACCTCAGCGGGAAATCCACAGGGCACAAACACCGCTGTCGACTTCGGAATCCGCACAACGGCTCACCTTCGCAAAGGCTAGAGCACGGCAACTTGTGCGCGAACACGACCTTAACGTTTGGACGTCGTCACGACGTCGGAGTGCTTCAGAGACAAAGGCACTGAAGATATATCATGGGCGACCTTGCATGGTGAGTCTCCACCTTTTTTCTATTCCATCCATCATTTCGACACTCCGCGTCCGTCTCTGTGCGGCCTCTCCAAACGCCGTCCTCCAAAGTCACGCTTCGTGCCTCCCAGCTGCGATGGCTCAATGCCACACGGCGCGCGCGAGCACAGGAGCTGCGAACACGCACTTGGCACCTCTCGAGGACCCGACCAACCCCGGTGCACACCCAATGCGTGCTGCACGAGCACTAGCTCGCACCTCGTTGCACTGCTATTAAGTATTGGTTCGCCTGGCGATCTCGTCATTGAGCTCGCTTTGGATGGCGAGCCGTACATGCTGCACACCCTTCGCGAGCGCGAGTTCGCGCCTCGTACAGTGTGTGCAGCAGCGGCGGCTGCTATGAATCGACGCCCACCAGCGCCGCATCTGCATCGACATCAGCACACCGCCCTCCCCGGGGCAACGGCAACACTATCTCCCTCTCTGCCTTGTGCCCGCTGTCCTCGCCGCAGCCGCCGTTTTCTACTCCCGTTCTCGTTGAAGTGGTAGGCGGGGAGGTGGCGAGTCGCAGCCAACAAACTCTTTGGATTATAGATCAATGGATAGCGCCTTTTCTTCCTGCTAATGGTTTTGGTTTGAAAGTGGTTTCTCTTTTAAAACGGACCCAATCTCGAAAAATGACTCGCTCCAGCCCAACTCGGGGAAATCCAGAATGCTGAGAAACTCGTCCCTCGGGTTTCTTGTTCTTACAACTTGCAGTAAATTATCGTGATAGCATTCTGGCCTTCACCACGCGGTTCTCCCAATGTATACAGATTTCAAAATAGGGTGTACAGAGTAGTAGCGTTGAGAAGAACTGCCGAAAATAGATTAAAGAATCTCGTTGAATTTCACAAAAACTTCGTTACAAATCAAATCTAATACCCCATGCAAATGTCTAGTGCGACAGAACTGCCCGCCAGTCCTACGTGGCACTACGGAACGCTACAAATTTCTGCCGATACTACATAGCGCTACAAAAAAATCACATCTACTACCTGGCACTACGCAGGGCTAAGAGCGCTACAAGCGCTACAGAAATTACCTCAGCCGCTACGAATCGCTACAATGAAAATCCGGTTTTGCTGATGCAGCAGATACCAATGTTGAATGACGCCTTCAGATGCATGCCAGAGCCTCGTGAGGGTTGAAGAAAAGTGGGTTATGCCATCTGCTTTTGGACGGATTTTATGGTTGAAAGAACCAGACTCCAGTGAGTACTTGCAAGAAGTGACTCCAACCTTGTTCGACCTGGAGACCCCAGCCTCTCTTCACGTTGCTAATTGGGATTCAAAGACTTAGGTACAGCGCTTATGCTTTGCAAGCAAAGGAATCCGAAGCAAACCGAAATTACAGCAGGATCCAGGAACTTGGAAGTTTACATCAAGAAACTGCATTCTGGCTGTAACCGAAGCCCCGAAAGAGATTCGACTGGTGTGCTGAGGGAACGAGAGAAGGAACCTGAAAGATGCCGGTTTGGCGCGCTGACTTCGGCTGTGTCTGAATGTTCAACTTCGTAAAAATAAGCATCGGAGCACCAGCTATTTGAAAAGCATGAGAGACAGAACTTGGAACAGGCTCGGCACTGCAAACTGGCGCTTGGTTGCTGGGAAAAGGCGTCCCAGTCTGCTCGTCTTCACAGGAATGAGCGCCAAATCACTGTGTCAAATTTAGATAGGCTCGACGAATCACAAAACTGGCGCTTGGTTGCTGGGAAAAGGCGTCCCAGTCTGCTCGTCTTCACAGGAATGAGCGCCAAATCACTGTGTCAAATTTAGATAGGCTCGACGAATCACAACCCGTTGGGATACTTTCACCCTTCATGACGAGCAACGTTCAGCATACAGGTTATATCTTCACACCGACCCAGGATTGGGTTTCACACAACATTGAGGGATGGAGGAAGCTCTTCCCACTCGTCGGTCCCAACCCCAGAGTCCTCGAGATTGGGTCTTGGGAAGGTCGTTCAGCGGTGTTCTACTTAACGGAGCTCTGCGACAGTATAGTTTGCATTGACCACTTCGATCTATGGGGGACAACCGCAGGACGGGAGCGGTACAAAAAACTCACCCATAATCTGGAGCTGACGAAAAAGAAATATACGCAGAAGGAATGCCGTGTGATGGACGAGTTCAGCATCCCCGCGTTGATGAAGCTGCTGGAAGAGGAGACGATGAACGAGAAGCCAGGGTACGATTGGATTTATATCGACGGATCGCATGAAGCCAGCGATACGTTTCTCGACGGGGAGTTGGCATGGAGGTTGGCGAAGAAGGGGGCGATCGTGATATTCGACGACTACCACTGGGATGCAGAACCAGAATCGAGTATGCACCATCCTAAACGAGGAATCGACGCGTTTCTCTTGCTCCACAATGGGGAGTTCGAGTTACTTTCCGACACTTCGAACTATCAGGTTCTACTGAAGAAAACCACGGACATGCGGATTGGTTTCCTTGTGAAACCCGAAGGGCCGAGCGAGCAACCGATCACAGAGGAACTGGGCTATGGGATGAATCTGGCGGTGGCCGCTGACTCAGGCTTTGCGATGGCCGCCACTGTTGCGATTCGGAGTGCAGTGGAGGCGACTTGTATGGCGAACGAGAGGATACGGATGTCCATCTATATCCTGGACTGTGGCCTGTCCGTTGATGACAAGAGGATGATGAGGGACTCGGTCCCTGTACTCGAAGATCTTACCCTCATTTTCATCGACTTGCCAGAGAGCAGCTTGACGAAGAAAATGGGAGCTGTGTGGGCAAAGGTGGACATGATCAGGGCACTGCCAGTCCAGAGGGTCCTCTACCTCGACGCCGATGTTCTCGTTCTCGAAAACCTGAAGGATTTGTGGCGGACAGACCTGGAGGGCAAACCATTGGGGGCCGTACGAGATGTGGGTTTCCCGAATGGCCACGGCGACATCAAAGGCCCATATTTTAATGCAGGAGTTATATTGCTCGACCTGGCTCTCGCGCGAATGAAATTTGCAGAGCTCGAAACACTCTCGGTGAAAACCTTGAGGTTCCTTGACCAAGATGCGCTAAATATTCACTTCCATGGAGAGTTTTTTCCAATCAGCCAGGAATGGAATGCGCAGGGATTGGGAACATATGCCGACCTTCCTTCCGTGGACCGCGAAGACATCAAAAATCAGCTCGTCGTAATGAAAAGGCACCCGCGAATTGTCCATTTCACCGGGCCAGTCCATCCCACGATGGCAGAGGTGTTGAACCCCTTTGTAAAATATTCTGCCAAACCTTGGGGTTACGCTAGCTCAATGAATCACCCATACTGTCAAGCGTGGTGGCTGTGTGTCGAGAGGACGGCGTGGGTCGGGATACAGAAGTCAGAAGCGTACACCACATCATGCAAGGCTGAATATGAAAAGGCTGTCAATGCAGCGAGGGATGAATTCAAGCAAGTGCTGGAGAAGACGGAAGGAATGCGAAGTGGATAGTGGCAGATTTCGAATGTCGATGAATTTTGTAGCTCATTTCAGCCTCGCTACCTGTACCGTGCGCAGTTTTCAAAGATGGTCGTTGAGAATCACGATGTAGAAATTTTGAGGGAATTTACTATTGAAGCAGTCCCGAGGAGTGGCTACGCTGTTGTCGGATACTCCGAGCGTATCCAGGCCCATGGGGTCGAAATCCGAGGTGTACGATGCGGAGATGGCAGGTCTGGCGTGGGCCGCGTCAGATGCAGACTCGCACCCCGAGACTCGACACAACTGCCAGTTGGGGGGCAGGCGCACGCAAAACGGTTCTAAAGGTACGTCGAAATGTTCCTGGACCGTGACCCGCGAAACACGGTCGATATCGACTGGTTACTGGGTCACCAAGATATAAAAGGGAACGGCGACGAACTAGCAAAGGCAGCGGCAGAGATGTGGTGGGCCAACGCGACTACAACACTCACGCAGGCAAAACGCGCGGCAAAAGAGAAGGGGCTGGCGAGGTGGATGGAAAAATTGAAGAAAACTTACCCCACGGGCAGGTTTGGTCCAGCCGACCGTATTCCCCCAGCGTGGAAGCCCAGAGCCACACTTGACTGATACCAAACGCGAGATGTATGGAAGGCTCGTCCAGTGCAGGAGACATGCATTCATCGGTGAGTACTATATGTAAGTTTGTCCCTTCCGAGCGCATTGCATGTCAGTGCGGGGAACGGTTCCAGACAAGGGAGCACATACTACGGGAGGGGACGAAGAAGATGAAGACGAAGTGGGCGGAGGATACAAGGAGTCGGAGTTGGCGGTTATTGATCCAATCAATCCTTCCTTGAACATGAGCGATTCCGAGGATGGCACCGTGCTAGGCAAACGCTCTCGAAACGGGGAGCGAGAAGATGACAGCAATGGGGCAGACTCAAAGCAACCGCGCATAGAGCCTTCAGTGGAGGAGGATGACGACTCTGCCGATGAGCAGGGTCCAATGCCTCTACCTGCAGCAGACGGCGTGAAGAAGAAAAGAAAAGGTGTGTTCTCGGCTCCTTTCTAACCCTGTTAAGCCTCAAGGCATACAGATACTCTTTCCAGTTCTTCCCCATGAACGTCTATACTTGGAGCATCTCCCCAACACAGGTATGTCGTGCGTGTCGTGACGCTGAAAACATGTGCTGAGTCTAGTTCAGACCAATATTACAAAAGTTTTATGCACCGCGACGTGATCAACTTTTGTGTCGTCACCAAGTCTGTGTCCCACTTCGGCCGCTCAGCACTCACTCACCTGCCTGCACCAGAACTGATTTCTTGATAACTACCTCTATCGACGGTCACTTGAAACTATGGAAGAAACAGGACTCTGGGATCGAATTTGTCAAGCACTATCGCGCACATCTAACACCTGTTATTGCTGTTTCCGGAAGTGCAGATGGCCAGCTGTTCGCTACAGTGTCGGAGGACGGGAGCGCTAAAGTGTTTGATGTCGTTAATTTCGGTGAGCATCCCTGGAAGCTTCGCGTCCCTGAAAAACCTATCCTTCTGACAGACATGATCAACATTATCAAGCTGGGGTATACTCCGCACGCTTGCTGCTGGGTTCATCGTCGCGGCCAAGCTCAAGGCCTCCTCGCCGTGTGAGTTGCGACAGCCACGACTCGACTCCAACAGCTCATCTCTGACGCAGCTCCGACGCGGCGACCGGTGTCATTCGTTTATACGATGGTCGGGGAGGTGACACGCCCCTGGAGACAATCGAGAACCTACATCGCTTCCCGGTTCATGTCATGACGGTTTGTTCCTTCCTTCACCTTACCTTCCTTCGTTGATGTCAGGACTTTAGTACAGTGATAGGTACGATACTGTGATATCGGCGGACGAAGGAGGCTTTGTGGAATACTGGCAGCCTATTGAGCCATTCGAGCGACCCAAAAATGTCACTGGTCTGTGGTCATACAAGAGTGAAACTGATTTGTACGAGTTCAAAAAGGTAATTCGACATGGCATGCCTTCTGATCCTGATTGCTAACCATGCTTTCAAGTCAAAATCAACTCCGACATGTATAACATTGTCGCCCGACTCGTCGTCGTTCGTCACTTTTTCACTGCCTGACCGTCAAATCCGCGTATTCTCCTTCCTTGGCGGGAAGCTGACACGGAAGTACGACGAGTCTCTGCAGGCCATTCAGGAAATGCAGCAGGCCGGCACTGCGCTGTACAAGGTCGAGGACATGGAGTTTGGGCGGCGATTGGCCATGGAGCGGGAACTCGAAATGCCTGGACCGGATGGTCACATCCCTGGTCGCTGGAGCAACGCCATCTGGGACGAAAGTGGGGCCTTCATCATCTATCCCTCGCTGTTGGGAATAAAGGGTACGTACCGTTATTGTATACGCTGTGAAATACTCAAATTATGTATCAGTTGTCAACACATTTACCAATCGCGTTGTTCGCTTGTTGGGCAAGGATGAGACCGTTCGCTGCTTGAACCTCTCTCTCTATCAAGGAGCACCGGCAAAGAAGGGCGTGACGACGATGGTGCTTCACTTGTTCATACTTTGATTGTTCACAAACTCATCTGTCTTGCAGGCGATGGCAGCATCTGCTAATCCTATCCTTGCGACCAAAGGTGCAAGAGATCCGACACTCTTTTGTACGGGGTACAAGAAGCAGCGGTTTTACTTGTTTACACGCTCGGAGCCTGGGTAAGTCCCTGTCTCCCCGCCGATGTTCTGCGATTAACGTTTGCCAGGGACAACAAATCAGGTGACCGCGATGTGTTCAACGAACGGCCTACCCGCGAGGAGCAGAACGTTGCAACGTCGACAGCCGTGGCCACAGGCGGGCCTTCGCCACTCGCTAATTCCGCTACGATTCACACGACTATGGGCGACATGCACTTGCGGTTGTTCCCGGCCCAGGCGCCTAAAGCTGTCGAGAATTTCGTCGGACACGCACGGAGCGGTTTCTTCGAGGGGATTATCTTCCATCGCGTAATTTCCAAGTTTATGATTCAGACCGGGGATCCGCTTGGCGACGGGACGGGCGGAACGTCGATCTGGGGACGCGAGTTTGAAGACGAGTTTTCGGACGAACTCAGGCATGACAGGTGGGCCAGGTTCCCAAATTGCTTGAAGCCAGTACCATTGATCCAATCCGTCATTGTAGACCCTATACTGTCAGCATGGCAAATGCTGGTCCTGGCACAAACGGATCGCAGTTCTTCATCACCACGACTACCACGCCGTGGTTGGACAACAAACACACGATATTTGGGCGGGTGATATCGGGGCTTGAGGTAGTGCACGTCATTGAGAATGTCAAGACGAGCAACGCCGACAAACCATATGAGGACATAAAAATTGTGAATGTAATCGTAGAGTGACTGTACTCTAAAAGACTAGTATGTGCTACAAATGGTCGCATCTGGGCAGTGGATATGGATGTTCACGACAGACAGATCTTTAGATACAGCAATACATACGCAGGAGAAAATCGAATGAGAAGGACATCACAGAGTCGTCGTACCTACATGAAGGAGGAGGAAAGCCATGCAAAGCAAACTAAGCTGAACAGACCCAAACTGTTTGGGAAATGGCTCCCAGCCCCGTCGATAAGTGGAGCCGCAAGGCCAATTGTTTGGTTAAGGCAATCCATGAGAACCGTGTCGATGCCAGACGGCAGCGGTACGTCCGGTGTACCTTCGGCCTGAAAAATGGAGGTGTTGTTGTAGCCGTCAAGCGACAGCGCTATACTGCTGGCACGATAATACTGAACAACTTGTTCAGGCTGCGGCGGTAAGGTCGCCGTGTCGTTGTAGGAAGATGGGGAAGTGGCACTGGAAGAGCTCAGAGAAGCTGAGCAATTGGCTGTAATGTCTGTGATGAGGTCCACCTGGAATCTGGTTTAGCTTCGTCGGTTGTGCTCCTGTTATCTCATCATACCACAGTGGTGTTGTCGGCCAAAATGCGAAATGTCGTCCCGTTCGTCCCGTTGGACTGGAAAGCTGCTGTCATCATGACCCCACCTGGGCGACTCGCATTGTTGGAACGCCCATACTAGACGAAGATGAGGAAACGGAGGCTTTCAGACGAGAAAAGTGCGCACTTCATTGTTTGAATGTAGGTACGCTCCGGTACCGACTCCCCCCACTGCTCCGAAGCTCAACGGCCAGAAGAAAAAAGGGAACCCTGGACGGAAGCAAAATCAGGAATCATACGGTGTTGGCCAGGATGGAATAATATACCTCGGCCTGCTACGCCTGTTTCAAGAAAACGAGGGAGTTAGTACTGTTAAAGAGTCGCACGGAGGATTTATTACCTCTGCCGGCAGTTCCTGGATACCCACTGCCATACGTCCTTGATATAAACGCGTTTAAGAATCAGGCCAGGAGTCAGCATTCCCGCTCACTGAGTGCCGAACACTTGTGCTCGTGTCCCACTTCCTTCTTGTCTGCCTACGGAATGTAAGCCAAGCAAGACGATCTGCAAGAGGAGAACGTCGTCACCCGCAAAAGGCTGCCCAGCTGGAATACTAGAGACCGGTCCACCGCCATTACCGTAAGACGTCGCCGACCTAAGAGAGGGTAGATTTTGAATTTCCGATTCATAACTCGGCAAGAAGAGACCCACTTCGAACTCCCAGAAGTGCTCACGGAAGACGACCTACTCGAACCGCCGCCACCTTCCCCACCACCACCTTTTGCGCCGCCCCCACCACTCTTACCACCGCCTCTGCGCTTTGTGAGATTCTTCTTCGTGATGAACGGCACAAACATGACAGATGCTACACGCTGGGGTCACGCTCGAGGGAGAAAGCCTGAGGGTGCGAACCAGCACTTGGGTCCTTATGAAGCGGGAACCATCGTTACCCCACTGGACCGAGAGCTGTTTGATGCGGCGCACTGCCTCCAACTTGAGCACGCGCCTTTTAGCAAAGTTCTTCAAAGTTCACATGTATACATTTTTTTTTAAAAAAATTAAAAGGAATACGCTGCCCGTAAGTCATTTGACACTATGAATATACCTACTTACTCAGGCAAACTGGAGCCGCTCCGGGGTCCAACCAGGTTGAAGAGCCGACGCGTCAAATCCAGGATCAAATGAACTCTCAAATACGCCGAGCACATTCCATTGCACATCGACTTGCGCTCCGCTTGGACTTTGGGACCACAAACTAAGTCCTATGGTGTTGGTCCCGCGCACGTTCAGGATCCCCGGCGGACAAGGGAACGCAATCTGGTGGCCAATTTGTGGCACGAACTTCCCATCAGAAAAATCGGTAATGAGGCTTTTATTCGCGAAAAAACACGAGGATCCCACGCACAGTTATAACCATTAACATAAAGCTGCGCCCGTAGCTGCGCCCCTTCCGGCGAGGTCAGGATGAATTCCAACGACACATCGTAACCTTTTGGTACCGCCAAATCCGACGTAGTCCGGAAGAATGCAATGGTGCCATTATCAACACCTTGTGAAGGGGAGCGCGTTGCCCAAGCTGTATCAACGAAGCCAGGCAGGTGCCAGCCCAGTCGCTCCGCATGCAGACCACCCTCCGCAATCGTGCCGCGGACAGGGTCGATGTTACTCTCCCCGCCTGCATTTCCCGCCAAAGTCCACTTTGTGAATGTTGTGTTAGAAGATGACACAAGGGAAGCACTGAGGATGCCTCGCGGTATCAGAGCGTCAGCTCGCTGATCGTGCCCGCTGTGGTCCATTACGACAGTTAAAACATTGTCCCCGGTCTTAAGCAGAGAGGCGTTGGAAAAAGGTAAGGATAGAGTCCCGGACGTGGCACTTGCAACACCAGGGAAACTGCCAATGTAATCCGAGTTGAGCCAAGCAGACCACCCTGACGCCGTTCCTCCTTGAACAGTCAGGTTCACTGCTGACGCTTCCCCTGTGAAACGGCCTCGGAATATCTGGACGCCAGTATGGAACCCTATATACTGTCAACAGCAATCTCGGTCATAAGCCAAGGAACTCACCATAATCATCCGCGTACAGCACGGGGAGGGTCCCTGGTTTGGTGGGATTGGGAGTTGTTAGGTGATCTGCGACAACCCAGTTTGAGTCATCATAGGAAGCGGCTGCTTCAGGGAGAGCGTCAGAATACTTCCAGTTAGAAAATCTTAGCGTCTTTTGCAGCGTTGCGGTGTCCAAGCCGGGTTTCGCTAAGGACGCTTTCAGGCTCCCATAGGAGGTCTTGCGCGTAGGTAACGTCTTTCCGTTATATTGAATCGACTGACAGCCCGCAGGAGCGAAGACTTCGAGGGTGGTTGCATTCGAAGTGTCGCCCGTGATAACCACTTGCGAGGCGGAAATGGTTAGGCTCCTGACAAGGTACGGTCCCGTCACGAATACTACCTGCTCCGCAGGGACGATGGGGTCATTGGTGAGACTTGGTGCCCAGAACACGTATGCAAGGGACCGAGGGAGCAAGATGACTCGGAAGTGGTCAAATTGCAGCACAGATTGCGTAGATTGTTGTTTGTATGAAAGCACCAGATTATCTCTAACTTGGTGGAAGCCGCCACCAGTTCCGGAGACAACCTCTCTCTTTTTCGATCCACCCAGAATCGAAAACTCTCCAGATTCTCCATCGGGAAGCCACAGGGCTAGAATGCTCTCACCATCGACGATAGAATGGGAGAGAACCTCCGCTGTGGAGTATACCAATGTGTTGTTACCGAAGCGGAAATCCGACACAATGATTTTGGACTGAACACCAACAAGTCGAATGGCATTACCGAACGCCGGCACTGTTAGATTTCCGGCAGTCTTTGTGACAATATTAAGCGCGAAGTCCACTGTGCTGGTAGACCTCATGTCAGATTGCCTCGCGACATAAAATGCTGCCTGAGTTTCTGGATTCCTGAGTATGGTGGCACCAACGTTGGCAGTTGTTGCCACCGAAGTCGAAAATGCAGTTCGATCGGTCATGACAAGGTCTTTGGCGGCGCGGAAAAACAAGCCAATGAGTTTTGTTTCGGAGAACTTGTCTGCGATGATACGTGACTCCTGGATGGGGGCGCTGTAATCGTAACTCGTTCCCACCAGATTTGTGGCCAGACCACCCCAATTGGTTCCGCCGTAACTGTGGACATTGGTGAATAAAGATGCAAGGAATTTGGCGCGTACTCACAGCATATAGAGATTAATCATCGTTATCCTCTCCGCCACCAAGTGGCGGTAATACATGGAAACGAAATCTGGACCGATGTTACCCGGGCAGCCGCCTTGCGGGCCGCCCCAGGGGTAAGGCTCCAACCATTTAGTTTTCGTTTACGGGGGTCCGTAAACTAAATGGAAACAATAAAATACTGTTTATAAACCGTTTTTAAACGTTTATAAACAGATTTTTCGGCAGGTACCTCTGAATCAAGTAACTACTGAGTGCAATGTTGGTAGAACAATGCAATTGCTTTTTAGAACACCAAAACGATGCTCCAGAGTCATTTGAGCACTTCTACGGGGCATATGAGGCCTTGTTGGCACAAATCACACACCCATCAATCTGGTCCGAATCAGGAAATGTTCTCCTAACTCGACCCAAGTTGGGTCTACAAACTCGTTACTGCTCTGGTGAGTCCCATCAATGGATCCACACACTCTCAGAAGACATTTAGACCCTCAATATTGGTATGAACTGGACTGGGGGTTCAATTGTATGCAGTTAAACCTGAGAACCATTTAAACCGTTTATAAACCGTTTGTTTACCATTTACAGGGGTCTGTAAACTAAACGGTTCAATTAAATGGTTTTTACCGTTTATAAACGGTTATAAACGAAAACGGTTGGAGCCTTACGGGCCAGGGGTTATACGATCCGCCTTGGAACTCTGGCATGAAGGAGGGTTGCGTCGGGGAAACCACATCAAAATGGTCTGCATATGCAACGCTAGCAGAACCTGATCCACATTCCGCCAGATTGCAGGACCAGCACAACGGATAGCTATCCAAGCCTGTGATGGGAGTTAGAACGAGTGAGCATGTTCTGTGGCTCGCTTACCGTAAATGTCTTGTTTTCCAGGGCCTGGAAGGTAATCCGTGGACCACGATTTTGCTGAGGAAACCGAGTTTAGAAGGAAAGCGGTGCAAATAAAAACAACTTGCTGTTAAAATTGGGGGCATTTGTGATTATCGGCTGAGAATAAGATAGTAAGTAGCGTACTGATTACACGTAGGTACCTACAATCTCGACTCCATGATCACGAGCATTTTCTTGGAGGGCCTATAATGGCTTCAATATAAGTTGAAACCGTGATCAACAGCTCACATACGACCGAGGCACGACAACTTTAGTAGCATAGGCGTTCGGACCGAGGCCCGTATGCCTATTGATCCCTCGAACGCCTATCCATCATCCGGGGCAATCAAAGTATGATGGCGGCAGTGTTTCTGCCGTATTCCTGCCGCGCAGCGGCTGGTTAAGGTTTGGGGTGGTTAGAGGTTAGGTGAGGGGGTAGGGTTTGAGGTAGAGTTTTGGTTAATGTTAGGGTCGGTTAGTGTCAGGGTCGAGGTATCTAAATGCTGTTGAACGAGGGACTTAGTGCAATTTCTGAGAAATAGCAGGAGTGATGGCCGATCAATCGCTTCATCCGGCAATAGTCGTTCAGCACAGAAATAGGCATTCGGAGGCGAAGCCGAATGCCTATGCTACTAATCTTGTATGTACTCGACCCATACGACCATATAATCGATGATTGGTGTATTCAAGCTTCCATCCGAATTTCTCTGGCAACATATTTCGTTTTCGATTTGAGTCATA
The DNA here is from genome assembly GCA_029281795.1 of Mycena crocata. Taxonomy (NCBI): domain Eukaryota; kingdom Fungi; phylum Basidiomycota; class Agaricomycetes; order Agaricales; family Mycenaceae; genus Mycena; species Mycena crocata. The sequence continues at coordinate 69,892 of JARJCP010000162.1, read as the reverse complement.
ACCTAGAAGCTGTGAGATTCTCGCTATGACATCTTCCAAGTGGTGGGTCTGAGTATAGAGCCCCCATTCGTGATTTGGTGCTCGGCCGTCATCCTGTTCATTTCATCCATGAATGACATCCAAGCAGCGGTGTAACGTGGATCGTCATCGCGCAAAGGGCCGTATGCGCCTGTAGTCGTCCACAAAGCAAAGCCTCTGGTGGTTGTTTCCGCGCTGTGAGGATAATAACATAAGTGAGATGACGCAAATTTGATGCAAAGGCTCGTACTTGACGTAGGGACCACCACACATCGTCACAAACAAGCCCAGCACCTTTGCAATATCGAAGATGGGCGCAAAGTCGCGCGCCCCGCTCTTCATGTCGAGTGTGGCGTTGTTAGGTGCATGAAAGGCCCAGTGGCTACGAAGAGACCTAGGTAAACAAGTATAAAACATTGAGAGAAGAAACCCACGCATAGACAGAAATACCATTGACTGAAACAAGATCAGCATTGATAGAGCAGCGAAAAAAAAAAAAAAAGGTAACATACAGCCAGCAGCCTTGATTTTTTCCAGCAAGTCGCGCCAAACTTGAGGGACAGGTATCCGCCCTCCACAAGATTTCAGTCGAAGTGCAAATAAACCAGACTCAATATTAGCGATTCTACGGGTCCAAACAGGGAGGTTTGAGTATTTTCGAGTTTTCTCAATGGCTGGTCCATTTGGCAAATTGAAGTGCCCATTACGACGGCACGACGTCTACGTATGGACACCCACTGCACCCTTGGAGGGACAAAATACTCACAATAGTGTAAGGGCAACCTCAAGGCCCGAGTATACTCAAGAGTCCTGACGAGGGGGATCCGAAGATAAATATCACAGAGTAGCTACAGATACAAATGGACAGACCTGACGAGGGGGATCCGAAGAGAAGAAAGACTAAGGATCACCCGCGTCAGATCCCGGTATATAAGTAACTACGGACGGGGGGCATGTGATAGCAACCGGAGTGATCGGCAGAGGTCCCGGGCGGAATCACAGGCCATGTGATATCGGGAGGAGCCGGAACGGGTCGGAACGGGACCGGAAGGTCCGGATGCGGAAGCGGAAGGGCCGGAAATAGGGGTTCCCCTGACATCACCCCCCCCTTGGAATGCGGCGCCTCGACGCATAGAACGGATACGGAGGGCCGGGTCCCGGAAGGGGAGCGAGTCGAAAGCGGCGGAGGCGATGGAGCGAGGGGCAGCAGGGTATCTCCGGTAGTAGTCGGCGACGAGGTCCGGGGCGAAAAGGTCGGAATGCTTAACCCATTTATCATGTGAGTTATCATATCCTTTAAACCGACAATAATACCAGAGTCCGCCATAGCGTATCTTGGCTTCCAGGATTTCCTGTACTTCCCACTCCGGCGCGGCGTCCGGAGGGGCCTCTTCGTCGATGACCGGAGGAGGCTCGTCGTAGCCGGGGCGGCCTTCGAAGGGGTCATCTTCCGCGAGCTGAAGCTTCACGACCGGAAAGACCGGGTGGAGGCCGGAGAGACGGGGGGGGGAGCGCAAGCTTATACGCACCTCGGCCGACGACTTGGATGACCTTGAAGGGGCCCAGTCGTCGGTGAGAGAGCTTGACCGAGGGGCGGGTCGTTTGGACGTCCGAGGCATCAACCCAGACACGATCTCCGACCTTGATGTCCGGAGCCGGAGTGCGCCGACGATCGTAGTACCGCTTGAACTCCTCCTTCGCCTTTACCAGAGCTGCGCGGGCTTCGGAGACTCCGGATGCAATCCGGTCTCGGAACTCGTTTACCGACTCAACCTTCGAACGCAAGCCGTTCGGCTCAAAACCCATCCGGGGGAGCCGTCCGGTGTCCGTCATGAACGGGACCTGTTGCGTAGAAGAGTGAATGTGGTTGTTGTAGGCAAATTCCGCGGCCGGAAGGAGCTCGTCCCAGTCATCCTGCTTGTAATTAGTGAAAAGCCGGATGAACTGCTCCATCTCCTGGTTTACCTGCTCCGTCTGCCCGTCGGTCTGCGGGTGGTACGCCGTGGAGGTCGCGGGTTTGATTCCGATGAGGCGCCAGAGCTCGGTGGTGAACTCCGCTACGAACTGAGGGCCCCGGTCGGAGATGTACTTCTCCGGAGTTCCGTGGTGGTGCCAGACGTTCCGGTAAAAGAGCCGGGCCGCACCAACAGCGTCGATCTGGGTGTGGCACTCGATGAAGTGGGCTCGCTTACCGAGGACGTCGACTACAACCATGATCGCATTGTAGCCGTGCGCTTCCGGAAGTTCGACGACGAAGTCCACCGACACGGCACTCCAGCGCTCCTCCGGAATCTCCGTCGGGTGCAACTCCCCGACCGGAAGCTTCCGGAGCGCCTTGGTCCGGAGACACAAGTCGCAGGTCGCTACATACCGGCCAACGTGACGGGACAGCTGGGGCCACCAGTAGTTCCGGGAAATGAGCTCCAACGTTTTGAAACGGCCGGCATGCCCAGCAATGCGGGTGTCGTGGTGCTGCTCCAAGATCCGGCGACGAAGGTCCTTGTTCCGGGGAACAACGATCTTGCCACGGAAATAGAGCAGACCGGACTCGACATGCCACTCGGAGGACCGGGAGGACCGGGCGCCACGAACCTTCAAAAGTTCCCGGGCCGCGAGAGCGACGGGGTCCTCGAGGTCAGGTACGCCGGCGAGGGCATCACGGATCTCGCGGAGGATCGGGACTTCCGGTCCGGAGACTATAACACCCTCTAACGCACGGATATGGAACAGCTGTGGAGTCAGGAGCGTCACATCCTGGTTGTCCGAAGCGGCTCCATGGTCAGCGCGTCGGGACAGGGCGTCCGCGCGGCCCATAAGGCGTCCGGGTTTGTGGTGAAGCGAGAAGTCGAACCGGGACAGGTACAGGGACCACCGGGCCTGCCTCCGGTTGAGGTTCTGCGCCTTCCGGAAGTACTCCAAGTTCTTGTGGTCCGTCCAAATCTCGACCGGATGCTGAGAGCCCTCGAGGAAGTGCCGCCACTCCTCGAGCGCCCGGATGATCGCCAGCATCTCCTTGTCGTGGATCTCGTAGTTGCGCTGGACCGGACTCAAGCTCTTGGAGAAGAAGGCAACCGGATGCCACTTCCCGTCGGAACCCTCCTGAGAGAGGACAGCTCCGGACGCGAAGTCGGAACTGTCCGCCTCAACCCGGTACATCCGGGACTCGTCTGGAAGGATCAGGACCGGCTCGGTGACCACTGCGTCCTTCAAGGCTCGGAACGCAGCGGCCTCCTTGTCGGTCCAGACCCACGCCTGGCCCTTCTTGGTGAGGTCGAAGAGAGGGCGGGCGATGTCGGAAAAGTCGCGGATGAACCGCCGGTAGAAGTTCGTGAAGCCGAGGAACTGCTGCACGTCCTTCTTGTTTTCCGGCGCCGGCCAAGCGGAAACTCCGGCGACCTTGACCGGATCCATCTCCACATGATCGTGAGAGATGATCACGCCGAGGTATTCGATCGAGGACTTCTCGAACTCGCACTTCTCCGGTCGTAAGTAGAGCTTATGCTCCCGGAGACGTCGGAGGACCTCCCGGACGATCTCCCGGTGCTTCCGGAGGTCCGAGTGCGCGATGAGGATGTCGTCGAGGTACACCATGACGTCGCCAGACAAGATGAGATCTTGGAAGATGTCGTTCATCATTGTCTGGAAGGTCGCCGGGGAGTTGGTAAGGCCGAAGTACATCACCAATGGCTCAAAGAGCCCCTGGTTGGTACGGAATGCGGCCTTCCACTCGTCACCCTCCCGGATGCGGACGTTGTTAAAGCCCCACCGGACGTCGAGTTTCGTAAAGAACCGGGCTCCTTTCAAACGATTGATGAGATCGTTGATCAGAGGCAGGGGGTACCGGTTCTTTACGGTCATCGCGTTGAGCGCCCGATAGTCCTGGACGAACCGGAGGCCTCCGTCCTTCTTTTTGACGAAGAAGACTGGAGAGGCCATCGGGGATTTCGACGGCCGGATCCGTCCGGTAGACAAGCCCTCCTCGATGAACGCGTCGAGTTCGCGTTGCTCGAGGGGTGAGATCGGGTAGACCTTGCAGTTGGCGGGCTTCGAGTCCGGAACGAGTTCGATGGCGTGGTCCCAGGTTCGGCTCTCAGGGAGCGAGTCGAAGGACTCCCGGTTGAAGACGGCCTCAAAATCACGCACCCAGTCCGGAAGTTCCGAACCGGCTGGAGCGGAGTTTTTGGCATACGCCTCGGCCAGTCGTTGCGAAACGGTGCTGGTCGCGCGGATATCCTCCGGAGGCGAGAACCGGGTGTACAAGATCCGGTCACCGTCCTCGAGCGGATCGTCCTCGTCATCGGAATCGTCGGAATCATCCGGAGAGAGTTCCGGCAACTCCTCATCGAAGTCGAAGTCGTCGTCGTCCTCGCCGCTCCGGTCATCCACGTCGATAGCGCAGATATCCACGCTTGGCTGGGACCGGATGGACCGGAGGATCTGGGCGACGGCCTTCGCATGTCGGCGTTCGGCCCGGGCTTCGTCCGTGCAGGTGTTGCAACCGGACGGGCATCGGCTCATCTTGACCTCCTGAGTGTCCCAGTTGATCTCCGGGTTGTGCTTCCGGAGCCAGGAGTACCCAAGGATGAGCTTCTGCTTACCTAAGCGCGTGACGGCGAGTTGCACACGCTCGGTGTGGCCCTTATAGCGTAATACCACGTCCGCGACGGCCCGGATGGAGCCAGCCTCGTTCGGGGTACCGTCGACGTTGAAGACCGGGATTGGCTGCGAGAGCTGCCGGATCGGAAAGGAGGTGGACCGGACGTACTCGGAGTCGATGAACTCGGAGGTGGCTCCGCAGTCGACAAGGCCTTTGAGCGAGAGCTTGGCGGCATTGTCGGCAGACTCAATCTCCAGAGGGAGGTGGAGGGAGTTGGCGCTCGGAGCGGCGGCAATCGTATACCGTTTCGGAAGCTTGCGTTCCCAAGACGGCCTACGAGGCGGCCGGGTTTTCGGAAGGACCGGAGCGGCCGGAGTACCGCTCGGATCAGGGGGTGCGTCTATCGTTTCGGGGGATGCAAGAGATATATTGTCAGACTCGTTACATAGAACAGCGAAACGATTAGGGGACGTGAACGAGGGCGCACCGCTCACTCGTCGCGGAGGGGAAAATCCTCCGGTTCCGAAATGACCGGACGGTCCGCGACAGCCTGCGCGGACGCTACCTTGGCAAGGAGCTCCTCCAGCATCTCGCCTCCCAGCTGCCGGATCACTTCGTCGAGCACGTCAGTCGACCGGATGTCGACCGGAACGGTGCAGTCCTTCGCGAAGTGGTTCGGATCGCCGCAGCGGAAGCAGCCACGGCGAGGGGCATTGCGGGCGCGGGTGCGGTCCACGTCCATAGGGACCGGAGGTGGAAGCACCGGCACGGCAGCCCTCGGCTGGGGGGTCGAAACCACGGCGGGGGCGACGGGAATCACCCGGGCGCGACCCGTCACGGTTGCATGGCGCATCGGAAGGGCGGCTTCCGAAGCGCGGAGCTTGGCCTCGTACTGGCGGTAGGCACGAAGCCTCCAAGCGGGGTAGTCGCGGATGTCCGGAGGGTCGGAAGATCCGGTTATCGCGGTGTTGATCGCCGGATCGAGGCCCGTCCGGTACTTCGTGACCTTGACGAGAGGGTCTTCGAAGCCGGCAAGGTCGACGAGGTCCTCGAAGTCGTCCGTGTATTGGAAGACGTCCCGGGAGCCCATGTGGTACGAGCGTCCCTCGAGCTTGTTCAGCGCATGGTCCTGTTCGTTCTCCTCGACGAACCGGAGCCGGAACTCCCGGAGGAATGCGTCCCAGCTCGTGAGGAGGAACGGGGTCTTGTTGGACTGACGCTCGGCCCAACGCTGTGCGGAACCGGTGGCCATAAAGGACATGGCGTACCGGACGACCTTCTCCTCGGAGGGTTCCCCGTTCTCCGTGAACGCCTCCGGAAGCAACCGGGCGTAGGACCGGACCTGGTGAAGGAAGGCCCGGCCATTCTTGCGGTCACCGTCGAAGACGATCGGGGGGTTCGGCCGGAGGACCGATTTCGCTCCAGGAGCAACATTTTTAAATAACCCTGGACCCGGGTCCGGAGCCGGGTCGGCAAGGGACGGGGCAGGCGAAGCAGCAGTGGGGTGTTGATTTTGGACAAGTTTTGCGAGCGACGCGATGCTCGCTTCGATCCGGTCCAACCGGGCGGCGGCTTCCGCGGACGCGTCGGACATGGAGGGATCTAGACGAGGGGAGGAGGGGACAAGATTCGGGTTCGGGGAGACCGGAGCACTTTCGGAGTCGTCCGAGTCTGCTAAACCGTAACCCGCAATCTTGGCCGGTTAATCCCTTAGAGTCTTTCTTCTGCTGTAAGGGCAACCTCAAGGCCCGAGTATACTCAAGAGTCCTGACGAGGGGGATCCGAAGATAAATATCACAGAGTAGCTACAGATACAAATGGACAGACCTGACGAGGGGGATCCGAAGAGAAGAAAGACTAAGGATCACCCGCGTCAGATCCCGGTATATAAGTAACTACGGACGGGGGGCATGTGATAGCAACCGGAGTGATCGGCAGAGGTCCCGGGCGGAATCACAGGCCATGTGATATCGGGAGGAGCCGGAACGGGTCGGAACGGGACCGGAAGGTCCGGATGCGGAAGCGGAAGGGCCGGAAATAGGGGTTCCCCTGACAAATAGTGTATTTCTCCCGCCCACATAAAGGTCCTTCTCCCATTGATGAGAATACTGTAATGGTACCATTAGCGTTATTCACAGTTCCCTTTTCTCTGCCCTTTTTCCTTCCCTTTTTTGCTTCCTTTTTTGTTCCCTTTTCCCCGTTGAACCAGAACAAGGATGTACAATATATTTACATAGATATGAGCACAATTTGACAGCCACACTATACTGGGTACCTCCGACCCTTGTAGGTAAATTAGTGGGCAATCAGGCACCACAAATACCAGCAAGAATGAAAAAAAAGGACAACAAAAAGGAAGCAAAAAAGGGAAACATCTGGAAAAAGCACATGCCTACATAGCACGATATAGAGGCCAGTAGAGCAGTAGGGCTATAGGCATGCCCCCTCTATAATAGATGTTCATAGACACATAGAGCCATAGCACCGTAGAGCCATAAAACCACATAGAGCTATGTAGACACATGTTTCTATGGTAGATCTCCCGCTTAGGCATCGCTTGGGGGGGAAATCAGTCGGCTGGGCTTCATTTGATTGGGATATCCGACACAATGCAGGCATAAAAAAAACATTGCTTTGATTGGAATAATACGACACAAAGCTACGACAAATGGCTCGGTTTGTTGCGCACAGGACAGGTCAAGAACGAAAGTTAACATTGCCTACGACATTCCATGATGAGTCGAGAGTCACATTTAAAGGATAATCACTCACCCACTTGAAAAGGGTGGAAACGAGAAAGACGAAATGAGAAATAGGAGTAGGACCCAAACGGCAATTGAATGCGACACAGTCCAGAGACGGCGGGAAGATAGATGAGAGCCCGAGAAATCTGTACGAGAGCGCCACATCACCACACTGAGCGTTGAGCCTTGAGAGAGCTACGGTAGCACTTGTAAACTTGAAGGCTTGAGGATTTACAGACACAAATTTGGGCATGTGCATCAGGAAGACCTTGAAGTCGAATTTGCAGAGGAAAACTAGTAACAGAGAACTTGAGATTGACCCAGAGAAAGAGCCCATGGCAGGAGAATAACGACGAAGGAAGTTGGGGGGAAGAAAGAAAGAAGTGGGAGGGTTTCAAGTCTGAACCGTCTCATATATGTCGTTGTCTTTGATGGCGCCCTTGTTGCCATGTCCGCGTGGATGCATGTGGAATAGGAAGTGTCTATGTGGCTCTATGGAGAGAAATGGATGCACATAGCGAGCGGCCTTCGTGATAAAGTAGAGGGTGTCTATGGTGCTCTACAGAGAATGATCGGCTCTATCCGGCTCTACCTCGGCACCGGTGATCTATGCCGGAGACCCGGTCTCTACCTGACCAAAAGGTGTTTCCAGATGAATCCAGAGGGGGGTTTCACAGTTCTCCCTTTTTCTTTCCCTTTTTTGTTTCACTAATCTCCCAGTTCAATGAGTTTTGCACCTAGGGTCGTCGTTTCTTCCCTTTTCTACCCTTTTTGTATCCCTAAGTTGAAAAGAGAACAAAAATCCGGGAAAAAAACCGAAGGAAACCAAAAAGTAGGAAAAAGGGAAAGAAAAAGGGAAGAAAAAAGGAGAACTGTGAACGACCCTATTGAACCACGTCGGTAAATCCCGTCGAGTGGAGGGGCCACTGGGTCAGGTTGCTAGTGGATTGTGCATGGGTGGGTAGCAAGGCGGCACAGAGCCAAGAAGTGGCGAGAATGAGGAGCCTCATCGTGTCCGCTATGGAACGTAGTTCTTGAGGACTGTCTTCTCAGCGTAGGGAATAAAGTCTCGTTAACAAAATATCAGTTGCGAGTTCGTTTTATGGATATCCGTGACAGCTTGGCTAGAACTCATTCCGGCCACGGTCTTCCATGGTCATGAGAACTATAGAGAACGGAAAAACATCGCAAAAACGGGCTCTTGTAACGTAAAGACATCTACAGTGAAGCCGAGGCGCGGCGTGAGTTCCGGACTGTCGTTTTAGGGCGGCGGCACATCAGCTGGTTATTTTGGGCGGCCCGCCCTTCGTTCGAGAGAACGTACGGGAAGAAAGGTATCATGCCGTAATGTGGCCCGGAATGAACCGATCAGAGGTGACATTCGCGCACGAGATGTGACAGGACGCGTTAGGTGACCAAGAAAAAAAAATTACACGGCTCGTTGATTTGAGTGTCATTACAGAAATTACAGTGATTACAAGTGCGATAGCGAGGCGATATTTATATGTACAGACAAATCCGCGCTGTCATCAAAGATGCGACGTTTGGAGCTCAGGTTGGGATGTGTTGGTGCCCTCCTGCTTTTCTTGTTCTACAGATGGTGCAATCGGTGGGTTCGGGCCCGCATGCTGACGGACAAGGCGTGTAAGACCGGCTGGATCCGCGCCTCGCAGCTGTGGCGGTTCGTTAGTAAAATGAGTATTTGCATGGGGAAACAGCACACCATTCCAACGACATTATTCGATTTAATGGCGAAAAATGTGGGCATCGCGGAGACGTGACTGCGGGACTGCCGTCAGAAAGGCCTCGAGAACGAAGAAGTCAGGAGAGAACACACAATGTCTCTGCGATCTGCGTCTGATTATCGACGTCTACACGCAGGAACTGGACCTGTGGATTTTGTGCGGCGAGTTGGTTGTATCGTGGTGCGATAGCCTGAATATTCGATGAATACATCGTCGCGAAAAATAAAAAGCTCGACATACCTTGCATGGGCCGCACCATTCGGCGTGGAAATCGACGACGATCGTCTTGCCAGCCGCCGACGAGACCTCTATAATTTCATTCCACTGGAAACCGCTTCATGAATGGTACCGCAGCGAAATATATCTGTCTCCGTACCTGCTGAACGGATTGAATTTCCATGGGTTTCGACATGTGGTTTCGGTTTGAGTGGGTGATGGTTTTTGGCTCAAAATGCGAGGAAAGCGAATGGAAAAAGTCTGAAAGGTTGATGGAGAGCAGCACTAGGATGCGCGCCATTAAATAGCCTCTCGGTAGTCAGCATGGAAGCTTCAAGATGAGACCAGTGCGATAGTCTAAGCAAGACGCGATTGTAAGTGCGGCACGTGCATAGGCCGGCTCACGTCATGTCGGTGGTCGACACCCAACGCCGCTTGGTCAGAATTGCCACAGGATTGCGACGGATGAGCTGTCGGGTGAACTGCTAGCCGTTTGCAGCAGAGAGCTCAGTCACGACCAAGACGGCCGACTCGGAGTAGATGAGTACCCAATGTAGCAGATGACGAGTTGAATCCAATTTGCAATCAAGATACCCGAGGGTAGCAGAATGGTTCCATCGGAACATAAAGCAGACTGGTAGGTAGCCCCCAACCAAAAAAGACAAGTTTTCGGGCAATTCAATGTACATAGGCTACAAGAAGAAGGTGGGAAAGAAGATGAAGACCCCAGAATGGAACAACAACAAACAAAAGCTGTTTCTCTCCAACCACCACTACTTACTGATTTCGTACCGATTGACGCACCAACCAGTATGTCAAGTTTCGGTGTTGTGCGAGCCCGACGCGGGTCGACGCGTCGCGTCTCCATGGAGGTAGCTTGCCGAGTCGGATATATACACGTAGCACGCCACGTGTATTCCTTACCCGTTTGCCAACGCTCGTCTCAGTGCTCCCCGCATTCAAGGTTCCTCAGTCCGAGTTTAACAGCCGGCACAGGCTCGACACAAGTAACGGGAGTCGCCACCTTAACCGGGGCCGACACCTTAACCGGGTCGTGACGGGCACGGGGTTTGGAGGCCACCTAGGCTTTCGACACAAACGGGTTCCCCAGCCAGGGAGGGCAGTCCTCGGCCAATACCACCAGGCTCGGTATGTAGACCTGGCGACCAGGGGGGTCGTTAAACTCTTCATTTTGAGGCGCGAGGCACTTGACCTCGCTGACGATGGTGACGCCGACGAGATCACCACACCACTACGCTTTCCAGCGCGCACGACGTTCTCCGTGCACTTCCGGCGACCCACTTCATTTCTTTCTGCCGACCTCTTCATTCCTTTCGTGCCGTTCAACCTTCGTCGACATCTACCGGCCTCTGTGATCTTTATCGCACTGGTATCCGGCCCGTTACATGTGCCACCTTATCGCTCTGGCAAACCATGGCCAACCGGACTCACCACGACAATCTCGCTGCCGCTTGATCTCGTCTGGGCTGCATAGCTTGCTTCGGAATGATTTTTCTGTGTTGATCCATTCCAAGATGGTCGTCGCATCCGATTCTTTTTCTGGGACCTGCCAACTGTCCCCCATTTCTTCCCCATTCCGCTACACTGTCACTATCCTGTGTCCAGCCGCATTTCTCCACCATTCGGCGAATCCATTCCTCTCACAGTCCCGTTATCGACACGGTCTTTCGTTTCTTTCGGTCAGGGAGGGGCATGGAAACATTTGCTTGAGGGAGGGAATTTCTGGACGGATTTATGGGACAGGGAGGGTTTGCCATGCGTGATGGGTCTGCTGGATCAATCCGCTGATCCTGGCATTTTCGGTTGCTGGGTTTACGAGTTTGCGAGGCGAGTTTCCACTTTCCCGTTCTCATCTCACTCGCGTTGTCTTTGGGATCAACAACCACCTTCCGTGCTCGACCCATTACCTTTCCCCCATCGACCTATCGACCTCGTTTCCTTCTTCGCGTCTTTGCTCGAGGGAGGGTGTCAAGTTTCGGTGTTGTGCGAGCCCGACGCGGGTCGACGCGTCGCGTCTCCATGGAGGTAGCTTGCCGAGTCGGATATATACACGTAGCACGCCACGTGTATTCCTTACCCGTTTGCCAACGCTCGTCTCAGTGCTCCCCGCATTCAAGGTTCCTCAGTCCGAGTTTAACAGCCGGCACAGGCTCGACACAAGTAACGGGAGTCGCCACCTTAACCGGGGCCGACACCTTAACCGGGTCGTGACGGGCACGGGGTTTGGAGGCCACCTAGGCTTTCGACACAGTACAACAATGACAACGACTCTATATCATGGCGACCAGAACAGTATCTTCAGCATCAATACCCGTTGGACGGGACTTTGACGGGCAGACGAAACGCGAGGTTATAGTTAGGCCATCGGAAAATCATGCCGTGGTAAGTGGCACGAAATGAATGTTACTCGCCATACGTCCTCGTGTCCCGCCCCCGTGTAAAAACTGTGCCAGCTGTCCCGCTACATTTTTTCCTGAGCCTTGCGTCCACTCTCGATTCCCGACTTGTTTCAAGTGCTCTGCTACAAGCGTCCCCAGTACTCGCGTTATAGGCCGTAGCGTCGGCTCCCGCGAAGGTCGTGCGTCCAGCAGCATCGATATGATGGATATGTACCGCTCGGGGCTGTGCATTAGACGCCGATTTTCGCTCATTCAGGCTGTCGATCCCGGCGATAGGCACACCACTGCATCTCACTGCATCCGGGACGATTCGGGATCTGTGCGACGAACGTAAATTGCCAACAGGATCTTCGACGGCGCCTCCAGTGGGTTGCGCCTGTCATGATGAGGGAGCCATACATTCTGTGTAGGTATGCAGTCTGTTTCTTCAGGTCGAAGAGATATCTCTTCCTGCACAACTCCCTAAAGCGCAACTCTATCCATAAGCACAGCCGAGTGACTGACCCCCATCGTGAGTCCGAGCTCCATCGCCCGAGGTTCAAAGCGCGCTGTGAGTTGTGCGACGATGTGCGCTGGTGCCAGAGTAGGATTCGCCGCGGCGAGGGCCGTGGGGCAGGAGAATTTGAGAAGAGTGTGCTTCCATACGGACCCGGGCGCACACACGACGCAGGTGTACACGTCCAGAAGCATCTGCGCAAGGAACGCGTCGCTACCCTCGGGGACGTACGCAACGCCGTACCCTAGCAGCACCGCGGCTAACGGGATCGCGGTGCGTGGCTCCATAGCACCAGGAAGCCTCACCTGAGGCGTTATTAATGAATAATTGTGAAACGGGTCGGCGAAATACTGCAAAGGTGGGCAGCTTACCGAGTTCGGGAATGTGTTGGCATTGTCGGACTCAGAGTCGGTAGGGTTCGATGGGGCTGGGACGCGGAGCGCCATCGAGAGATCGTGCCATGACGCGAGGACGTCGGGTGGGGTCCGAGGCAGCTGCCATTTAATTATGAGACATCAGATGGATCAGCTAGCTTGGATATCTGCAGACGACGGACGAGTTGAGGATCTTTGTTCTGTCCAATAGGAAGCAGAACGTAGGATACTGCATCCATCGCAGATCCTGACACGAGCGCCCTGTTTACGAAGAAGGACTGGTCGGGCCCTTCAAGGTATACATGTTGGACGTCTGCGAAGACGCAGTGTTTCTAGAGCGACTCGATGTACTTCCATGGGCTATTTTTAAGCGACACACCTGTTGCAGGAGACGCAAGAGATCCGCGTACGTCTGTTCGGGGTCTTGTGGGGCGACGACGTCGACCAACCAAGCGCATCTACAACTCAATTCAGTTCAAAATCGGGATTCGCAGTCTGCGTCGGCTCGCAACGAGTTTATTTTGTGCACCATTATCCTCACCGGCATGCGAGTGCAATCAGCGAGAGATCAAGGGCGAATGTTCGCCGCTTCTGCGCGGACAGCTTGCGCAGGGGACCCTGTATACCGAGGGCCTCCTCGACGGCTTGCACGATGATGTTGACATCACGGGGAACGGGAAGAGACATGCTATGTTACAATTTAATTCTGTGATGTAAATACTATACAGCTGCTAGCGGCGGTCGCGGGTAACGCTGGCGAGTGCTTGGACGCACGCGCGCACGATTTGGAAGGGGGCGACCAGTGTAAACGGATTCGAGGGCTGCTCGAGGGCGACTGCGGTCCCGTCGTGCAATCTGCGCGAGCGGTGGCTCAGGAGGCGAAATAGTCCGTGCTGGGTGTCTAGGGTGTCCTCCGGTGGATCGGGTGCGAGCGGAGGTCCCGAGAAGAGTGGGGAGTGCACGGGTGGGTGGTCAAGTAGATGGAGCGTCGCTGGGTCGACTGCGAGCAAAGACGATAGAAAGGCGAGAAGCGGGATGGGGCGACGGGGGTACGACTGCAGATCGACCAGGGGTGATGATGGGACCCGGCTGGCTATCACATTCGATACCTCCGAGTCGGATTCAATTCCTGACCACTGCGACAGCTCGCTGAATGCACTCCCCTCGAGCAGCGTAAACTCGCTGCTCTCTGAGATGTCCGAGAGCGACGCATTGGGCGACGGGAAGACGAGCAGGTCCTCCGCGGGCTGGGGACTGGGATGGGAGTATCTGCGGCGGTACATTGGGGTTGACGAGAGCGTTGCTCGGATCTGCGGAGTACACGAGGATACGATCAATCTGATTCAAAACGCCCAAACCCCGAAAAGGAATTTTTGACGTTCTCTCATGTTCCCATCTCTATCGCGCCTACTTAAGTATCGGGCAGGCGTCTGCACCCGTCTGCCAACGCCCTCGCCTTCGCCTGCGACACCTGGGCGACGTTTCCGCACAAGCTCTCTCTGCTGGGCAGACTTTCTCTTCTCATTTCTGCAGGCCAGACCCTTGTTCGTTCCGTACCTATGGCCCCGCTGGCACAGAGTGCGTTGCATCCGCAGTCCCGGCTCCAGCTCCCAGGGCTCACCGCTGATTTATACGTACGTGCAGGGGCAAACCAGGCCGACATGGGCCGCGCTGCGCCAGCGCTGCTCGACGTCTGGATATACTTCAATCTCGTATCCAACACCGTGCTACTGCCCATCCTCGTCGCGACGTTCATGTTCTCCCGGCGCGTGAAGCGGCACCCGGCCCTAGTCAATGTTTGCATGACTTGGATCTTGTCGGGCATCTTCTCGCTCCTGCTGTGCGTCACCAGAATCAGTGTTCCAGCGTGTGCTCACCTCGCACAGATTTTATGCAGGCCAAGCGTCCGGCCCCGAGCCCCAAAAGGGACTCTGCATCGCGCAGACCTCCCTTCTCTACGGCATCACTCCCATGTGCGTCTTTTTGGTTTGTAGTGCATATTCGGTAATCCTCACACCCTTCCAGGTGGTCCGTCGCCGTCCTGGTGCTGCTTTATAACATGATCCTCGCCATGAACGAAAACCCTAAAGCCGCCGGTGTGAGCCGCCCAAAGATGATCACAGTCCGCCCCCGTCATCCCTTGATTGATTATGTGCCTGCTTGCTCACACAGCCGCAGATGCTCAGCGCGCCGTACGTTGTGCAGGCCGCGTTCTCGATTGCGGCGCTTGTGGGGTCACTTGCGCACCCGGAAAACGTGAACCGTGCGCGGCGCTTCTTCTATTGCGCGCTGCATTTAAAGCAGCTCTCTCTCGCCATGTCGCTCTTCACGACCTTGATCGGGTTAGCGATCGGCGGCTGCATGGGTGCGTTTCTCCCTCCCGCGCGCCAATGGATGCTGACGGGAAGCCTTAGCCTACATTGCGGTTGTGTTCTTCCGTAATTGGCACGGCATGCGGCACGCGGGGCGGCCCAGTCGCATCGACGTACAGCTCTTCGCGCGCGTGCTCATCTTCGGTGTATACATCATATTTGGCTTTGCGGTAAACATCATCTCAATGGTCGCGCCGCACAACCTCGCGCCGGACCTGTACGCGGCGACGATCGGCACGGTCGTCTTCCTCGTGTTCAGCACGCAGGCGGACGTGCTTCGGACGTGGTGCTTCTGGCTGAGTGAGCCCCCACCGGAGACTGTGTACCTCCCGCGCGAAGCCAACTGGCGCTATACGCTTGATTTGATGAAGAGCGCTGTGCCACCCGAAGTCCGTGCGGAGGAGGAGAAGGCAAGGATCGAGAGCGAGCGCAGCATCGCGTGGGGGAATTTAAGCCCCGCACGGCCGCCCGCTGTGGTGACGCGCGAGGCAGCGTCCGAGTGATACAGAGCAATTTTGCAGGGTGTGATGTCTTCTCATGTTTGTGTGGACCGCGTCGGGCGCGTCCCCGTGTTAAATTAGCCGATTTGTGTACTGCTGCAAGTGTAGCCTGTAGTGTATCGTTCGTTCGAGGATTCATAACTTTATTCGTTATCTATTGGACAAAAGCGACGGTGAACAAGCAAGTGATCCAGGGCGCTTGAAGAAAAAGTCCAGTGCAATTAACCCGAGGGTGGACTTCCATCGCGCCCGGGTGATACACACAAAATAGTGGGCCAGTGACACATCCGTTGTGGGCACCCCGTCGGCTCGTCACAGTCGCGCGCAAATCCCGAGCCATCCCAAGTGGGATCACCGGGTCCAAGGCGCTGGGAGGATCGACAGCCTCGAGGCGCAATATCCAATAATTCGGAGCGGTACCTGCCGGATACCACGCATACCGTCGCGGAAGACACGCGGACCCACCGTGCCCGCTATGCCCCTGGAGCGCTATACTTGAGGGCCTCGAGCTCCGCAAGCGCCTCATCACCCTCCCGGAGCGTGCCATGAACCGAATGTGCTAGGGCAATGAGGGCTACAGGCGCAGCGGCCCAAGCGGTCGCCTGCCACGAACGACCGAGAAAGAGCGAGAGGCAGGGCGCGACGGCGGCGAGTGCGTAGGTGTGCGTGTACGATAAAACCGGCGAGAATGACAAGCGAATGTCACCACCATGGAGATGCAGAGCAAGATTGGCGTGTAGAGCGAGTGCGAGGAGGGTGAACAACGAAGGACATGGTAGCGGTGGATCCGGGTCAACATTCGCATCCGACGCAGGCGGGAAAATAGCGAGGAGTGGGCTGGCTTTCGAGTCCTTGAGTAGGTACACGAGCTGGCTGTGATTACTCGTCGGTATAAATGTGTGAAACAGAGAAAGCAACGCACAGAAGGACGGAGCAGACGAGAACGGCGTCGAGAAGGAGTAGGGCCCGTGCGGTGGTCTGTGTGTTCTCCTGCCGCAGACGGTCGACGAGTTCATTCTGCTCTGTATCATCGAGCACTACCTGCGGCGCTGTCTCGTCGTCCTCCCCTGCAAACGGTACTCTTTTTCGCAGCATAAGAGAGTTACGGTCACGTGGACGCAACGCGGTTTCTAATTCTCGCGCCAGTAGTTCAGTCGGTTGAGTGGTGGCCAGAACCAGATCTATATACGCAGCAAAGCAACTATATTCCCTTCTCAGCTACCCCTACTCCCCTTCTTGACGCTCCTTTTCTTCTCCGCCTTGGGCATCTTGTGCTTCCGGCGCTCTTTCGCCTCGGCTTTGACCGCCTTTTTGCGTTCCTGTGGAGTGTGAGCAAGGTTGAAGGAGGCGCGGGTAAGCTGCAAGTCACACCTTCTTTGCATCCCGATCCTCATGCCGGTGCCCCCGCGGCTGGCGCTCCTCGAACGTCCCTTCTCCGTCTTTGTCGCCGTCTTCGTCTTCATCGCTCCCCTCTTCTTCACTCTCGTCGACCTCGTCTTCTCCATCCTCCTCACCGTCAGATTCGCCCTTAGCCCCGTCCACCCCCGCAAAGTGCACCCGTGCCTCGGCATCTGTGTCCTTCCCCTTCCCGTTCCCTGTAATCGCTTGTGCCACACGCTCATCAACGATCCCCAGGGCTCCCCGGTAAACGATCCCGCCCGCCTCCCCGCGTGCGAGTGCCGCCGGGTCCGCGACGTCATTCAGCGAGCGCGGAATGTGCGCCCGCAGGAACACCGCGTCCTCTTGCGCCGCGTGTTCTCGAGCGGAACTCGAGCCGTTAACCTCACTCGAATCGCCCACCCGCGCCTCTTGCTCATGAGTCAGGTCCTGTGTGTCACCCTCGTCATCTGGTCCGTCCTCAGCCAGCCAACGCCGCAGCACGGCGAGCGCGTTGCGCGTCTCCGGCGTCTCGAGGGTCTCGTCACGATCTGGGTATGTGCCATCGAAGGTAGCCAGCGTGTCGTCGAGAGCCGAGGGTGCTTCGCCTGCGTCGGAGGACGCAAGCTGCAGTTCAATAACAGGTACACCCAGAACTTGCGCGACGGGCGCCTCCTGCGCTGGTTCAACGACAGAAATTTCATCCTCCGCCTCCACTGGCAGCCTTTCTGTCGTCACAAACTCGAACGCCCTGCGCAGCCCCAGACACCGTACACCTCTACGTGCGAAAAAATCCTCCGCATTCTTCAGATCTTTCCGCAGAAAATCAAACGCTGCCGGGTGGTCGTGCTCCACACTCTGCGACACATCGATGATCCACAAATGCTCCTTATGGAAGAGAACATTGTACTCAGATAAATCCGCGTGCACGAGGCGACAGCGATGGAACATCGTGCGGAGCGCTAGCAGCAATTCTGCATAGAGGTGCGGCGCCGCGCCGTCTGGAACCACAGCATCCTTGAGGCGGGGAGCAGCCCAACCGGCCGCGTCGCCGAGGAACGACATAACGAGCACATTCTCGCGCACCTCAAGAGGGTCGGGCGCGCGGATGCCCGCGGCGCGCAGGCGCTTGAGATTGCGCATTTCCTTCTCGGCCCAGAGGCGCACCATCTTGCGCGGGTTGTGGCGCGCGTACCCGCGGCGGAAACGGTGCTCGCCTGAGACGTATTTATCGCGGTCCTTGAACACGAGGATCGATGTCTTGTAGATTTTGAGTGCGAGGTGCGCTTTATCTGGTGTCAGTGCATGGTAGACATTGGCCTGTAGGATTTAAGCACGTAAAGCACATTCTTGGAAAGTCGCGCACCTCCTTGCCTGTGCTCACACAACCGTTCACCTCATCAATCAGCCCGCGACCGACCATCTTGAGCAGGATCGTGCGCGTGCGCGGGTCGAGCACCTGTTCCGTTGTCGCCCGATCCGCGCGATCTTTTATGTTCGCCGACGCGCTCGGGCCCTTGCGGTTCACACCTACGCCAGGCGTCATGGAGTACGGGACATCGATCTGAGCGATCCGCGACGAGTACTTGGCTAGCGCAGCCTGCTGGTCGCTCCCCGGTGCATGGGTGGTCTTTGCGCTCTTCGTGGCCTGGTTTGTACTCCTTGAAGGGTGGTTGAGTGCGGGAACCGCAACAACAGCAGCGTTGGTTCCCAGCGCTGACGACGTCCCCTGTGCATTCCCCGTGCGCACAGCGACATGCTGGCGCAGTCTATTAAAATGTTTTGTAAAATCTGTTCAAAGTGTCTGGGAAGTTGGAGGTCGATAGGGAGACACAAAGAAAGGAACTGACCTCCCTCTGCTCGCTCCCAGTCCTCGTCCTCAACACGCGTATCCGAATACTCCCCTGAGTCGTCGGAATACGCTCCTAAGTCTGAATCCTCCTGCCACTCGTCGGGCAGCGAGTCGGAGAGTGCGCCGTCGTCGATTCGTGAGGTTATGGCCGCCATGAAAAAACTTGAATTGGTCGATCAACCTTCCACCCGGCCCGGAATTGCCGGCGGGAAGATTACCGAAAAGAAAATATTATTGGCGTGCTAATAGAGCATCTACTTTTGTACGATACATTGTTCTATGCATCGGTGATGCATCCGCGACTCGCATCCGTGACCGTCTTGGTGTACTTGTACAGCGTGCCCTGTGACACCTTGAGCGGCGGCGCTACCCATGCTGCCCGCCGTGCCGCAAGCTCCTCCTCCGACACGTGCAGCTCGAGCGAGTTCGATACCGCGTCCACCGAGATCACATCCCCATCCCGTACCAGTGCGATCGGCCCGCCCACCTGCGCCTCGGGCACGACGTGCCCAATCACGAACCCGTGCGACCCTCCACTGAACCGCCCATCCGTCACGCACGCGACATCCATCCCGAGCCCGGCCCCCATGATCAAGCTTGTTGGCTTGAGCATCTCGGGCATCCCTGAAGCAAAAGTCAGTGGAGAAGAAAGGAGCCAAGGAAAAATGTACCTGGTCCGCCCTTGGGACCAAGATAGCGCAGGATAACAACGGTCTTCTCGCCCTTCTTGATCGAGCCGCTCTCCACTGCCGCGAACATTTCCTCTTCCGAGTCGAATGCTCGCGCTTTACCAGTGAAGCCGAGGCCTTCCTTACCCGTGATCTTGGCGACAGCGCCTCCTGGCGCGAGGTTTCCCTTGAGGATACTGTGTGGTGGTTGGTTGAGGAGGTAACGTCAACGGAGAAATTTACCGGATGTGCCCGCTCTCCTTGATGGGATTGTTCAACGGCCGGATAACATCTTGCGCACTACTGTCCAGCTCGCCATGTTTATGTGTCCACCGCTCGAGGTTCTCCCCGAGCGTCTTGCCAGTCACGGTCATGTTGTTCCCGTCGATAAGCTTGTTCTTGAGCAAGAACGCCAATATTTCTAATGGATATTAACATGCGCAGACGACTTTGTAGTGGGGATACGCTTACTCGGGGTACCGCCGATCTTGTACACGTCCTCCATGACATATTTACCACTGGGTTTGATATCCGCGAGGAAGGGCGTGCGGTCCGACACATTTTGGAAATCGTCAATACCGAGCGTGATCCCAACTGAATGGGCCATAGCGATCAGATGTAAGACGGCGTTTGTCGATCCACCCATGATCATCGTTAATACCTGCCCAAATTTAGAGTGACAAAAAAAAGGCTACACAAAGCCTACCATCGCGTTCTCAAACGCCGAGCGGGTCATGATATCGCGGGGAAGGATGTTCTGCGAGATAAGATTGTGCATTACAGAACCCACGGAAGCACATTCGTCGTGCTTCTCCTGAGATTCAGCAGGGAACGAGGAAGAGCCGGGAAGGGTCATTCCTAAAGCCTCGGCAGCGCTGGCGATCGTATTGGCAGTGTACATCTGAGAAGAAACGTGTCAGCTTCGTCCCAGACAGCCTTTTTGGCACTTTACTCCTCCACAGGCACCGGGGCCGGGACAGGCATGCCGAATAGTGTTGTAGCGCTCCTTCTCAGCAGCGGGCGTCTTGCCATCCATTAAATATTTGCCGTATGCCTGGAAAGCAGATACGATATCCAGCTGGGGGGCGCCTTCGCACGAGCCCGCGCGGATACTGCCGCCGTACACCATCAAACCCGGCCTATTCAGGCGGCCCACTGAAATAAACCCTCAGCCCGTGAATGCGGAAGTAGAGTCCAGCCAACTCACGAGCCATTAAAACACCCGGCATATTTTTGTCGCATCCCGGGACGACGACCATCCCGTCGAGATGGTGCCCGCCCGCAGCAGTCTCGACCTGGTCGGCAATGAGGTCGCGCGACTGGAGAGAGTACGACATTCCGCGCGTGCCCATGCTAATGCCATCGCTGACGCCGACCGTGCCGAATTGGTAACCAATGAGATCCGACTTCACCAGCGAGGCTTTTATTTCCTGCCCGAGCGCAAGGAGGTGTCTGTTGCATCTGGAAGGGGGGGTAAATAAAATAAATGTCTAATTCACGGTATAACGCACGGATTACCCTCATACCTTTCTTCCCTTCAGCAGTGGGGAAAAATATTGGGGAAAAGACTTACCAGACGCTGGCAACACCGACCATGGCTTTATTGAAGTCGGCATCGGTTTTTATACCGTCTGTCGCGTAAAGCATGGCCTGGAGGGATGTGAGCGAATGAGATGACTCGAATTGGGCAACAGCGCACCTGGCTCGCGCCCTGGTCCTTGGGCTGGGTGACGGCCCTGCTGAAGCGATTCATTACGGGATTTTCGGTGCATTGCGCTGCTGTGGTCGAGAAGGAACGACCCAGCGCCCTTGAGGTTCTTGCAGACAGCATTTCACGCGCGTGCAGGTGATCGTACAGTGTGACGCACAGTGACAATCACAATGGGTCACCGGCGCGTTTAGCGTAGCCTGCGTAGGCCCTTTCGGGTACTTGTTGCATCGCGGAAAGAGTGAACTTCCTGAGACTTCCTGCAGTGATCCCAGGGTCTCCTCTCTGATGGTAGCTCAATTGCATTTTTGACGTGGATCTGCGGGCTCGACGGGTGCTGTGGCCACTTAAAAGATCTGAAAAGATGCGAACCGCGCTCTTCTGTAACTGGGCGCATGTAGGCAAGGTCGATTTGTGAGCGTCGTGGCGTCGCCACGCACACGATTATTTAAAATACAAATCATGTCCATTTCATTGCCTCGCGTGTGAACATCAAAGAGGACATCCCAAACGAGCTTTAACCCACATTAGAGCAATTATCGTCTCGTAACCCTTCCGGCTGCAAAAAAAACTCGAAATTTTGCCTTTCCGTTCTGTGATGAAAAATTCTGGGACACAAATTTCATGAAAAAAAGATGTAGAACAATGAACACCACCGAGCAGCTGATTTTTTTTTTGCGATTCTTGATTATCGCTTACATATCATCACTTACATAACGTTACATAAGCAAATTAGACTTTTACCCTTAGTTTGGGTCACAATTTCCAAACGGCTATTCAGGGACTACCGAGATTCTCAGATTGGCTCATGTGTCCCCTAACTTCGATCGTGTTTCGGTTAAAAAAGTCCAAGTCCTCAAGAATTGGAGGGGCTGACGGGTACGCTACTCCGGTCAGAGGGAGGGACGTTTGCGCAGGGAAAAAAAAAGTGGATCGAAGGAGCAGAATTTTTTGGTTTCGAAACTTTGTTGAGAAATCGGGTCGACACCAAATAATATGACGGTCTTTTCAACTGCGCTCCCCCGACCTCCTCCTTTTGAGCCCGTGTGCGGAAGTAATCTGCATGAGACCCGCGGTTCCATTCAGTTTCCGCGCCATTATTCCTCCGCAAGCGTGATCGTGCTCCATTTCAGTGTCGCGGCACTTTATTTGAGACATTCCGACGACTTGGATGGGCACTTCACTTGGGACTCCTTTCCCCTTACTCCAACCTTACTGTCATTTTCTCTCGTCCCCAAGTCGTTCTTTACGTTGCCCGCCGCCGTCCGCGCCGCCCCGCCGCGGGAAGAGGTCTTTTTAATATGGCCAAGAGAGAGAAGCGAAGCTCACTGCCGCCGACTCTCATCCCTCTCCTCTACGACCGGCCACAACAACCGCAGGTCTCGTCTCCGAGCAGCTCGCATGGCTCGCACGAGGAGGTGGAGCGCCCCGCCTCGCCATTCGAGCCCTCGAGAGCACCCGGCTACCCCCTCCGGCCCCTTGTCCCTCCCACCCATCCGGCTCCGTACCCCGAAACCCGCCGCCAATATTCCGGCTACGAGTCGGGGGCACACGACGCAGCCAGCTTACTTCCCTCCACCAGACTGCCCTCTTCTGAGCAGTCTGGCGGTCCTTCTTCCATTCCTCATGGTTCAGTCCGGCGCTATCGAAGTCCAGTCGTCAGTGACCCGATATATATCTCACCCGGGCGCCAGCAGGGCCCTGGGTATTCGGGAAGCCATAGTCTACCCCTACCTCTTCACCAATCATCCGCACCGCCGGGTCACTGGGGAGAGGGAGAGGCTGGACCTTCTTCACTGACTCACTCCCACCCGTATCCCAGCCTCAGCAGGCAAATAAGCCCTAGCTATCGCCCCCCGCAGCCAATACATAGGCGGGCAACCGAACCAGGGGGTTATTCGAGCGATCCCGCCCATGTTCAACAGCGTAAGCGAGACACGAACCCTTTGCCAGTCAGACCTGCTGATTTTCTTTCAGCTGCTTTGCCCTTGCACGGTGGTTACGATCGCCATAGATTTCATGAACAACAGCATTCTGTGGGATATCCGTCCAGACCCCCGTCTGAAATTCCATATGCGGAGGGTTCTCAGAGCAGGGGGCCTCCACTGCCGTTTCCCACCGGGGCCTTCACCTTCACCCAGCCTAGGCGGCAGGGCGACCATGGAGACCTACTTTCGATACACAGGCTCCACTCGCAATCGTCCTTGGCCTCAGATTACACAAGGGTGGATGATGGGTCGTACCTAGGACCGCATGGCCTGCGCCGCAGAGCGGACGATGATTTTGACGAAAACCCGCGGCGCTCAAAGATCGCGAAAAAGATACAGGTGGCTTGTGATTTTTGCCGAGGCGAGCCGTCATCTATCCCAGAGTTCAAGACAACCAGTGCACTAATTTTTTATATTCCATGTAGGCCGGAAACTGCGCTGTGATGGCCTGAAACCTATCTGCGGCAACTGTAACCAGCGCGATCAACACTGCACCTACAAGCCTTATCCAAAACGTCGGGGCCCTGGCAAGGCTGCAAAGGGGTCCAGGGTCAAAAAACGGGTGTCAAAGGGGCGCCGATCCGAATCGTCTTCGTCGCAGGCGGCGCCAGGCTCGGCCGACGACACGAACTGGGACGGACAGACACTTGCACCGTCCTTGCGGACACAAGGGTCCATTGATTCTGGGCTTTCGATGTATTCACATACTCTTGCAGAGTCGTCGCAGAGTCTGGTTGGAGGCAGATATTTGGCAGCACCGCCGGAAAGAACGCCGCCACAGAGAAGACCATCGAGAAGCCGGAACCGCGCACCCAGCTCGGAGTACTACACCCCGCCGCCCGACGACGACGAGACAGAACGGTGAGGACGCGACGCGTCGACGCGTAACCTTGGCATTGGGGCAGCTGGAGCGCGCAGTGCCAGTAGGAGGAAAACATGCACGCGAGCTTCGATTTACGTACCCGTTGCTGTCCGCTCTTTTCATGGCACCCGCTACAGGCGCACTCCGGGCGCTTGCCTACGGGTCCCACGATATCTTTCAACCCGGTGTTGTCTTTGCTCACTCTCTAGCATACTAATATCTTGTAGTTTTTTCTGTTGTAGCCCGGTACCACTAATAGTCTAGTCGCATATTAATCCTGTACAGCCGATGCAATTTGAGACCAGTATAATACCGCTCGGATTTTTCCTCCGATTGGTGCGGTGTCTTTATGAATTATATCGGGGTCGGTTCTTGATCTTTTGAATCACCGCGCCTGCCTGCGTGCGGGCAGACTTGCGGCACCTCTCTCGCTGCAGTCTCCTTGTTATGCACCCCTCGGAGCATGAGCGGAAATGGCAACATCAGCGAGGCGAGCCTGAGGACTCTGATCGGGGTCTGTCCCGCAACGGACCAAATACCTTCGGTATGCAGCTCTCTACTACACTCTGACGCCCGTTTCAAATGCGCGACATTTCTGGTCCTCCAGGAACACCCCGTCCAGAGCTCACCCTGCTCGTCGCTGGCTGCCGAGGAGGCGAGTCCATTTCTCTCCTCGTTTACCCCGCAGAACACCGTGTTGAACCCCGCGTGCGGATCAGGTAAAAGCTCGTTCCTCCGACTGCTGATCGACACCAGCGAAATATCTCAAGGCGCCTCCAAGGAGCAGCTCCAGTCAGTCGCCAGGTTTGCTCAGGGATGCAGTGGCCACACCACCAGCCTTAGAACGGCGACACTCGAGGTTACCTCAGACGGGCCTGAGCCCCTCGCGCTCACCCTCGTCGACACCCCGTCCCTAGACTTCAGGGACGACGCACATGCCGAACGCGTGGTTTCCGAGACTCTTCGGTTCATAGAGTCTCGGTTGGCCGAGGGGGGAGACGAGGTGGGCGCTTAATTTATTTCTGCTCTGCCCGGGTATTCTGACGAGCATGCAGGAATGGGGAGCACAAAATGGGGATCGATACGTCCATTTGTACGTTCACCCACCACAAGCATGTGTTTCCCGACTAATATTTCTGCAGGTGTATCTACTTCCTCGACCCCGACCAAATCCTACCTCCTTCTGTAGCAGCGCCACCCGCGCCGCTCGTCTCGCGTACCCGCACAAACAGCTTTTCTCAATCTGATCAAGACCCCGTCATTTTGGAACCGCCGGTTACCACCAACCCTCTTTTATCACGTCCAACTCTGCCGCTCGTCGAAATTAGCACCATTCGCAGACTATCCGCGCGCGTCAATGTGCTCCCGGTCATAGCTCGGGCGGATGTTCTATCCAACGACCGTCTCGCGGCCATTAAAATGGCTGTCCGTAGAGACTTGGCCGATAATGGCATCGGTTTTGGGATTTTTGACATTGATCATTACCCAAGTAATGCAGATGATTTGCCGCCCCCTCATTCAGCAGACGTTTCAAATACTTATCCTGGTCCGAACGGGGCGTCATCGTCGGCGGCTAAGTCACCTCCAGCTTCCCCGGTGGCCGCCTCGCTATTGCGGTTGCCATATGCCCTCGTTTCACCGGATATCTACTCACACAGCGATGGCGTTGCTCGAATGCCTCCTTCTCGACATGAGCTTATGCTCCAATACACTCCTTCTCCACAGCCCTCGAAGAAAAACCTTCGAGGGAAATTTGTACGGTCCTATCGTTGGGGCACCGTCGACGTTTTGGATCCAAATCACAGCGACTTCGTCCCTCTTCGAGCGGCCATATTCCACCACATGAAGGTATGAATTACGTTTTTGTGCGTTTCCTAAACTCTAACACCACTTGATCGCTAGACACTGCAGAGATATACCAGAGAATACTTGTTCGACAAATTCCGGATCGAGTGCCTCCCCCAGCGTCCAAGTAGCAGGCATCTCGTGCACCCTCTACAACCCCCCTCTCATTTACCCTCTATGTCACATAGTTCTCGACCGATTCTGGCAATCGACACCGCTCCCCGGAGCGCACCTCTTCATCCGAGTTCCTCCCATCCTAATCCGCGTGAGATAGCGCTCACCGGTGACATACATTCAGCGCCGCCAGTGTCTCGAAACGATCCCATGTCTTCCGGTTTTTCAAGCAGGGGATCGGCCCCGGGTCAGTCCCTTTTTTAACAGCCCACCTGGTCATACATGCTCCATTGTGGAAGTAGTACTCATGCATTCTCCTACAGGCTCAGCGAAACAAAGGAGCAAAAAGATCACCGTGGCATGCAATTTTTGCCGATGTCAGTTATCACCGCTTTTTTTTTCGAATGATCCGCCTGACTGACCCGCAGCGAGAAAATTAAAATGTGATGGTGGAAGACCAACATGCAGTCAGTGCATGAAACGGTCCAACACCTGCGATTATATGCCGCAAAACAAGCGTCGGGGGACCGTTAGGCTTAGTCGGGGCGAGGAGAGTGATAGTGATAGTGGATCTGCAGAGTTCCACGAGCCCTCACTTTCTCCCGAAGTCTCGTCTCGGCGAAGTTCCAACTATGATGCGTCGCCCTCCCTGCCGCACATGGCTGAACGACGCGAGGAGTTGCCTCCCATAACGACGTCGTCTAGAACGGGGTACTCTGTCTATTTAGATAACGAGCTGCCCCACATTGCGACACTTTCGCTGCCCGAAACTTCTCCTTCTACCCCTGGCCCAATGTCAGCACCTTCTCTACCGCCTCTCAGACCGGCTTCTGAGCAACAGGCCGCACAGAGGAAGCGCTCGGCAACGGTGCCAGGGAAGAGCTCGCGCTTACCGTCCACTTCAGGGCCCAAGGTGGTTGCATGCAACTTCTGCCGGGGTGGGTTGTGAACTACTGGCGTCGAAGCCTGCGCTGATCATGAATTTAGCTCGGAAGACAAAGTGCGACGGCGCGTATCCTTCTTGGTGCGTTTGTGAAATTGTTTGTGTCGAAGCTGGCGCTGATCCTGAATCTAGCTCGAGCTGTGCGCGGCGATTACTGCCTTGTAACTACGTACACGACTCTAACGGACACGGCCAACGGAAGGCTTCTCGACGCGCATCGACCTCCAACCGGTCCAACTCGCCGCCATCTTCGAGGATGCTTCCGACGCCATCCAGTGCCGGTTACGAGCACCGCGACGGGGACGTCCTGGTCGAGGGCGACTTAGACTTGAAGCGATCACTAGAGCATCCGGACGCCGGTCGGCCGAGTCCATCAAAAAAACTCAAAGTGGATGGTTCACCGATGATTCCAGGAATACCCTAAAGCGCGGGGCGCTTTCCCAACTAGATACCTTCGTTCCTCTGTCTATCTTGTTTTCCTGGGCTATAGTGTAACTGTAAAAAGAATAAAATAGGGTCTTTTTGTACGATGAAAAAACACGGAGATTCACAGTTTCTGTGCAGTGAGCACTCCCCCAAACGGAACGTCGACATCCCCACTCTGAACTGTTTCCCAGCATGAAAGTTTGGTTAAATACTAAGGTCATGTGTTTAGTTCACCGCCACTGTGTCAGAAAGACTTCTCTATTCCGGTTCATACCCTTTTGTGCCTTTTTTCGGCAGCAACACTCCTTTCTCTTTCAACCATGTTTTCCTTTCGCAGAAAGCCCTCCAAGACGGAGGAAACTCCTCGAATACGCACTTCCCCCTCTCTGCCAACCCTGAATAGCCAGGGTATTCCATGGCCTGAAAATCTCGTCGACGTCGAGGCAATACGCCAGACAGCCGGCCCAGAGGCTCCTCCCCAAGGTGCGGCCAAGGCCTCTTTGCAAGGCCCCGACCGTGCGCCAATTCCCTTCCATAAACCCTTTCGCGCATCTCCAGGTAAACCCGGGGATGGGCCGATTTCTTCGCTGTACATGGCGGGGCCACCACCGACCTTCGACAACCGCAAGTCTGCCGCGCCGAGCGCCACTCGGTACAGCCAGCGCAGAGCCAGGATTCCCCCAACCTTCAATCTTATGGTCCAACCCGTTTCCCTCACACTGATGCATCCGCGCTCATTGTTTGTTTCAAGGTTGTGGGTGGCAAGGGCACAGGAAAGACCTCGCTCCTGCGGTTACTTTTGGAGACGGCGGACGTGTCTCCTACGGCCACGGTGGACCAGAGAGCTGCAGTGCAGCGCTTCTTGCGAGGATCACCAAAGGCCACTCCAGCCATCCAAACCGCCTGTGTTGAAATATGCGAATCACGCTTCGACCGGGTCCTTTTTTCGGTCATTGATACTCCAGGGCTGGATTTCCTTGAAGGTCGTGAACTTAAATTGGAACGACAAGTCAATGGGATCATCCGGTACGTAGATGCTCAGTACGCCGACACTATGAGCGAGGAATCCAAAGTTGTGCGCAAGAGCAAAGGAGATCAGCACATACATCTGTAATTATCTTTTGAAAAATTTATTGTCGTCCATTATACTTATATTTCTATCCAGCTGTATCTACATGATTGACCCCTCGTCTGTGATGACAGTGGCTGCTCGCCGCGGTCAATCATCGATGCCGACGAAGACGCGCTCAGAAACGACGGTCTCGTATCGGAACCCACCAGACTTGGTACCCGACACTTCGTCGGAAGACGACTCTGACGACGAAAACGAAGGTACCTTGACAATGTCACCAGCTGAAGTCCGAGTCATCCGCCGACTGTCTGCGCGTTCGAACGTCCTGCCTGTCATTGCCCGCTCCGACTCTCTTACGGACGAAAAGCTCCTCGCCGTAAAAAATGCTGGTTCGTCCATCGTTCGATTCGTCCGCGCCGGTTCCATCTTCTTATTCCTTACGTAGTCCGTGTTGGCCTAATGGAAGCTGGGCTTGACTTTGGGGTGTTTAGCCCCCCAAAGAAGATGACCGCTGAAACGCCGAGGCGACAGACTCATTTCCAAGAGCCGCAGAATGGCCACGTAAATGGAAACGGAAACCGTAATGGACATGGAGATGCGAACGGACCTGCTGAAACAGACGAGGAAGACGACACAGAGGAGCGTCAGTCACGCCCGGTGATTAAGCTTCGGCAGCGGTCAAACAGGGGCCTTTCTCGTTCTCGGTCGCGCCGGGATCTGTCCATCGCTGCTGATGATGACCGTCGTCCAATCTCCCCCGACGTGGAAAGTCTGGCAAATGTGCGGTTTTCGGCCCACATTGTGGCAAAAACCGGTTTGGACGCCCTGATGCCGTTTGCGCTAATTGCTCCGGAAGCGGGGAAGAACAGTCAACGGCGCATGTCGGTCGACACGCAAGTCTTAAACTCAATGCCAACATCCCCAGTGCAACCATCGGAGGATGACCATGCGCATTCTATGGAGGATGCTATTCCTCAAACGCCCGCCTCGGTTCACAGCAATCGCGGCTTGGCATATCTTCAAGGTCCGCCGGACGACCTCAAGGGTGTTTTTGTCCGGAAATTTAGATGGGGAACCGTCGACGTTCTCGATCCCACTCATTGCGATTTTGCCGCTTTGCGAACGGCTGTTCTATCTACTCACCTCAAAGTGCGTAGTAGTCAGATTTTAAGCAAATTACTCTCACATCAGTATAGGTGCTCAAGAATCACACCAAAGAAGTCTTGTATGAGAAATATAGGACTGAAAAACTTCTTGCGCGGCGAGGTCTTTTTTTTCTTTCATGCGCATACTGAACCTCGCCTTACTGAATTGAACCAGCCACAGCGAACATTACTGACGACGAACGGCAACGGTTGTTGGAAGGTGCGCATTCATTCAGTTCCTTATGATCTCATATTTACTTCCCGTCGAATAGATTTAGGATTGTAATTTCTTATCACCTCACGCATCCACATACCTCCTTCACCTTCTTTCATATTATGTACAGCTATGTTTTCACGTTTACTGGACCTGCCGGCGGGCGTTGCTTAGCTCAGCGGCAAGGGTGTTATTTTGCGACCGGATGGATGGATTTCGCGTTTCTGATTGATACCTTGCATTCTTTTATTAAATCCACATTTGTTTCGTCCATAAAATTATGTGGCTACGGTCTTTACTTGAGCTTCTCAATTTCTTCCTCAGAAAGCCCTGAGAGTCGGTGGAGAAGATAATCGATCTGAATAATTGTTCTGTTATGACCATGGAGTATTCTGTCATTTGTCTCACCTCGACCTCCTTCGTCAACGGAATAATGAAACTCTCATATAGTTCCACCACACCGTCGACGTCAATCTTCCCTGTAACATCCACATTCCCGTCGGAATCTTTC
The DNA here is from genome assembly GCA_029281795.1 of Mycena crocata. Taxonomy (NCBI): domain Eukaryota; kingdom Fungi; phylum Basidiomycota; class Agaricomycetes; order Agaricales; family Mycenaceae; genus Mycena; species Mycena crocata. The sequence goes on along the minus strand of JARJCP010000162.1, from coordinate 39,685 downwards.
TTGAATTCGCCGTCAGGGGCAAAATCTTGAGCGTATGTCGCAGCTTTCTTCTCCAGACGAAGAAGCAGTCTCCGTTCGACTTCTGGTTTCGTGATGAGCCCTTCGAGAGCAGCGCGATTGCGTTCCAGTATGTGAGGAATAAAGGCGGCAGGATTTTCCTGGAACTTTGATTCCGAAACAAACTTCCCTGCAAAAATCGTTGCGTTTGAGTCAGGTCTCAAATTTGGATCCACTTACCATAATGCACCCGTTTGCTGATGGATTGGAGAACTTCGATGTCAATAGTGCTATGTTGTTTCTCAACGGAGGGCACCGAAGTATACTATCTACCTACCTCGCGGAGCCATAGTTGCCGTCGTCCTCGAATTCTTCGTCGCCAGTTATACCACTAGCGCGCTTCAACGCTGCCAACGTGCTCGTAGCGCGGCGCGTTATGCGGGGAACGATTGTTCGTATGTAAAATGATAATATGGATGGATTGACATTGATTGAGTTTGGGAACAGGATCTCTGGGAACTTGAGCGGAGGGAGTACTGGATCTGGAAGGTCGGCGCTGAAGGGGTATTCATCTGGACTTAATAGAAGAGGATAAGCGTGGCGAGAAATGATAGCGCTCTCGTTTACCTAGTGTAACGTCTCGCTTTCGCTTGAAAGGGGCCGTCTTCACGAAATTGAGCAGGGGATGAGGTGCAGCGACATACCATGGAACGTTTCGGTTTCTTTCAGAAACCATTCCAGCCAACTGCCTTGGAATCCTACAGCGGTCAATTCCGGGAAGGCCCCCCGCTGATATATCCTCGGATTTTGAGCGAATTGGGCCCGCTCGATAAGTGAAAAGATTATCGTGTCCTCCAATCGAGTCAAGACGCCTCTGATGCGATCCAAAGACAGAGGATCATCGATAATCATGAAGTTTTGCGACTGCATCTTGATTCTGTGCCGCGGTAGTGAGGAAGGAGGGACGGGTACAGGCATGTCATTCCGTACTCACGGAAGTGAAACTCGAATGCAACACTACTGTGTTTGTCTCAAACCTCCTTGATCTCGAACTTCAAATTCCATTCCTCTGAGTCGTGGGCACGTATCGATATTTGGAAATCGAGGCAGAAACTGCGCTGCACGCAGGCCAAAGCTCGGCCTGGCAGCGTGAACGCCACATCAATATTTCCTTCTTACTTGCGCTTGGAAAGAGGCCGCGTGCACAAGACGACGACGACAGACGATGCAAGAGATGACAAGCTATCTAACTCCTGTGGGCCAGCGCAACAAACCGGCTTGGTGCTGTGCGTAAACTTTCAGGCCCCGAATGCCACCAGCACCTGGTAGTGGAGACTTCCGTGCTCGGCAGAATCACCGTGACTTCTGGGCTCATGAGCACATACTTACATCGTTTCCGGCTCTCGGCGATTTCAGTGTGAGGAGCTTTTGGGGGGTATATAACAAGCATTGGTTGGTTCTCTGGTTCTCATTCCCTCGCCATGTCTCTCACTATCGAGGAACCAGTCTCCACCCTGAAACTCGTTGGAAAGACTGACGTCGCGGAAGACTATAATGGCTCTTATCGTTTTGCACCAATTGAAGAGGCTCAGGTTTCCAGGGCAATGATCAAGCGGTAAATCACCTCCAAACCTGAAAATCGACACTGATGAGCAGGAAAGGTATTTCAACACGATGTATGAGAGAGCGGTGTCCGATGTTGTTATTGTCGGTGCTGGGAGTGCAGGCTTGTCATGCGCTTATAGCCTAGCCACTCGCCGCCCAGACCTCAAAGTAACAATGTTGATACAATTTCCCAGCCTTCTTTCTTTCCATAGCATTAATTATCTTTCTAGCATCGAAGCGAATGTCGCCCCAGGCGGAGGCGCCTGGCTCGGTGGACAGCTCATGAGCGCGATGGTATGCTGATCACGATTTTTTTCTTCCACTCTAAACTTATACCATCCGTCTGCAGGTTATCCGCAAACCCGCAGACAATTTCCTTCGCGAACTTGGGGTCCCCTACGAGGATGAAGGCACCTTCGTGGTAGTCAAGCACGCCGCGCTTTTCACCGCTACCCTGCTGTCCCGTGTGCTCGCCTTACCCAACGTAGTGCTAATGAACGCCACGGCGGTTGAGGACCTCATCGTACACGGAGACTTCCAGGGCCAGCAACGGGTGGCCGGAGTGGTAACCAACTGGACCCTCGGTACCCCTGCATCGTCTTCAACTCCAAACTCGATTCTGATCACGTTTCAGTTGCGCTAAACCACGACACCCAGTCGTGCATGGATCCGCAGACAATCACAGCTCCGGTCATTGTAAGCACCACTGGCCACGACGGCCCGATGGGCGCCTTCTCTGCCAAGCGGCTCGTCAGCATGGGCCTGAACAAGGAGCTCGGAAATATGCGTGGGGTAAGCACGGTTTCTGCACTTGATTTATGGAGGATAAATGTTTGCATAGCTCGACATGAACCGATCCGAGCCTGCTATCGTCAACGGAACACGCGAGGTCGTTCCTGGCCTTGTCATGGCAGGTATGGAGCTCGCTGAACACGATGGCTCGAACCGAATGGGCCCGACCTTCGGCGGTATGATCGGTAGTGGCATCAAGGTAAGATACTACTTCACTTCCGAACCGTCGGTTTCCGGTCTATACATATTATCTAGGCGGCACATGAGGTCCTTCGCATCCTCCAGGCCTCGGAGATAGTCGCAGGCAAGGTCGTTGGAAAAGTGCAAAAGTGAGATGAAACATGCTGAAGTATAAGAGACTAGGAAGTCACAATACATGTATTATTTCCGGCTCACAAAATATACTTTCTTTGACCGATGAAAACAATGCCCAGAAATTTATACCCAGGTATCATAAGCGCGGGTATTAAAAGTCAATAAATAGATACGCAAACCCATTAAGAAAATAAGGGCTACATGATAAGACAGTCCTTCTTGTCTTCGACCCCATGCTGAGCGCGGGCGGCCTCCTCCGATGCCAACACCAACTTCTCTTCCTCGCTGAGAAGTCCCTTCTTCGCACGCTCCTGCATTGCTTTCCGTCGGCTTTCGCGCTCCGCTTTCGCGCGACTATTGATTCAAGTAGGGATAAGTAATTAATGTAAGAATAAGGAGCCGTAGTAGTGATGGTGGATACAGTGGAGTCGTTCGATACAATGGATCAGGCGGACGCGAAGATAGGCGGTGGTACAAAGGACAGCGGCCGGATGGCGGGTTCCGGTGTCGATTTGGTTTCGTCGGGGGCGTTGGGGTCGGCAGTCGCGTTGATGTGGTCAGTAGGAAGGGGGGAAGAATATGAAGAGCTACCGCGTCATAATTGGTTATTGAGAACAGATAAAAGCCAGATGAACGTACCGGTCGGTTTTGGAAAACAGGTTGGGCATGTTCGGAGCATGGGACGCGGATTTCGAGGCTGGCGGCGCCTTGGCGGCTGGAGGGCGTGATGTGCTTGTGGATGCCATCGTCTTGATAGCTCCCATGGTCGCTGCACCAGCAGCAGATGCCTTGGTATTCAGGTCAAGCAACCGACTGCTTGCGCTGAGGCCGGCGGTCCTGGGAGGGGCTGCAGCTCCAGTTGAGACGCAGCTGTGGTCTGCTGGGAACCGGTGCGATGGACAGAACTGTTCATTGCATTTCTAGAAATCCTCGAGATGAGAATCTGTACTACGCAATGGATGGAACACAACGCACAGTGCAACGAATAGGAGAGAACAATGTCTTGCCGCAGCGAGCCTTGGCACAGACCGGGGTGTTCTTGGTCTTCAGTTTTCCGGTCATCACAGAGCAGTCTTTGGAGAAGTGGGCCTCCATTGCCATGTTGGCGTCCTGGCCTGGACGCACCGATACAGGTACGTTGCAGAGCGGACAGTTGGGAGCGACCCGATTGTGCTTTGTCTCGTCATATTTCGGACATTTGTGGGCTGTGACCATGAAATGCTCCTGACAAAAGGAACTCTCGCAGTGTTGGCACTTGAAAGGCAGAAAGTCGACGAGCATGCACGACTGATGCGAGCATTGTGCGCCGACGGAGAGCAACTGCTGGGGAGCAGCCATGGGGTGATGAAGAGAGTATGTATGGGCAGTGCCAAGTAGCAGGTGGGTTATATAGCGGGGATTACGCGTCCTGAATGGACGCGCAAGCAAGAACGAGAAGGTTCGGTGATCGTCGGGATGACAAATGAAACACTCAGCCTCCGACTCGAACTTGCTTTGTGAATAACATCCATTATATTTTCTGCGTCCTGGACGATAATCCCGTCGCGGAGCTCCCAGGTTCACTGAATAACCTGAACCTTCAAGTTTGCTTTCAAACGCGGTGGCAAACAACGGAATGCCGTCTTCGAACATGTCCATTGAAGACGATGAAGCTGGCTCGCTCGACTTCCTGTCCACCGTGGATGGCGAAATCGCCTTTTTCCGCGCTATAATGAGAGCCAGGCCCGTCGGCATCCACAGACACTTCCATATCCTCAACATTCGCAACGGCATTCACAAAGACACGGGCCATTGGGTCACAATACAGGCCGTCTGGGACAAGCTGAGGGGGCTCTACGACATGGATGCGTTGGAGGCTATTGTGAGCAGCCTGTGTTGCCAGGACGTATGCCTGATATCCTGAGCAGACGCACAGGACTTGGAAGTCGAAGGCTACGAATCCCGCGTGTCCGAACATTCCACCCCAATCTCCATCCGCTCGCCTTCTCCCTCCGAAAATCTAGCCGCTCACCCCTTCTTCCGCGACGAATATGCGCTGCCGTACGACGCAAAGGTCGAGGAAATCATCGCCGTCCGCCGTATGCGTAGCACCCCATCTCCGATATCCCCGTCGCCCTCGCCGCAGCCTGTCACCGGACGAACGCGCGCAGGACGCAAGCGTGGCAAAAGTAAGCTTGATTTAGCGGGCTTGATCGGCGGTGACAGCGACAGCAGCGCGCTGACGCAGGAGAGCGGAGACGAGGGCATGGTTCCGCCAACGCCTCGAGATAGCGTCGCTACGATTACCGAGGGCGGGACAGAGTACGGAGGTGACGATGACACTGAGATGCGCGACGTTTCTCTAGGTGCGTTGTAGTTCAGCACCCGCGTTCAATTGCTAATCGTCTTTAGATCCAAGTCCAGCGTCTCCAGCGAGCAGGGGCATTCGCAAAAAGCCGCCCAGAAGGGCAACAGCAGGGACGGGTAGAACGCGCGGCGCAGCTGCATCGGCGTCGACCGTGCGCGTCACAAAGAAGAAAAAGAAATGAGTTTTGTACATTTGCGAAAATTCACAGCATGAGGCACGATATAATAATGCTAAGTAGTGTCCATTGAATTGTCCTCTGGTGCGGCGGCAGCGGGTTTCGTCCTCCGTTCAATCAAGAACGCGTCTATGCGGGCCTTGAGGGCCGTATCTAACAGAGAATGAGTCGGACGTCTACTATGCGCGAAGCCACTGACCAGGGATAACCTCTTCTATGCTGAGCGCCACGCGATTGAAAGGGTCTTTGGAATCGGAAAGTAGGTGGGATTTAATCGTGGAGCGATCTACGATGGCTTTGGACGATGGCAAGAGCACAGGGTCGCGCATCACAGTGAACATGAGGGGATCTGGAAAAACGTCAACATCCATTGCAATAAATAATTCAAGAGTTATACCCAGGAACTCATCTGGAATTTCTCCCAGGTCTTCCTCTGCCTCCATCTGTGACTTGCATTCCTCTACCTTGACCACAAACGCCCGGAGCTGCTGGACCTCTTGGTCCGTCTTGAGCCTCCGTTTGATAGCAGTGTGGGCAGCGCGCTCAAACAGTTCCTGGCTGTAGCTGCGTCCGTCGCCCGCGACGGCCTTGACGAACTCCTCCTGGTCACTGAGATTCAAGAACACCTGTATGATGTCACTCAAGAGCGCTTTTGGGTTGAATTTGAGCTTCTCCTTGTCCCGGACCTCTAGGTCGCGATATTTCGGCCCGATGAGGGCATGCAGATTGTAGTCCAGCATAGCGGCCAGCCGATCGACGATTTCTGGCATCATGAAGGGCGCCTTGGTCTCGGCGGTGAATATCTTGAGCAGCTCGACGGTGGACCGGCCCAGGCTGATGTAGCCTGACGCATGCCGCTCCAGCGTACGAAGTTGGCCTTCGCGGTCCCGACGATGTTGTGGCGACTGCGCGTTCCACGTGGCCTGATCATCCATTTCTCTTTGGATAGTGTAGATTTGGTTGAGGTCACCCAGGGACTCATCCATGAGGAAGGTGACATCGTTGATCATCAAGTTCACGAATTTCACGAATTTTTCAACATTCCTGGTTAAGTTAGAGATTAGTAAGCAGCAGCCTTTGGACGACGCGAGAGCAAACAGACTCTGTCGCTTCGGCATTCAGAGCTTCGCGGTGGGTTGGATTGTTCCACACCACTTTCAAGATGTATGATATGTTTCGCCTACACCAGTTAGACATCTAGATGGGTAGAACGGGGACAAAACACCAACCGAGCACCTGACGAATGGAGATAAGCTGGAAGCACTTCCACATCAGAGGGAGAGAAGACGAACTGAATTTGTCATAGAACTGCGAACTTGCACCGGTTTGCTCCACCTCTGCCGGACAGAATCAGGTATAGCTAGCGAAAAGGAGCGGCCTACAGACCAATGTAGAAGCGGGTTAAGGCAGGCATGAGGTGCTTTAGGGCCATCGGGTGACTGTTCAGCATATTTCCGAGGAGGCCATTGCGTTCCCGGCCATATCCCCAGATACCAAAGAACAAGACCTATATACCATTCAGCGACGCCCAGAGGTCCCGGCATCAAGCGTACATCGTTGATCTTTGATTTCAGAAATGGATTTTTGATGTACCACGTTGAATTCAAAAATGTGAGGACGAAAACAAGTAGTTCGGTTTTGCCTGAAAGCTCGAACTTGTCGGGTGAAGACCTATGCCGTATATGAAGAACATTTGCTGAAACAGTTGAGGAGGAACTGACTGGACGACAAAGTGCAGATAATCGACGATATCCTCCACTATATATTCAGGGAGAACCCTGAACGACATAGGGACTTCCGTTGGTAGCGGCACTCTGTTGGACTCAGAACTTGGAATATATCAAATAGAAAAGGCATACTCCGCCGGGGGATTCGGATGTTTCTTGTTAGGTTCGGCTTGACGAATCAACCATGTTGAAAGGAAGTTCGTAAAGCCGATGGACCTGAAAACGAGCTCAGGATCTAGAAGCTGAGATTCGAATGCCAACTGTTGCATCCGAATCTTGCCCATCTCGTTCTATTACATGAGTGAGCGGTGAACGCTTCAACTACCTGGGGATTCTGACCTCGACCGTGTTGATCGCAGCCTGAGTTCGGGCCTGCAGAGGACTCTATCGAGGGAAATTAAATTTAGCGATTTTGCGTTTGGAAAACACCTACCCCCATCCAGGTACCATCGCCTTTCAACATATCCAAATGCCGTTGCATATCTTCAAGGTGTTTGGCTAGGTCAAGGTATGTACTGATCGTGCGAAGGATGCCGTAATGGCTCATTGCCACCGCCAGATAAAATATGTTGGAGACGAAATTTGGGGCAGGCGCTGTACGAGTACCATCAATAAAGGATCTTGGGACTGCGAAAAGACCTACCATTTGGGTCCTGTTGCGCTTTCTCCCATTCTAGGGCCTCTTCACTGGTGGCTTTGATCCTCGTCTCGTCCTTGAGATCGATACGGTTTGAACGAGCGTAAAAGAACGGATCAATGCGATCCATCTTCGAGTTCATGTCAGAAACGGATTGGGTGAGGATCGGGAAAGCATCACTTTGGCATAGTTGGCATCCATGAAAGGTTCAGCGAAACGAAGGAGGATGCTTTGCATATTGACCATGAAACTATCCGTGGCGACAGTTTCTGGTTCGACCTATTAACGTCAGTTGTGCATGCAATGGAACAAGGCGAGATTTACCTGCATCCCTGCTCGCTTGACATTCAAGGAGACGACTCTGGCAAAGTAGTCCAGAACTGCCTCTCTTGACTCCGCTGAAGCACGGACTAGCGTATTGAAAATTTGGAAAAGTGAGGACTATTCAACGCTCGACATGTCTCCTGTCATACTGGATACTATTTCGCACCTGAAGACTTTTCATTGTCCCTCGCAGACTGGCATTGGAAGAATCAATGTCATCACGCGATCTCTTGTCGGGATCGGAAAAGTAAGCCTGTGCTATTCCTGGCTGCAAGAAAGATCAATACTGGTCAAGATAGAACCTCTAGTGGACCACGAACCCACTCCCGACCAAAAATACCGAGTCTACATAAAGGTCCAAGTAATGAATACTTTTCAAATGACGCTGCCGTCGCATTGGGAGGATTCCAGTCTTCCATCCTTGTTATCATCACAGCAATGCCCTTGATGGATACAAGGGCTTCCAAACCACTTACCACCCCACGCCATGCATCGCCGCCTCCAAGACCCTCTGGTCTGAAAAGCGATTCATGGAACAGCAATTGGCGGACAACGGGCCCAAGAACATCCTCGAGCTCGTTGTCTGGCTCGAACCGGCGTGTAAGATCTTGCAGAAAAACGTCTATATCCGACGGGGTGAGGGTGTTGGGAGATGAGGATGAGGAACCTAAAAGTGGTGCGGATAGGGCGGATAACGACAAAAGCGGGACAACCAGTTCGGGAGGCCCTAGAGGCCGACTGGGATAATTCAGGGAACAGAACACTGGAGGTAAAAGATCGCGTACCCTGGGGGTTGGGGAAACATCTCGGGTTCCTGAAGAGTTAGTCCGGTGTAACTGACGATCAGCTCTCTAACTTTCTCCAGACGGTTGAGGGCATTCTGCACGTCAACTGGAGAGTATGCCTGTAAAACCAATCAGTGACCGTGTCTCACACGCACATCAAGCAGTATAACCTTCTTGATCAAGGCAGATCTCGCGGAGTTGAGGCGTTTCCAGCTTCCTACAAGGTACTCAAATGTCGTTTGCCCTGGAGGTAGCGATGCTAGGACCGGAAGATAGTCTAGATCGTCACTACTCTGGATTAGAGAAGCTCCAATGAATGGACATGCACCCACGTCATTCTCGAAGAATCCAGTTCAAGTCTGGCGATCAAGAGGCGGTCGATGATGTCCGCATTCAACCGGACGGGTACTTGTGCTGTCGGTGCCTCAAGTTAGCGACAGATAGAGTAATACTCAAGCTCAAACATACAAGAATCTTCAGCCTCCAGCTCAGCCGCCAATTCTTTGAGCCAGACAACCTCGTAGCCACTCTGTTCAGCCACTTTCCGCTGTAAAGACATGTTATTTCGGCCTTGTGGCACACAAACAACGAACGAACATCCACGGTGACATTAAATACATGGCCAATTGTCTCGTGCTCCCATGCGTTCACGTCCAGAGGCAAAAGAGCTTTCTTTTTTACGGAAACCGGAGCAGGCACCGTAGAAGATTCAGCGACTCGTTTGGGCGGAGGTGAAGAGACAGGGACTCGAGGGGTAGGCTTCGGTTTCGCTGGGGGTGTAGTAGTGGAGGAACCGGCGGCCGAAACGTCGGAGGAGCTCGAAGTAGTAGCGCTCTGAAGCTTAGCAAGCCGTTTGAGACGTATCTAGCAAGTATTGTAAGAATTATGCAGGAATAGACGGTACAAATAACGTTTACGCGCTCTGCATCTTCCTGTGGAGTGTTGGGAGTCTCACTCATCCTGTCGCGGTGGTCAAGAATTGAGCTTTGTGTGCTTCGCTAAGAACAGCGGCCGTCACGTCCGAAGTCACGCTCCATGTCTTCTTTTCTCAGCTTTTTGTCGACGGCGCGCTTTTGCGTCTCTCAAGCAGCATGGGGGCCTCGCTCGTTTTCTACAACGCCTGTCGCTGAAGCACTCTACAAAATGAAGTCTCATCATGGTGCAAAGAAGCGATGGCGGTCTGCCCCCGGCGGTAAAGCATTCAAACGCGTAAGATATATCTCTCCTCCCATGCAGTCACCCTGACTTTGTGCGGACACCCAGGGGAAAGCGTTCCGTTCCCATTTAAATGCATCGAAATCACCAGCCAGATTAAACCGGCTGGGAAACACGGCATATTCAACAGCCGCACAGACGCACAAACTGAAAAAAGTGCTTCTTCCATATGGTTCAGGCTAGTCAAGAGATATGCTAATGGTGGGCCTATCTTGTGCGTACTTATATTTGAATTTGGTTTTTCATTCATCCTAAATCTACCGCGAAGGTCCATTCGATTTGCGACCGGCCGACCTCCCACCAAAAAACCCTCGAATGTCTTTCTGCCGTGGGTCATAAGCTTCGCGGCCTATCCCTCCCTTCTGCCGCTTCTATGGATCACATAAATATCTATCAGTAGGCTGAGGGACGACCGGGAAGTGTGTACGAACGACCGTAGCCAGGTGCTCGCACTGGTTAAAATGTGTTAATTGAACTCGCAGAGCCGGGAGAATGCCTTGAGAAGTAAACGGCCCCTCGCCCTCATCAGCCTCCTGTAGTCTTGGTTCGAGTCGGCTGCGACAAGGTATGCAATATACCCACCTTGACACCTACCACAACTCGCGCCCATGCTGTATTACGAAGCCATTGATAATCGCATGCTGCCATGTCGCAGGTACGGTCGTATTTGGCCACTGCACGAAGGGCTTCCTTGATGAAAACGCCGTGACTTACTATGAGTACATGGACGCAGTTTTCTTTCGTAGCTTGTTGCAGATATGGCAATAAGAGGTCTGCCCAAGCCTGGCTGGCCCGGAGCTGCACCTCGTCCATGCTTTCTCCTTCGGGAAATTTCTCAGTTCGTCCGAGCAAACTTGGATATATGCCTGCGCTGAATTGGCTGACAAGTGGGATGTCCGGATCCCTTTTACCCATTGACGATTTTCCCTCTGCAACTCCGAAATGTTGCTCTCGGAATAAAGGGGACGTGACAATAGCAGGTGATCCTGGTTGCTGGCGTTGGATTGCTTCAGCAGTCATGTACGCTCGTTGCAGTGGAGATGAATGTATGGCAGTAAACTGGGTGCCGGACATGGAAGTTGCGGCAGCCTGGGATTGCTGATATAACTTAATCAGCAGACGAACCTGTTTTAATCAGTTCACTCATGCATACATTCATACCTGCCAAAATTGAACCACAGTTTGGAAGGTTGACGCTTACGACGAACGAACCATGATTACTCAAGGTTGCATCAGCCCAGCCAGCCCACACGGAACGCTGAAGGAAACGTTGAGATGATAAACACTGAGTCCAAAGATTGAACATGCTAGGTTGTCCATCGATTCGCCATGACGGATCTGTAGAGAAAAACGAGTTAGAACCACCTGGCAAGACTCGAAGAACATTAACGAATGTAAAGGTAGCCCGCCTTGCCGACATGTCAGAGGGAGCGTTGAGAATGCGTTTTGGGAGCGTTTTGGGAGCGTTTAAGCTGTGTGGATGTGAATCGTGGGAATATATTGTTGATAGGCGATCAAAGACATCAACCCAGCCACCTACACCACCAACCAGCCGGGAGCTTGATCTGATATCGGGAGCACTTGTTACGGGAATGGTTACTGTCGGTCTGTTGTAGATATCAGTGCGATGTTCTGTTAGCATTCGAAGGCCATGAAGAACCGATGTACGGGGGATTCTGCCGCCGGATCCGGCGGATCCGGCGGATGACCTCGTGAACGACTTTTCACCTGCCTTCACGTCCTTTGTGCCTCCTTCACCACTATACAAGTCTTTCACGGCTGTCCATGCACGATACATTTGAACGTGCAAGTGAAAACGCGAGCCTTCATGTGTGTATCATCTCCTTCACGGCCCTTCGAAACTCAGGATGCTTCACGAGTGAACAGAACCTTCACGATAAATGTGCACCTGAACGTCATTAGTCGCCACCGTTCACGATCATGACTGCCCTTAACGACCCCGAAACATCGTGAACGAGCACCCGGCCGTTCACGATATGGGCTCACTTTCAAGACCGCTGATATCGTGAAAGCGTGCTCCATCCCTGAAAGGGTCCTGAAAACCTTCACGACGAGAGGAACCGTGCAATCTGTTTCATTCCGTTCACGACGGTACTTTACCTTCAAGATCGTCATCCTCGTGAACGACCTCTGCAATCATGTTTTGACTGGCTTTTTGCGTATGTGGAGCTCTCGTGCATGAAGGTAAATCAAAGGACATTCATACAAAAAGGTCGGTGCTGGTTTCATCAACACCTTCACCCATCGAAGGATCCTGGCAGCATCGAAGACTCACATATCAGCTTTCCTGGACGGCTGGGAAAACAGAAGCTAAAAGCTAAACAGGGAAGGAACTCTATGAACATTGGCTCAACCTGGAGTGATCATTATGGTGCATGGAAAAATACTCGCAACAGGATGTTGATCTTCACAGTATTCTTAGAAGCAACCACATGTTCTGCCTTCCAGAGCAAGTGGCAGCATGCCTGTGGGGATTCCCCTATCGAATCCGGATACCATACTTTGAGGTTTGATGCTTACTTGCATTGGTAGATAGTCTGTTCATTACAGCAATAGGAATGATTTTTGTTGTCCATATCAAATTGGATGAGGTATGAGGCATCCCCAAGCACAATAACAAACCAACCTAAAGCGACAAGAAAAGTGCAATAAACCGAATCGCAGCGGCAAAGCAGGCACCAGCACATAGAATTCTAAGCAAGTTCATTCTGTTTTGACAATATATAAGGAATTTAGCAATGAACTTGAATCGGAGGAATGGTAGCATGACGTTAAGAACAACAAGAAACGACAGCTAATCCTCTGCAGGTGTTTTTACAGTTCACGTCGGTAGGCTGGTCTGCTGGGAAAGAAAGGTCGTGACACCGAGCGGCGAGAATAAATTACTAGTCAAGCTATGCCGAAGCAGCTGTAGGATATTTCTAAGGTTCTTTTGATAGCGCATCGAGCTTGGCAAGGGTGTCGTCAAAGTGAGCGGGCGAGGGAAGTGATTACTTCATGAAGGGCAATCTTGTTCTTGTACAAGGTGCTTTGGAGGACACTAAGAGCGGCCGAGTGGTTACATACTGCACACCTGATCATGTCTCCAACTCGGCAGAAGTTGCGGTTTGGAGTAAATCAAAACTGGATTAACAATTCAAGTCGTTTGGATAGCCCAGGAAACAGAAAGTTTTTATGATGTCCCAATTTAATCTTGGCAGCTGGATTCGAGCACGACAGAAGTATCAAGAGGCCCTAAATGCATTTCATTCTCTGCAGCCAAGCGATGAGATCGGAAGAATTATTAAATCTTTTTTAAAATCAAAATTCTGTGTAAAAACAACCTACAACTTGATCCTCGAAGAACCTCCAAAGGATGGAGAAGATCACTTCAGCCCACGCCCGAACAAGGCAATGAGGCCATCTGTCGCAATAACTGCGGGCAGTGTCAAAGTACCCGATACGCGTCTCGCAGAGCTCCGCGCAATTTTGGCAACAAGAGCACCGCGCTAAACGTGATTTACCCGCCGGATGCACGACACGCCACTGCAGCACACTGTTCGCATGGGCACAAACACCTCCATTCGGACGTGCAAAAAACCTTCGTTCGCACACAAAAATCAGAGTGCAGGTGTTTTACAGGTGACTTTTCAGTTCATTGAATGCTATACGTGCGTGTATAATGACTTGATTCAACAAGTCTCGATTTGACAGAATACGGGTCTCGAGTTGGCACAATTCACAGATCGCAGGCGCTCCATCAGCGCAATTCAATTCCGGAATGCTGAATGCGACTCGGTACCTCTCTGCGCGATTCAACTGGGCAGAGCACGCGCTTCGAAACAACCCCTGCAACGCGCTTGGTGCGATTCGGCGCGAACGACGAAGGGGATTCAGCATGAGAGATGCAGGGGAATACAACACGAAAGACGCCGCTCGCACTCGATTCGCGCGGCTCAGTAGAGCCCCGACGACTCGTGAATGGCGCCGAGTTGGCATCAACGGCGCGCTCCAAATGCGGCACGCACCAAATTCCCACCAACGGCTGGAGGCACACGCCGTACGTACGTACGCGATTCGCAACGACCCCTGCGACGAGTGTGTATCGATATGTATCCGCATGTGAATGGTGCTGCGGTGCATTCACAGTGCGAAGGTAAGGTCACGTATCGCGCAGAATAGAGCGGACACGCACTGTTCGTCGTGTGCAGTGTGCACCGCCCTACGTTGCCTGGGAGCGCTGATGTCAGTGCGGGAGTGCAATGCGCCAGATAAGTTGACTCGGAGCTTGAGCGCCAATTGAGGGCGCACCTGCAGCAACCCTAAGATTGAGAGCAATATGAACGGGCGGACGGACCTGTACATGCCGAGAGAACCAGTACTGGGGGGACTGCTGGTTGGCTGGATGCCGTTGGTGGTGGTGGAAGGATGCGACGTGGAAGAACAAGAAAAAGACGTGGCATGCAAACTATCCACGTGCCTCGACGGGAAGGCAGACCATGAACGGATTTGCAGGAGCGTGAAGGTGTTTGCAACACTCGCGAGCAGATTGTAGGCTCGTGAAGGGATTGACAACTCGTGAAGGAGTGGTTTATTCGTGGAGTTGCCTGCAAGGCGTGAAGGCGTATCAACGTCGACGGTCGTGCACGAGGTAGAAGTTCATGAAGGTCCTGTGTGGCCGTGAAGATACTTAGTCAAAATCGTGAAGGAGGTTTGGATGTCTTGGACGACGTGTATTTCCGTGCACAGGTATCATTGTCCCTCACGATGTTCGCTATCCTTCACGATGTGGGAGGGCGTGAAGGTGTGGGGAGGTCGTGAAGGAGATTGCCGGCGGATCCGCCGGATCCGCCGGATCCGGTGGCAGAATCTCCCATACATTCATCGTTCTCCGAAGGCCGAATGCCACAACAACAATCAAAGCAATGTTAGTACAACGTTTGCAGTCGTACTTCGATCTACATCTGCTTGCTTTGCTCTATCAACGTCGCTCGGGCCCCCAGCTAGCATTTTGAAGCCAGACCTTCCAGACCTTGGACAGCACCTCTCAAAAATGTCCCTCACTGTCCTTTCCCAATGGGTGGCCTCGGCTTTCCAGTTTGTTCTCGTTCGCTCACTGGCACTCTGTCATCTCCACCTGCATCCTCCGCCTCAGCATGAGCGGGTATCCAACACCGTCACCTTCATCTGAAGCATCCAAACTCATGGCAGCTGTCCTTTGCACACCAATCCGTAGTCCACCAAGACCGCCCTGCAACAAACCTCAGGTTGTTAGCACTGCCGACCAACCCAACGCGCTTTCAACACCCTCCGCATGTTCTGCACCTGTTTACCATCTATACGGCCTCGATTATGGGTCTGACACGACCTCTGAAGATATCGAAAGTGCCGAGCTTTCGACAAGCGCAGACGAGTCGCGTTACATGCAGCTCTTTCCTTTGAAACTGCCTCTCAAGAGATTACAACGCCCTCCCTTGGTGGTATCCGAGGACATGGTGAGTCATGACTCCTGGCTTGTCACTGTACTCACATCACACTCTCAGGATGTTTTCGGGCCAATTGTCTTAGCAAGACACTGTTCCGTCAGGCTTGCAGATCACACACGCCGTGAGATTGAAGCGGGCGTCGCTGCCCATATCAAGCAACTTCGGACCAGATTGTGGGTTAAAAGGGTTCACCATGTTGAGGAATGGCTTACCAGCCTCCAAGCGGCCGTCTAAGATACATTTGGCCTGGGCAGTCTCACCATTTTCCATATTATATTCATCTTCATATAAATATTATTTTGCTCTTTGTCTTCTTGCACATGAATCTCGCAGGGCCCTGAGCCGCATGAGTGACGAGTTTCACCTCGCGACTCGCGTCAGTGCCTTGTTTCGCGGGACGGGGGTCCGAGTGAGTTGGTGGCAAAATCACCCGCATTTTTAAGCCCGAGCATGGAGTTGCTCAAAGGGACGCGCGGGGACCAGGTTCAGGTATTGGGACTCCAGACCATCTGCTTTGCATGCTTCATGGCTTACTGCAGTCCGCGTTGGGGAAAGCTTGAAGCCATATGTCGCAAGCAAAAGCAGTGGCACTGAATGTGGCACCCAGGGCCCATACACCCAGCCATTGAAACCCAGAGCCGCATGAGTGACGAGCCTCAAAGTAGTGAAGGCTCGTTTCGCGGGACCAGATGGCATGCCTCTGAACGTAGTGGCATGGACGCGCTGGTCAAAGACAAGACGCGTGAGGTCACACCGTGACTGTTCGCGATAGAAACGATGCGTGATCTGTTTTGTGTGCGCACGTATCATTCGAATGACATACCAAACATCCGACGACATGAAAATTTACCCTTGATCCTGACCGCCAGTGGCCACGCAAGACTGCCCCTTCCCCGAACGCCTTTGGGCACCGCAAATCTCAAGACGTGCAACTGCACCCATGGACCAGACTGGTGTCAAGCTTGTTTCAAGTCGTCAATGCAAACACACATCCAGAAACAAGACTGCATGTTTCCTTGAGCACCTCTGCACACTGGAACACTCCCCTGCTGCCGTATAATCAAGAACAAGACCAAATAATCCCGCCTGCCTGGACTGGTATCAAGCTCGCCCCAATCTTTGGCCCCGTGTCGTCTAAACCTGATCGGTGTTTTTCCGAGAGTCCCAGCCAATCAGTGAGAACACATTCTCATTTCTGTCCATTGCTAACCGCTCTACAGGTTGACTGTTATCCTCCTGATATTCCAAGGTATGTTGTCCCTTAAAACCGCAGACTCTTACTTATAATTCCATATGCAGGTCACAATCCTTGGTGTCTCTAGGCATCTCCAAACGGAAGCCGTGTCGCATCGCCGGCTCAATGTGTATGAGTACTGTATGCCAACGATGTAGCATTTAGTGTATGGTCATTAATATATTCAATTTTTACTATCCTCTCGATGTTACCTGTGCCCGAATGAGGGTGCTATTAGAGAAGTTATCGAACGTATTGGTATGCTCCGGGCAGTGGACTGAGCCAACAATGCTGCCAATACTACGATTGGTGGGCAATATGTGTGGTGGAGTGATTGCCCGGGGTTAACAAGCCCGCGCATGGCAGGTCGGCCCTCGGCCCGACCTCTCTTTCACGCTCGCGTATCAACGCGTCTTTGTTCCATCCACGTATAAGTACCTGCGGGCACTGCTGTGAGCCGCCACGCGTCTCACACTGCGCTCGCAGGTATGTGGTTTATCCTTCTGTCACCTATCGCGTCTCACACTGCGCTCGCAGTGTCGTATCTCTCATAGACTGTTCGTCGCATACGAATTAATCTATTGATTTCTTTTCCAGCGTCCCTCCTCTCAGAGTCGCCGCCCCTGGTCAAAGCCACCTTCTTTGTCTTCACGAACGTCCCCTTGAGCCACTTCAAGTTTGTTGATCTCACCAACACGTGGGGCCGCGCGCTCGCGCGTCCGCGGCCATCTCTCCATGGATCCCATCTTCGTCCCATTGGTTTCGTCGTTCTCGTCTTCCCGTCTCTTCCCCGACATAGAGCCGGGCACCATCAATGCTGTTCTGAATCATACGCTCCGCGCGTGGGACCTATATCTACTCGATCCACGCGTACAGGATGTAGAACCCACATATGTGTTCAATGGATTCACATCTTCCTTCGAGAAGTCCACCTCGCAATCTGAAGAATATTCAACCCTCGACAGCGTGATCTTTCCATTGCACAACTACTTCGCCATTCTGCTGGTTCATAACCCCAAAGCGCAAAGGCTCCCCGTGTATCTCCTGTCATACCTCACTCACCTCCAGTCTCTCGCTGCTGACTACGAGTGGGACGCCGTACTCGAGTACCACACCTTATTTTTCAACCGTCGCAGCCGCGAGATGGAGGAATCTGGTGACTATTCCGCATGGTCCGGGCCCGACATCGCACTCTTGTGCACATCCGTGTACCCGCACCGCATTTCAACACGTAGAACCCCCGGTCGCGTCTCACGCTTGTCTCCAAACGGTCAGAGTGCACATCAGGCCGCTCCCACTTCTACCACCACCTCACGGCGCCAGCGTCCGCGCACTCGCCGGCGCCGACCGCGTCGCCTTGCAGAGCCCTCGCTTCGATGTGTTGACCCCACCTAGGGCTTCGGCAGGACGAGTAGTACCTCGTTACCAGTTCCACTACCTCGTCCGAGCCTTCCTTCGGACGTCCCCGACACCGGCCCACTCGCATCTACTCCCAGTCTCTTACCACAGAGTCGATCTGGGAAGCAACCCCCGACTCACAGTCGAGATTCAACCACGACAAGCTGCAACACTGCGGCAGCAACATCTTCTCTGCAGTCACTTACCTCCAGCGGTAACTCACCCGTTACAACTCGCCCCAACCCCTCATGGTTCTCACCACCACCTTACCGAGCTTCTTCGCCCACACTTCGTGCACTAGATGCCGAAAGAAAAGTTCCCTCACATCCTTCGCTAACGCCTCCACGCTCACGAGCTGACGTGTGTCCTCCATCTACGTCCAACCTTTCTGCACCGATGCCCTGCGCAACTTCGGCAGAAACTCGGACCTACTCACAACTTCCCTCCTCGCATTCACGCCTCTGGGCTGACACAGGAAGTCATGATTTGCCTGCAAATCCAGCCTCTGCTCCGTTCCCGAGTAACATCGAGCCGTATTTCACAGCGCTTCCACATGCAACTTCGTTTCCACAGCGAGCTCCTCCCCCGCATCGCCCGAACACTGACCCCAGAGTCAACACGGCGCCGGCCTCTACTGATGCCCCCGATGCACCCACCGTCTCCACGTCCCTAAACGAAGACGCCTGGGCCTATCACCTCCGTGATTACCCAGACCGCAACTTTGTATCTGCCATAATCCACATTATCCGGCACGGTGCAAATCTCGGCTTCACAGGCAACAGAACCACATCCCAGTCATGCACAAATCTCAAGTCCGCGTTCGATTCGCCTGAAACTACCACCGCTCTTTCTGCCGATATTTCTGCACAGGTGTTGAACGGTTGCACTGCCGGCCCGTTTCCCTCACCTCCGTTCGACAATTTCCGCTGCTCCCCCCTCGGTGCGACGAGGCGGAAGCGTTCGACCAAAGTCCGCCGTATTCACCATCTCTCTTGGCCGAAAGGCTGCTCAGTCAACGACGCGATTGCCGACTCCGAAGCCTCCATCAAGTATGAAATGGTGGACCGTGCTATCTTGGACATTGTCGCCTCCGGACGAGGCTCCCAACTGGTCAAACTTGACCTCGAGTCCGCATTTCGCCACATCCCAGTCCGTCGCGCAGACTGGCACCTCCTCGGCTTCACATGGGACGACCAATACTTCTACGACGTTGTCCTTGGCTTCGGTTGCCGTTCCGCGCCGTATATATTTAACCTCTTTGCAGAAGCCCTTCACTGGATTCTGCAGCGGCATCTTCCTGCCCGCATCCGCCACTACCTCGATGATTTCCTCAAAATCTTCGCTCCTGACGTTCCCCTCGACATCGTCAAAGAGGCCCTCGAATGGTCTCTCGCTCTCGGGAAACAACTCGGACTCCGATTTCAACCACTCAAGGTTTTCGGACCCGCTACTCAACTCGATTATCTAGGTCTCGATCTCGACACCCTCGCCATGGAAGTCCGTCTCCCAGCCGATAAATTATCCTACCTCATCGAACTCCTTTCTTCCTGGTCACAACGCACTCATTGTCGCCTTCGTGAACTTCTGGAACTCACAGGTTTTCTCCAGTTTTCATCTCAGGTTGTCCCCACCTCCCGCGCATTCCTGCGCGCATTCTACGATTTCATTACACACTTTAAAACCGACTTTACTCGCCGCCGAATTCCTGCCGCCGTTCGACAGGACATCGCTTGGTGGCTCCGCTTCGCTTCCGAGTGGAACGGAGTTCGCTTCTTTTCCCCGTCTCGTCCCGCCGTCCACGTTTACACTGATGCTAGCGGCCGAAAGGGACTCGGTGGGTACTTCGATTCCCATTGGTTTTCGGCCAAATGCCCGCGCCGCTACCGCCACGAGCATATACAGGTCAAGGAAATGCTCGCCGTCATCCACGCAATACTTTGCTGGGGCGATGAGCTTACTGGCAAGCATGTCTTCTTTCATATTGACAACGAGGCCGTGTTCGAGGCACTCACAACTCTCTCCATCCGCTCAACCCCGACGTTGCTGCTTCTGCGGCACTTCCTCGCGCTTGCATGCCGCCTGGACTTCACGTTCACGGCCGTATGGCTCTCCTCCAAGTCAAACGCCATCGCCGACGCCGCATCTCGCTTCAAATACACCACCATGTTCGATCTCGCGCCATTCCTCGAACGCAAACCCTCTCCTAAATGCCTTCGCCTCGACTCAATCTCGCACAAAGACAGCGCTTTTGCACCACGCCCGCTCCACATCACCTACGGGATGGACCGTCGCCCGCAACGCTCAGCTGCACCGCTCGCGACACCCCATCCGTTGCGTGCCCAGGCACCACCTTTCGTCCCAAACCAACCCCAACATACCTCTTATTCGGAAGCCGCATCCCCCACGTTGCGGGCCGAGGCGCCGCCTTTCATCCCGAACTAGCCCCAGTTTCTCTCTCAATCCGATCCCGCATCGCCGTTCAACATCCGTGTGACTGTTCCTTGTGCCATCGGCACGCCGTCCTCATCTCGTTAACTTCAATTATTTTTCCAACCACATCTCTTTCCATTCAACCCTTCCAACACACACATCATATGGCTCATCCTCTCCTCGTCTCTCCCGATCCTCCGGCTCTCCGCGACGACCTCTCCCTCTTGGCTTGAGTCTGACCCATCCGGGCAGACCCGAGAACTTTTGGACCCAAATACATTTTTGTCCCAAACACTCGGTCTCTTTCCTCGCTCGCTCTATCGTTACCTCTCTCTTCGCTCCAGGAGGCGGAGAAGGTTAATTGGTGGGCAATATGTGTGGTGGAGTGATTGCCCGGGGTTAACAAGCCCGCGCATGGCAGGTCGGCCCTCGGCCCGACCTCTCTTTCACGCTCGCGTATCAACGCGTCTTTGTTCCATCCACGTATAAGTACCTGCGGGCACTGCTGTGAGCCGCCACGCGTCTCACACTGCGCTCGCAGGTATGTGGTTTATCCTTCTGTCACCTATCGCGTCTCACACTGCGCTCGCAGTGTCGTATCTCTCATAGACTGTTCGTCGCATACGAATTAATCCCCACCCGCCATCCCTATTTCACTTACAGTTACATTCTACTACTTTGATACTCGTCTATACCTCGCTACATCTCAGTCCCTCGTAGTTGGCTTGAGTCTGACCCATCCGGGCAGACCCGAGAACTTTTGGACCCAAATACATTTTTGTCCCAAACACTCGGTCTCTTTCCTCGCTCGCTCTATCGTTACCTCTCTCTTCGCTCCAGGAGGCGGAGAAGGTTAACTACATAATTTTGAAGCTTGAGAATGGCTTGCGGCAACGCTGCTCCGACGTTACAGCTTAGGTTTGTTTGAGCCCGTCTTAATCGATATCACCCGACCGTTAAGCGATTCTCGTGCGGAACGTCAAGGGAACATCTGGTGATGTTTTCAAAACATGCGGCCGTTGTTGTTGACTGATGTTACAGGGTCTCTCAGGCAAACATTCGTGCAATTCGGTGGTGTAGTCGCCACCTCCAGCCACTTGTACAGTTCGCTCGATTGGCAGCACAGGGTGGTTGTCGACCCCATCCAGCCTGAGTGAGTTTCTTGTGTCCTTGGGTTTGCCTTGGGTATATTTCTCCCGCACCAGTGTCTTTCGCGGGGAGCGGCCACCGTGGAACACCCTTTTCAGGACTTTTGAAGGTCCCACGGCCTTCGGGGGACTCCAGTGGTAATGGGAACCTGTTCTTCCCACCCGTACATCAGCCCCATTGCTTTCGTAATCTTAACGGAGCGTCCTGGCCTTCGCGCTGTTCCAGAAGAGAATTCCGCCGCCTCTACAGTACATAAAGCGTGAATGCTTCTGGCATGCCTCAGTCATCCCTTCACTTTCGACCACCGTTCCCACCAGCACCCATGAAAACACTCACGTTCCTCCCATTCCTTGTTCTAGTGACCGGGTTTGAGCAACAATGTTTCTCCCCGTCTCCGATCCTTGATGATCCCGTTGCTCAGGCCATATTATCTCGCGCTTTAGCTGACGGCATCGATTTATCGGTATTCTCATTCACCGCTCCTGCATTGCAGGAAATTCTCTCCTGGGTCCATTTTGAAGTCTCATCTGAATTTCCTCGATCTCTTCTGGAACTTGTAAAAAATGCCACAGCAATAGATGTTCATGGTTCGTCATCCGTAACTGACTTGCGCTCCCATACCGATACATTCTTCATCAGTTCACTACGCTCCGAAGTGGTATGGTAATATACGCCAAGACTCTACTGAAGTTTGTTCACTTCGCTTGTTCTGTTTAGCACGTTAATGATACGTTTTATTAACGTTTTATAGTGGACCTTAAAAGACCAAATGGTGCACATGGCGAATCAGTCAATCGCGAAGTAGTACATTCCTGGATCGAACTTGGACTAGAAGTTGATCAGGTTCGTAATACCAGAAGTATTTTCAGTGTTCCAGATCCCAATATATATCTGGGAGATGAATATGCAACGGTACGAGGTCACACCCGTTGTCGGTGTTTCAGGCGTCTTATATTCCATAACAAGGTCGCTATTGCTCGTCTTTTGAACGAAAACATGGCGGCTTTAGCGAGAGCACTACCCCATCAATTTGGTTTCTTTGCAACAATCCCTCTTCCCTATGTGGATGCGGCGTGAGTTCAGACTGTTTAACGGTGCCAATCCAATAACCGTGATGAACAGTATTATCGAGGGACAATAGTTTGCACTCTATCTAATGTAAATAGTAAGACGTTCATGGCCTGCTTTTTAGTGCACTTGAATCACTTGATGCTGTTGGTGTCGCCGTTAATTCAAACCATGAAGGCCTTTACCTCGGGAATCTACTTTTCGATCCATTCTTCGCTGCGATGGCGAATAGTGACAGTGAGTTAAATCTACGGCTCTTTTTTGTAGTTGCGACAGTAACACATATGAAGCGATTGTTTTCGTGCACCCCACTGCGGCAGTCCTAAAAATCAACCAGACGTTCGTCGAAGCCAATCCAACGATTTATTCGCCCGTAAGCGAAGCCCTTGACCTGCGCTTTCACTTGATTTACAGCCGCATGTTAGATACTCGCTGAGTTCTAGTCCGTCACTTCCATGAACGAACCGTCCACAGTTCATTATTATTTTTCTTCCCCAGTTTTGAAACAGGCACTTTATTTAAATCTCTATTCTTCAAGAATGCTACTGAACCTTCGTACCTCGATCAGCACGGACTTTTCTGAACCTGGCGACTTCTCAAACACTTACAAGATTCCCGAGGTACCTATGAAAACTTGGTACTCTTATGTGTATTGACAAAGAAAGAAAAGTTTGGATTTTATCATCCCACATCGTGAGTTGCTGTTAGGACCCTGGTAAAATTATAATCTTAAAGCTTTCAGTTGGGGGATCCTTTCCGTCAATAATCGACCGGTAAGAATTTACCTATACCGTTGTGTTGTATGTAACCACTTCATGCAGAAGTATACCGCCAGGTCCCTTGCTGGACGACGTGATGATAGCCCTCAGAACACGGTTATATTCTTTTTTACTCCTTTCGACTGGGTTTTATTTAAACATTTCTACTAGCTGCTGGTGGGACAGCGCTGGTGTAAGGGCCACACATTTTATCATTCAATTGAATACAATACTGATCATTTATCTAGTCCACGTACACGCACCAGCTCGTCGGCGTCCTCGGGTACAAAATTTCGCCGTTCTTCTTGCTCTACGGGTCCGATTACCCATATGCTTCACCCGCTTTGGTGGATGCTTCTTCTAAAGCAATCATGGAATCTCCGTTCCTCAGCGAGGAGGAAAAACTTCAAGTTAAGAGCGGAAATGCTCAGCGGCTATTCGGCAGCCGGCAACGGAGCAAAGCGTCATAATTGGTTGAAGGAGTGACTGTCTGTATGAATATCATTCGTTCAATCATGACCACAACTTCTCCGACACTTTTGGTACGTTTCCGTGTCTGAAACACGGGACTCGAGTGTAAGCCAAGAATGATACCTGTCTCTGAGTTAAAAGTACATCTGAGCGCTGCTTCGTCGACAGTTCGCAGCAGGACAATGCGTCCACATTGGTTACTGCCAGCTGGCGGCTTTCATCATTCGTACAACTCCGGAACGAATGGCATTTTGACATGACTGACATACCAAGTTGATCTGAGGTAAACATACATTTTCTTCAGCAAATTCCGTCATCCTAACGGGGAACATGCTTGCAAACGGTACCAACTTAGCTATGCAACATCAAAGAAGAGTGCTGGTTCAAACTACATGTTGCGTTTTGCTAAACTATGGGGGTGTTCTGTTAATAATCCAGGATACACCAATGACTTAAGGACGCCCGCAGGTAATGAAGCTACGCCATGATTTGCCAGGATTCATCCTGCGCGTATCACACCGGAGATGACAGCGATCAGACCTAGGGTAAAATTGAGTTATACCGCCCAACTTCAAGTCGGACATGCACAGGAGTGTCGTAATCCTCTGAGTACAGTCCTTCGATCCGAGTAGTCGGAAGCATTCCATATGGCACACCGATGTCCTCAATCGGTCCCAGGCTTGCGCCGAAGTGTGCACTATTCCCTCATCCCCCCCCCCGCATTAGGAAACTGTTGAACCAGATGATTATCAAACTGTCTCTCATCCTGCTTCCTTCTGCTTCCTCCGGCGCTTCCGCCTCGATCTGCCTGATGCTGTTTTCTGTGACATGTACACACCAAAAGAAATATGAAGGCTGTGGCTCCAGGGACTAAGCGCGATGCGCGCTCAGATGCCAGCTATCAGGCTGCCGAAATACGTTCAGCTGGGCCGAGAACCAGAGACATGGTAGCAAATTAAATCGTGCTTCGTTGAATGGTATAAAAAGAGAGGTGGGAAGGCTCAGAGAACTCATTCGTTTTCTGTCCTTCGTTCTCGCTCCTCATCCTTGTTCGGCCAGGTCGCCCAGTTCACAATCCTTTTTAATCCTTCGTTGTATTCTCAGGGTCGGCCTTACTTTCTTGACGAAGCAGGTAATGTTTATGGGTTTTAGGAAGCGAACCCTGCTCACATTTTCAGACTGCAGTCTGAACACATCCTTTCCAAAACATCACCAGCATGTTTGCTAAATTTGCCGCTCCATTTGTCGCCGCCGCCGCACTCGCCACCGGTGTGCTCTCTACCCCCGTGGCCTACAAGTCCCCCAACACCCTCGGTATGCTCATTTCCTGCAGATCCGAATAACTGTTCAACCGATCTTACAGCCGCCCGCGGAGGCCAATCGTTCAACCACTGGGGTGGCTTCAGGTAAGTTAGTCCAGACCAGTCTCAGTTGCATTCTTAGCCCTCGCAACCCAGTTCGCTCGATAATTTCGATAACTTTTACGGTTCCGATGATTTCTCCCACCACCGCAATTTCAACCAGATCGTGGTGAAGCAGGACAGCGAACTCGTTTGCCACTCCCAGCAGGTGGTGATCATTCAACAACGCCTTGCCGTCTTACAAGAGATGGCCAAGAAGTTTGTCTCCATTGCCTTGCCTTGCAAGCTAGTCTCACGTGTTTTGCAAAGGATCATCACCGAGCAGATCTGCGAAGTGGAGGTAAGTTTCCACCTTTCTGCTACGCGCAAGTTGCTGACTTCGAAAAGACCCAGACCATTGTATTCCAGCAGTACTATGCGTCCCTCGGCGGGTTCAGCCACGACCTCACTCGCAGCTCCGGACGCCATGTTCGTTTCATTAATCGATATTATTCCCCAGGCAAATGACTAATTTCCATTTCTCAGCCGGGCTATGACAACTCCATTGTGTCTCACTTCGGAGACTTCTACAACTCCGATGGCTCTTTGAGCGACTACGACTTCGGCTTCAGCGGCCACGACATCGGAACCAACTACTACGTCCCCACCAGCAACTGGCAGGATGGCCACTCTGAGAGCTCCGTTGGTAGTGCCTACCAGACTGCTCAGGCTGCCTCCTACTACTAAGCGCTGCGACACACTGTTGTTACGACATTTTTTTCTCTACATATCCTGGATGATGAAGGACTATAGAATACTGCTCCTGTAATGGTCACCTTTGAATCAATCTCCCCTATGGGGCCTTTTGTTTTTCTTTCCTCTGAGGCTCTGCGCCGTGCGGCTCTGCCTTTATGATTTCGTCCAAATCGGGTGCGATCGGATGATGCGCTTTGACCGAGACTAACTACGTATACGTAATGCAGGGCTTCGTCATCGATATTACTCAGTACGAATCTTCACACGGACCAATCGACCGCAATCGCAACTACTAGTTACTCCGACGCGACTGGGGCGTAACTGACCACAGATCACAATTGACACCGTCATACGTACATGTACACCGAGACTATAAAACATGGAAGACAGTGTGCAATAGGGGTGGATAAGTAAGTAGACGGTCCGCGAAGTCAAAACTAGGAAAGATATACTCAACAGCGTAAGTGTAAATGTATATGTAACGCAGGGATAAATGTGTTTACTCTTGACCAAAACCCTCCGTTTCCCTGATAAACATGGTTAGGAGGTAGTGTTGAGGGAAAAGAAAAGCACGCACTCTATAGCAAAGATAAGTTTCGTCTCCAGGCTCTCGTAGTCCTGGTAAGGCGGCAAATCAAGTCGGTTGAAGCAGGTGTGGCTCCGCGGCAGTCCGTGCGGGTCCCCACTGCGCTCGATCGTGAATCTCCGTGGTCTGAGGAAACATACAAAAAATCAGACATGTCGCAATCCGAAACCAAGAAATTTGCGATTTACCCATCGGATCCCTGCAGATCTTTGAACCCATTGACAGGCACCCGCGACGTGCCCGTCGTAAATTGCAGCAGACGTGACTTGCGTTCAGCAGGCCACGACCGAATGCACTGCCAGAACCACTCGATCACTTGGTCCGTTTTCTCATACCCTCGGTAGTCCGTGAACTTCGTCCAATCATCCATGTCGATCTCGGACATTCCGCCGATGAGAAGCTCGAGTTCACGCTCGTCAAACACGTTGATGAGTTCTGAAGGAACGAGCTCAAGGAGGCCCTCCATGAACGCATCAAACTGGGCCTTTACACGCCGCGAAATGCGATACGAGACGACAGCATCAACATATTCCTTCTTGTTCTCTTCGGTCACGGGCACATCGCCACCGTCGGGCTTAAGCTCGATCGTGACATGCTCACCGAAGCGCTCCTCCGTTATCGTGAACGTTTCGTCCAAAACGTCCGTAATGTCGTTCTCCCTGTTAATGAGTTCAACAGCGAACTAACTAGTTCAGTCGAGGAAGACGCACAGCATCCAGTTCAGCGAGCGGTGTAGATCCGCATCGACCGCCTCCAGGTCCGCAAGCGCCATAGCCTTTCCGAGAATCATCTTGTAGAAGCTCGGCACAAAGTATGCGTCCAGGAAGCGGCGGTGAAAGATGGCAAGACCCAAGCACCGGCCAATGAACTTGAAGTAGCTCAAGTGGTCCGGGTTGATCCCGGAGGCAGGATTGATCTGCAGAGTGTAGTTGTCATGCGTGGAGTACTCGAATAGACCGTAACTGGGATTGAAAATCTCGTGGGAAAGCAGGAAGAACCATTCTCTATATGGGGGTCAGTTATAACGTGCGAGGCTATCGGAAGTCAACGCACCTCCCGACACCACCATAATCGAGACCATCCTCGCCCTCAAAATTCACCATTAATCGGCGCTTGAGATCCTCGGCAGTTAATGCCATGACAGCTCCATAACTGTCTTCCAAAACGCGCGTCCGACGAATTTTGATCTCACACTTGCCCGCCAACACACGCATTTTGGGTTGACTCCTGAAGTACACGACCTTGCGTCGGTAGTCCCGCTTGTACTGCGGGGCACTGTCGTCGAGGTTGGTCGGCGCACGCGGGTCATCCCATGCCGTCGTCTTTGTATTGTGGTCGACAAAGTAAACACGGCCAGTGGAGGTGAGTCTCATCTCCCATCCAGATGGCAGCGGGCCGAGATTGGCGTTCGCCATCGCAGTGGTGGGAGCCGGCGGAGGTTGTATCCCGGCACGTCGCGGGTCAACCCAGGTTGTGGTCCTAGTCTGGTGATCCACGAAGTACGGGCGACCTTCTGGTGTCCGCCGCTCTTCCCATCCGAGAGGCAGCGGGACATCGGCATACGCACCGGTCTGAGCAGCAGCGGGGGCGGGAGTGTTTCCAACGCTGGGGGCACGCGCAGGGGACGGACCGGGCTGGGGCGCGGGAGCACGTGGGGTAGCTGTCGGGGCTTGGGGGCGGTGCCATGTGGTGGAACGAGTGCTGTGATCCACGTAGTATGTTCGGCCCTGTGGGTCTATGCGACGTTCCCAACCCGCGGGTAGCGGTGCGCCTTGGTCATCATCCACGAGGCGGCTCTGAGCCGCCGGCGCGGGTGCTTGCGCGGTCGAAGGCCGCGCGGCAAAGTGGCTCTGAGAGGGAGATGAACCGAGGGCGGAGAGACTGGGGGACGTTCGGAGGGTGGGACTGGGGTTCAGGGATCTCGCCCGATCAATGGTGTTTGGGGACAGCTGGGTGGGATCTGCTGGACGAGCAGAGTAGGCCGACCCGTTGGGCGAGGAGAGGTTGGTCGAAGATGACGAAGGGCGAGGAGCATAACCGGAGCCAGAGGTCGGGATATTGGTCGACGAAGAGGCCGGCTCTAAGGGGGCGGGGGCTAATGGCGGGGGCTGGCTCGTGAAGGAGAAGCCGAACATAAATTTGCCGTAGACAGGAAGGTTATTGCTGGACATGGTGAGATCCCTGGTGATGATGTCTGCAACGGGATTAGTGGGGTTGCAATGCGTCAGGAAGGGAGACTATACCGGTGTGGTTCGTGGCAGCGGCAATTGCCTCCGCAGCGGGGATATTGATGACACCGAGGAAACCTAGAAGAGGTTAACGGGATACCGAGAGCACAATCCTCGTGGCCGCTCGCCTTGATCGCGCTTTTTAAACTTTCTGTGGTCGAATATCTGGATGGCGATCATCGACGAGTCCCGCACGACGCTGGAAACGAGTCAGTTGGAATGCATAGCAGCCCCAAGCGACTGACACATCGAAATGCTCGTTCCAAGAGGGATTGAGTGTCTTCCGAACGATAGCGGTGTTGTTTGTTTGCTCTCCATCGACAGTGAGCACGGCGAATGGATCCGGAAGACCTGTGCAGCGATGAACTGAGATTCTGGGTGACATGAGAGTATAACTGACCCAGGAGATCACGCTTGACGAGGCCGTTTGCAGAGAAGACTATGGGCGTCAATTATCAATCGGAGACACGGCGCATTTCATGGGTAGACTCACGGGTTACTCGGATGCGGCGCTCGGGGTCGGCAAGCCTGAATAAGTGAGATGAGCGACGGCGGCGGGGAGCAGGAGGATACTGACCTGCTACTGGAGGCCATAGTCGGAAGGTCACTGCGGGGAGAAGGAAACCAGGACCGTTGATGGCGGCTGTGCACGTGAAGCTTCACTATTGGTAAGCTAATCCCTTTGGCCGTTTCCCCAGGACCCTTCCGTTGGTAACCAAGATATTCTACAGTCCTCGTTTCAGGCTTGCGTGAAAGATGCGGTTTCAAAACCAGCTGAAAACAAGCCCTGAACTTGTCTGAACTTGAAATCAAACTTGAACTTTCCGGCAAACATCTCGTTCTCCCTTAAAAATGGCTTTTAAACTTCTACTCCCCCCAAAAGACTTTTTGATTTGTTGAATGTTCTCGAAACTCAAGTGTCCTGCTGCTGCGGCTTCAAGTGGCGTCAAACTCTGACGCTGCGCTTGGACACCCGCATTTGGTAACTTTGAACAATGTATGGCCCGGCCACCTCAAAGCGCACGGTATATCTAGAGCCACAAAATCACGCTTGCGCTTCCTCTCCACCAACATGTCCTCCGTCACCGCTCCTCTCACCGACGCTGAACGCGATTTTATACTCAGAGAGAATAAACGCATCCAGAAATTGAACAAGAAAACTGGGAGGCTGGTACTCTCAATTCCCGAAAGCGTCAACAGTGACGAGCCTAACGCTCCATCCTCTCCTCGGTCTCGACCCACCACTTTCCGGTATGGATTGGAACTCCATGAGGTCTTCCCCTCTCTCCTGGTCCCCACGCGAATGATACGCCAGGCGTTGTACCCGGCGCTACTCGACGACAGTATGGAAGAACCAGAACTGGTGGCAACGCAGTTCGAGCAGCTGCTGACCATTGTCCCCATACTCTGCAGTTGCATTGGCTCTATCATGAACAGCATACGCGATAGCGAATTCCGCCTGACCGCATCTTCCGCATACCTGCGCCTCGAAGAGCGTACGACTCTCACCAACGTCAAGCTGGCCCGCCATGTAGAGTGGATTGGCTCAGGTATCATTCCACGCACGGATAACACCATGGACGAGGTTTTGGTCTTCGTCGAGTCAGTCATCGGGGATCTAAAGCTGTTGGTCTCCAGAGCCGAAAAGGTTTATCGGGGGGAAATCAAGCCACTACCTCCCTTACCAAGGGAAGATATTGAGGAGCCGCAACTAATGTCTGATTTACTCGGATCAGACTCCGAGGAGCGCCATCCATCTGACCCCAATCTTGACGCGGCACTAGAGACCCCCGGCTCTGATGCCACTGACATGTCCCCTGCTGACGGCGGTTGCGACTCAGCGCCAGAGTCGCCGGTCCCCGATGTCACCGGGCCTCCCTGCAGTGCGACTGCCGCGCCCAAGGCCGCTCCAGCGACACTCAAGGGCAAAAAACGTGCATTAATTCGGCGTGTCCTACAGCTTCTGCCCGGCGACCCTGAGGAAAAGGCCCACTCTGCGAAGCCAAAGCGCCGTCTCTTCGCCGTCGCCAGCCCTGATGCAAAGAAATCCGCATCCACTCCGACCTTGGTTGACGCGCAATCTCCAGCAAGGTCTCCCTCAGAGTCTCCCGCGGACGACAACCCTTATATTCTCCGTCAAACTTGTATTTACGGCGACTTGTTTGACCCACTTTCGGAGCAGAAGGTGCTCATGCCGCTTCCAGTCGGCGACGCAGTCGCCATCCGCCTCGATTCGGATGGTAATGTCAAAGCTGCAACTCTTGCGGCGATCATCCTCATGCTCACATCACACCACGACGTTGCGGATGAACTCCGCGGTACATTCTTTCTGTCCTTTCGTCTCTTCAGTTCTCCGCAGTGGGTGCTCGCCGCCCTCATAGCCCGCTGGGATGTGAAGCCGCCTCTCTCACCCACAGCCCTCACTCCCAGTCAACGCCGGGTCTGGTTGAAGTATGTGGACCACGTGCACAATTGTGTTGCAGAGCTCATTCTCACATGGCTCGACGAGTACTGGCGCCCCTTACAGGACCAACGCATCTTCAACTACCTGCGTAGATTCGTCCAACTCAACCTCACCCCCGCACACATCAAGTTAGAGACTTCCACTCTTCTCCTTGAAGCCATCCATTGTATCGAGACGAAGGCGAACACCCCCCGTGTAGAGAATGCCAAGGACGTCCAGCGTGGAAGCCTCCCGTCCGAGACATCCTCCTTCGAAATCCCGCTCCACCTGGAAGACGACTACACGCTCAATATCTCTGTCTTTGAAACAGGACCTGGTCGGGAGCGCTTCGCGCGTCAGCTCACCTACGTCGCGCATACCCTTTTCCGCAGCATCGACCCCGAAGAGGCGGTGGCTCTGTGGATGACCAGCAAGCCCACCTTCTTCGAGCTACAAAAGTTCGAGGAAGAGCTCTTGTTCTGGGTGGCACAGAGTATTCTGGCGCTGAGAAGCCGAGAGGATCGAGCATCAATGATGGAGTTTTGGCTGGATGTTGCAACTGTGAGAGGGCCACCGCGTCTGTATGCACTCTGAGCTGACATCGCTTTAGATCTGCGTTAGACTGCGCAACTTCTCCACGGCATCAGCTATTTTTGGCGGTCTCGTCTTCAGCCCTGTGGAACGCCTATCGCTGACCATCCTGGCTCGTACCGCTTTCTCCCTGCGTCCGCTGTCAATTTAACCATAGAAACAGGACCTCGCGACTTCCAGCAAAGAGCAGTACCGCAAGCTCAACGCGATCTTCGATGGCACCAACAACTTCGCTGTCTACCGACGTGCGCTCGCAGCAAACGACTATCCTGCCGTGCCTCATATGAGTACGAGTCGATCTTTCTTTCAACGATTCTGGTTCTGATCTTTCACCAGCTGTCTTACGTAAAGACGCTATATCGGCAAGCGAGGTCTCTGGCCCGGTAGCCCTCACGAACGACCCCGACGCCCCCAAGACGCTGATCCACTTTAGCGCCTTCCGTATGCTCAAAAAGACCATCTGCAGTGAGCTGCTCTCTCTCTTCCAGCCAGTTATTTTACTCAGCGCGGTATAGTCATGGAAGGGTGCCTTGCTCAGTACAAAATTAAACCAGTCCCGATTATCCAAGACTGGATTCAGGCGCAACTGGCAGTCCTTCCCCGCGAGAAGCACGTTGCTCTCACCCTACAAATGGACGCGCGCAGGTACATCTTACTATCTCTATTTTTCCGGTGCGGCACCAATACTTATCTTTCTATTCTAGTCGCGAGCTTGAGGGGCGCCCGCCTCCACCGATCCAGAAAGGGCAGATGTGGCTTCAGACGCTGACAGGCTCCATCGCAAATGGCACGTTCACGCTGCACCCACTTCCCGATTCAGGCACTGCCCAGGTTGGAGGTAACCTGCGAAAGACCAAGTCCATCGCGTCCCTTCTCAACCTGCGCACGGGTGCTGTCAGCCGAAAAATCTGATTCGTACACTTGCACGGAATCTTTATCCACACCCACATTCCTTATACTTCTAGCCACACACTCCTTATACTTGTAGCCTTTACAAACCCACTCTCCTTCATATGTATCAACAGTTTCTTATATATTGGGTTCCTTGATTACCGCTTTCCGGCACTGTATCTCGTCGTCAACTCTGGCACATAGCATAGAGCATAACATTGTTGAACATGGAGGGCGCAAATATTACACTCATAGCACGATCACGCAAGTCTACTCCCGAGCAGCCTCGATCCGCTTCCGCGCTACCTGTCTTCGGTTCAGGCCGGTGAGTGAGGTGGCGACCTTGTCCGTAGCCTTCTCAACCTCAACCTCCGCCGCGGCGAGGATGATCTCCACGTGTGTCGGGTGGCCCTGGTAAGGGTTGATGCGACCGTGGGCACGGTACGTGCGGCGACGTGTTTTCTAAAGAATTGCGTTATAAGCCCGCGGTTCCTCAGACCCCACCACGCAAACGTACGGGGGCTTGCTGGACAACAATGTTTTTGATGATGAGATCCTCCAGCTCGATGTTTTTGGCGTCCGCGTTCGATTCTGCGTTCTTCAGGAGGCGCAGCATGAACTTGACGGATTTCTCGGGCCAGCGACCTGTTGAGTGTGTCACAAGCTAGTTCAATATGTACCCGGCTGTTTAAGCGCACCCTGGGTAGCCTTAAACTGCTTCGCCTGGCTAGCCCGTCCAACACCGCCAGAGAACCGTCTGAAAGGAATGATTTGCTTGTGGTCCTTGACATCGGTGAGGTAGGTGTATGCCTTGGTGAGTTTAAGGCCTGGAGCGCGAAAGTTAGCCAAACGCCGACATCTTGGGCAATCGGTAAGACTCGCCAGTCAGAGCAGCTGCGACCTCGCGCATGTTCTTGAAGTGAGTGCGCAGGTATTCGCCCCGGGCGCGCGAAGCTGGACGATCCAGCCGGTCAGTTTTTTTTTTGACATCAACATTTCGACTGGATTAACGGACTTGTTTCGGGATTTGTGGCATGGGCGGCAGCGGCGTAACGAACTGCAACAGAGCCTCAGTACTGGAAAGAAGAAGCAGCTCTGCAGAGCGTCTCACCCATCTTGCAGTCTTGAGGTGCGGTGGAAGTTTGTCAAAACGCTGATTTGTAAGCAGGTCACACTTTTGTCCTGTCCAGTTGGATGATTCAGTGACGTGTGAATGATTACAAAGTGTTGAATTTATGAAACTGACAGGAATAAATCAATACATTGAAGGGCTACTCAAAACGCAGAAGAGACGTTAACATTGAATCGAACCGTCTGAAGATCTGCTCAGAAGAAACAAGGAAATCTGTGGAATGGCTGTGATTTGGCCGTCAAACTCGGCCAACTATTAACAGGCTTGTCTAGTAATGGGCCCGGATGACCTTTCGGGCGTAAAGCTATATCCCAAACCGAAGTTTATATCCGTCCTTGGGAACGAGTGTCTTCCCAACGATACGGGATAAAGTCTGGTTTACGAGACTAGCGTTCCCACAGAAAGGCGCAGGTCATAATTGATGGTAACCCAATGAGCTGAATCTGGCTATAACTTTGCTATAACTAGCTCAAAAGAGTTGGCGCTATAATTTACCTCTCACTGGTCTATGTAGTTCAGCCCTTCCACCAAGGCTTTCGAAGCTCGGAAGTAAGAGGGTTACTTAAAGTTAAAGTCACAGTGCAAACGGGCACGTGATAGACTCTGGAAAGCAGTATGACAAACACTCACATACGAACTCTCTCCGCAACGCGTTCATCTGTTGTGTGGGACGGCCGAACAGCAGGCCCGACTCCAAAATAGTCGCAGCAAAAATAGTCCGAGGAATACCGTCCCAGAAGCTTACAATCTACTCTGCGCTGAGGGAACTCCTGCTGGCAAGATGCCCTCTTTCCTACCCGTCCCCTCGTCCTCAGGGTCGTACACGACCTCCTCGTCATACACTTTAATCAATTCCCCCACCCCAGAACCGGTTGACTTTGCTGACCTTGAGGACAAGCCCCCTGCCCAACAGGTACGCCTGTCGCAAACGAGGTCACACGGTTTGCGAGCTTTCTTCCCAGATGGAAGCGCTCAACGAGATGTTGGTCGTTCAAAATCGTATCAAAGAGGGCGCGCAGAATCTTCTTAACATGCGCGATCTTGCTGTGCGTTCAGCTCCAGGACTCCTGTTTGCGCTGACGCCAAGCTAGGCTCGGGACGCGTTACGGGAGCAAGTCATGTCGGAGCTGGATATGGCACAGGGAAAGATCGAGGCCATTCAGAAGCGCATCGACATACGTGTGTATTCAATTCGCCCAACTGTGGTAGGTATCTTATTCAAGTCGCAGAGTCCAAGGCCAAGGCTTTGAATGTATCCGGCTCAACGCGCCGCAAGTTTCTTGCCGGACAAGCGGCGCGGCCTGGCAAAGACGATGGGGACGACAAGAGTGAGCGGGTCAATATTTCTGACCTGCCGAGTTGAACATGTCGCAGGCGGAGAAGACTTCCGCACCGCACTCAATAATGCGTCGACTTGCATCAAGTCCCTCGCCGCGCTGGCTCGCGGCAACGCGACTTCCCCCGTCTCAAGTGCCACCGGCTCCTCCTCCGCCCCTCCGCCCGTCAATACCGCCGACATCGATCGCCAACGGATCGACTTGATAACTAGACTGGTTTCTATCCTTCAGCGTAATCTTAGAGTGCGCTATGAGTTGAATCTTGCCGATGTCATGCAAGCGTAAGACTTGTCATAATACCATGCCATGTCGAACTCAGTTCATTCAGCATTATCCCAGCCCTGGCCGACAAAGCGTCGCAAAAATGTCGCGCAGCTGCTTATCGTCTCATCCGACATACCCTCGTCGATGCTGACTCTCTGAAGCGCATCGGAGAACAAACACTCGATTGGTACATTATCAAGTGGGTCCCCTTCATAATGGCTAGCTGCACCGCTGACAATGGCAAGGTCGTTGACCCGTGACAATAAACACACCATGGAGAAGGAACAGGTTATCAAATTGATCCGCACGATTGTGGAAGTGGGCACAGTGCGAAACGAGTCTCGGGGCGCAGGAGGTTGCGGGACAGTACCACTCTCAGGTGCCGTCATGCGAGCCTTTGTGGCAGTGGCTGAGCATGCCGAGGATCCATTTCGACCAATATGCATCCAGACCTTGGCCGAAATATGCGAGTTTGACCTTTCTACATCCTTGCCCATTGATGCTGAAGGGCCGTCGCGATAGTGGTCATCGATACTGACCTGATAGCAAGGACCGGCGGAATGCGTTTCCTTCTTCACGCGCTGGGAGAAGGCCCCCTGGAACTTGCACCTATCCTGGCTTCGGCATTTTTGCATATTATCGACTCGCCCCGCACCCGGGCCTATCTGCAAGTGGGAGCAGATCTCGAGGTATTCCTTGAAGCTTATCCACGTAACTACACGTTCACGTCGGGTAGATGGCGTTCTCAGCAGTAACCGACGCTTACGGGAAGGGACCTGATCATGCAGACCGGATGAGGGGATGCACCAAAGTGATACAACTCATGTTACGCTCATGGAGTGGTGAGTCTGATATGTTCGTAGCAGCGGCATTTAACTAATGAATTTCAAAGGACTGATGTATTTTTGCATGGATAATATGCGAGCTATCAGGTCGCTCATCGACACTCTTCGAATCCCGTCCCTGGAGACGCGAGTGTGTTGCTTGTTCATCGGCATCCACTTGCTCCCTGACACAGTGCTTGCAGGAAATAATACTTGACATGTTCTTCGACCTGCTCAACATCAAAACGCCTGAATGGTATCAAACTTTCATTGACGGCCGGCGTCTTACCAGTGCGCTTTCCGCCTCTTGTGGTAGACTATCGTTTGACCAATCCCCAAGTGTATCGCAAGACGCGTGAGGCTCGCGAACGCCGACATGTCGAACCATCGGAACGCACTCATCAAACCTTGAAACTGACGGATCAGTACATTGCTCTCATGGTGCTGGTGTTCACCAACGCCGGCCTGCTCGATGTTCGTCCAGTTCAAATACCGCTACGGAATATTCCTCAATCTTCATGCCTAGGCTTTGACGGGTATGCTGGAAGAATCAACTTCGGGTTCTAACCTATCACGCAAAGCGACATTACTTATGGCCGAGGTGCTCCAGATGGCAAACAGAGTACTGCCTCTATCCATTGCGGCTCAGATTCAGGCAAGAAAAATTGACTTAATTTACCCATCTTGGCTTAATGTCGATGCAGACTATTCCCCGGATATTTTCCATGGCCTCCGATTACAGCCACGGCGAGCATAGAATTGTGGGGACGTCCGCATTGTCGGCCATCGACAGTTTCAACCGAAACCAGACCCGCCTAGAGCCAAACGCCGCGCAAGGTTCCCGTCCGAGGTATGATCAACCGTTGGGAAATGGTTCGTATCAATTGACTGGTGGATGCAGAGCAAATTCTGCAGAAGACGCGATTCGCCGCGGACAGCGACAGGTCGAACAAGTTAAGTTGAAGATGAGCATGCAAATGGACGACAAGACTTTCCAGTCTTCATTACTTGAGACGCAGGTAAACTATTATTTCTGTGACCGCTCTTGCGCTTAAAAAAACATATTCAGGTGATGCTTACCAAAGACTACACCGTCTGGAAGTTCGACCTGCTGCAAGAACTTATTGAGGGTCCCCTGCTCAACCCCAAAAGACTTGAAGAGGCTATCAAAGTCTCCCGTTTCATACGTAGGCTTCTGTCGTTTTTCCATCCATTCGGAAACGGCATCAAGTTCTGCGACCTGCCTCGAACCAAGGTATATCTATTGTTTGCACATTTATTTGTATCTATTATCTTATCACTCTATCATCCTTCAGGCCAACCAACGATGGGTAAGGTTGGGTTGCTCTCTGTTAACCACCCTTACTGCAAGCCCCGATGGCGTGAGATATCTCTCTACGGAGGACCCATTTCTTGCGCAAATCGTGAAAAGTTTTGCCCAATTGGATCCTGTCGGTTGTTTCTAGTCATTTGGAACTTGCTCTCATCGCGATTTTGATAGTCTAATGCTGTTCCCGATTCGGATCCCGTTTTCTCAAAGAGACGGGTGTCCGACCGTCTGACCTATGGATATCTGGTGATGCTAGGGACACTGAGTAGGACCAAGGAGGGAATTGAGTATGGACCTCCTCCGTGCTCATTTCTCATTAGCCTCAACGCACCTTCACAGACTGTTACAGAAATTCAAAATATTCACTGCCTTCTACCATCTCAGCGAGTTGAAGGATCGTGAAGACCTGGTCAAGGGTATCATCGAGAACCTTGATTATAACATGTATGCTGCCGTCTCATCTCCATCAGCGATGTATTGACTGTGGTACAGTGACGGGCATTCACGCATTGTCTTGTCAAAAACACTAACGTCCAATTTCCCGGTACGTCAAACACACAGCTGAACACACTGCCATGTCTCACGCTTTCGTCCGTGCCAGCACATCCGGCTGTATGCAACCCGCCATCTCGGCGATTTGATTCGGGGATCTCCAACCGCGAATGCATGGACGCTTCGACTGCTACTCACCCAGCTGTATGACCCAGAACCTGAAGTTTGCGAGCTGGCGGTAACTTATCTTCGGGACGTCTGCGAGTCCAAAGATATCCTTCAGCTCGTTGTTGAGATGCAGCCAACGATGGATCATCTGGGTGAAATAGGACATCCCCTTCTCCTCAAGTGAGCGGTCATGCTGCTTTACCCAGTGCTTTTTAAAATTTCATACAGATTCATATCCACACCTGTGGGCTTCCGATATCTTTACGACGTCGGTTACGTCGATCGGGAGATGGACATTTGGTTCCATGTTCGTCTTCCTCCAACATCATTTGGTTCATTCTGATTGGGAGCCAGGAACGCAACATTTATTATGTAGTTCAGGTCGAGGTTTTCCTTGCCAAGGTTTTCAGTAGTTCCGGTACTGCAGACCACGATGAAGAGACACTGTGCGTCTATCTTTTACAATCTTCAGCGCCTATCAACGTTTGGACCAGGGCTTTCGAGGGCACTGTTCCTCCACATTTCTATGGTGAAATGGCCAAAACCGATCTCGGGTGCCAGATCTTGCAAGAGAAAGGTCACTTTGCCGAGTTTGCGGAGTTCATACGGCTTCACAGCAACGAAAGCGATGATACTGAACTCATTCTGAAGCTGAAGAGCATTCTGTGGGCTGTTGTATGTGTCTATTATTTCTAAAGGTATCAACTCCATTTTAAAACATGAGTAGGGAAATATTGGGGCGACAGAGGGCGGGCTTCCTTTCTTGGAGGAAGAAGAAATTATTCCGACCGTGTTGGATATTGCTCACAACTCACCAATTCCCTCCGTTCGCGGGTAGGTGCTTTTACCGAAGCTTTTGAAGCTATTGAATTTGGGAATAATGGGACTTTTAGCACGTGTTTCTTCGTTCTCGGTCTCATTTCGTCTACGTCGCAGGGCGCTGAGATTCTCGACGACTACCGCTGGGAAGCCACTCTTTCACCGCTGGGATTACCTACCGGATTATGCATACCTGTCGACTTGGACATATTCATCTCTGTACGTGTTTTATCATAGATCTCAGTCACAACTAATTCAGTTGCAGATACCACCGTGGATGCAGCATCAGTCGGACAAGTCTGAATCTCGGCTAATACCACCCACTTCGCAGACAGAGCTCGACGTCATCACTGCAATTCACAACCTTGCAAACACGGTTATTGCAAACGCTGCTTCTCGTTCCTTGGCAAGGTGCTCGACGATCTCTGCGCTTGAGATCCTCCGCTGACCTGCTTATCCAGAATGAAATCACGACCCGAATTCAAGTCCATCTTTTCATCCCCTGCCATGTTCTTCCGAGCACTGCACACGGTTTCTACCCAACGTTACCGGTTGCCTGTGCGCCGATACA
>JARJCP010000161.1:0-183006 GCA_029281795.1 Mycena crocata | reverse complement strand
GTTTTCAGAGGAGAAGAGTATAGAAAGGCTGCACGGCGAGTGGGACACTTCTCGGGTATCGTAC
Organism: Mycena crocata; assembly: GCA_029281795.1. Taxonomy (NCBI): domain Eukaryota; kingdom Fungi; phylum Basidiomycota; class Agaricomycetes; order Agaricales; family Mycenaceae; genus Mycena; species Mycena crocata. The sequence goes on along the minus strand of JARJCP010000161.1, from coordinate 182,942 downwards.
AGATGGGATGGGATAGCATTTCCTTCGCTCGTCATGTAGCACGTTGTGTACTTGTTTTTGCCATAATATCCCAGTGTTGCTCTTGGTGTGTTCGCGGCATCCGCCGTCGCTCTTTGTGTTGAAGGAATTGGACGGTGCGTCCCGGATTAATGATATCATGCGGCGTGGTGTCTTACCTTCGTTTAGCCGACAGCTTAAAAGGGACACCTTTGGCTCTTGATGGTAGAATCTTTTGCCTCCTACACCCATCCCCGATGACTTTTCAGGCTAGACAGGTCAAGTCTTTCGAAAAGAGGCTCAAAGAGCAGCACCCAGTGCGTCATTCATAATCTGACTGGTTTTTCTTTCTTTCTTGACTTCTTCCTCAAGGCATTTCCTGGCTTCAGAGCTTGCCTGCTTCTAGCGTGCGAGGTCCCTGAGGCGCGTCTCGTTCAAGTCCCCTTCGATTTCTGCGTCGACCCTGCCGTGGGGCGCGCCCGGGACCTCTGGACTCATGCGTGGGTTCAATCGCCCGACTGTCCCATTGCCATTGTCGATATGGCTCGTTGCACCCGTGAATTCGTCTGCGGACAATTTGTCTATACAGTCACATTCGTCCCCATGCACGAACAAGCTTCGCCCGCGGTACCCCTCAATCACAACAATCAAGTTCGGGTCGTGCCCCGGAATTGGTGCGGCAACATTCTTGTCAGCAAGAGTGAACGGAGCGACCTGCCTGGCTTGGGTCGCGGACATGCGCTGCACGTTCTTAAGAGCGACAAGGCTCTTGCTATCGATGTCGTGCAGCGGTGCGTGATTTTGACTCGTTAGGCTTCGTATCACTGACTGTCGTTCGGGGCCAGTTTTCTCAAAGAATTTCCGTAGTTCACTTTGTGCGCGCGTGTAAATGGCTTCCAAATCGTGCAATTGTTTTTTGGGATTGTTTCAATGACGAGTTCTCGCGGTGTTTCGTAGTTACTTTTCTGTGCGCGTGTAAATTGCATCCAAATGCGGGGTTTCTTCAACTGTGTCAATTGCGTCCGTGTGAATTGATTACCTCCGAGTACAACCATCCGCGGAAGATCACGCCCGTTCCAGGTTCTCGGGTCGTTGGAAATTGTTTGCCCGTATCGATCGACGTTCGGTCCGATTCTTACCGAGTGGCGGTGAAGGTATTCTGTAACCTCCGAAGCGTGGTCGCATGACTGATTTGTTTGCAGGTCGCTAGCGGCATCAGGCCTTTTGCCCGCGAGGGGATACGCAACTCTAAATCTCGCCTACTGGTTCGCGAATCGCGCTGGCTCGTCTCGACAGTCTTTTTCTCTTGTGGTTCGGTTTGGATTCTGTACCTTGGTCGAGTTCGTTCGCGTTCCGTTCGGCTGGTGTGAGGCGTATAAAACACCCCTATCTTACATGCCTTATCACCGTTGTTTTCTCGTTGAGAATTGCAACGCCCCATCGTCCTCTTCTTTGCTGCTGCTTGTAATGCGTCTCCTTCCGCACCTCCCTAAATTCTTGTCTCGTGGACGTGTAAAGCCAGACCGCGTGAATTCCCCCGTCAGTGTGGCGCAAATGCAATACGGGCAAAATCCTGCTCTACGCTACTTCGCGACCCGGGAGCTCTTGCATTCCCTCTTGAAACAATGGTCGCTCCTCGACATAACCGACTTTGCGAATTCGTAAGCCTGAACAGCATCGCTCTGATCTTTTTCCTCTGTTTTGACGTCGTCCTTAGCTCGCCAGAAGCGCGCCTTCTCATCAAGGAGTACTACAACGACCGCATTAGATCGGCTCTGCGAACCTATTTCGGAGACTCTCGTCCTCAGTTCATCGGCGACATGATCCCTTTCTTCGAGAAGTTCTGGCTGCTGACGGAGAGTACGAGGTCCATCATAATTGGGTCGTTCATACACTTCGTAATCGATCCGAAGGCGAGGTGGATGCCCAACAACCTCAATGTCTCGATTCCTGAGGGAACCTACGACGAATGGGACTCACTCCTCAGAGGTCTTCCAGGTAAACAGCCCACGGTCCTCAACGTTCCTGTGGATTCCGACGTCACCCCCTACCTCAAGAGGCGGGTTGATTACACTTTCAATGCGGTCAGTTTCTCTCCGTTTCTTTCTTTCCTTTCTTCTTCCTCTCAAATTGTATCTGATCGCCCATCCTACAGCCTTACTCCGTCGCGATAATGGAAGTCATTGGCCCGTCGTCGATCCTTCCCGTCATCACCTCGCCGCACACCTCTGGCTTTCGGCTGCTCACCAGGGATCTGCTTGCCATTTATTACCCTCGCCTGGCCGCGCAATGTCGCTCTCTCGAGACCTGGCGCTGGACGCCTCTGGATCATTGTGAGTTGATGGAAGAGCGCGGAGATAGCAAGTCCATCGACGCTACCAGCTGGGATACTCCCTGTGAGACGGCTTGTGCCGTTCGCTGGCGGTTTGCGGATGAGCTTGATGGTGTGCAGCTCATCTCTCTCCGTGCTGTCGACACGGAACCCGTGGCGATCCACCCTGACATACTCTCGACAAGCCTGAAATGGCGCATCGGTGACCAGTGTGTCAATTCCGTTTGCTCCAATTTTGGCGCCAATTACATCCTTAGAGTGCGTTGTTTCTAGTCTCCTGCCCTGCTCTCCTTCCTGACATGGTGCTTCCAGCGTTAACCTTTTCCTGGCTGTTCCGTGGCTGAGTCGTATATACAAAACGTTGATATCTAGCTTTTTCTCTGTCTTTCCATTCGCGCGCCAGTAGTACAGAACCAACTTTGTGCCTCTTTGAGTATCACATCATTTGTTTTCTTGTTTCCCACCCTCCCTCTGCTGCTGTGATCTGATAATATATGACCTGCGCGCTGAGTTTCAACTGGGGCAATTCGGCTATGCGTCCTCGTGCAGCGCTGCCTGGATGTTCTCGCTCTTTGCTCTGTTACCACGTCATGTCAAATACCGAATTCACGTCTGGTGCGTGTTTGTGCTCCAGTGCTGAATTGTGCTGACCATTCAAGTCATCTTGCGTGCAGAGCCGTTGCTCGTTCCCGACAATCGACGGTTTGTCTTGTTTCCGATCCGTTACCCGGAAGTACGTGCTTGTTTCGGTCTCTTGCGGTTTTCCGTATTGACACCTTCTGATCAGGTGTGGAGCCTGTACAAGAAGGCCTTAGGGTCTTTCTGGGTCGCGGAGGAGCTCGATCTCTCTCATGATCTTGCTGACTGGAACGACAAGCTCACCAACGACGAGCGCGATTTTATTAAGACCGTCCTCTCTTTCTTTGCCGCGGCCGGTGGTATTGTGAACGAGAACTTGGTGCAACGTTTCTCGAGCGAGGTCCAGCTGGCAGAGGCGCGGTGCTTCTATGGCTTCCAGATTATGATAGAAAACGTGCACTCCGAGGCGTATTCTTTGTTCCTCGACACTTATATTCGCGACTCTGCTGAGAAGGACCGTCTCATCCGTTCTATCGACACCATACCCTCGGTAGAGCGCAAGGCGCGGTGGATGGCCAAGTGGATCTCCCATGAAAGGCCCTTCTCCGACCGTCTTGTTGCCTTTGCTGCTGCGAAGGGCGTTTTTTTCTCTGCCTCTTTCGCGTCTATTTTTTGGCTCAAGAAGCGGGGTCTAATGCCTGGGCTCACTTTTTCCAACGAGCTCATCAGTCGAGACGAGGGCTTGCACACAGATTTTGCGTGCCTGTTGTTCTCTATGCTACATGCACGGTCTTCGGATGACATCGTCCAGAGCATTATTCGCGACGCCGTGTCGGTAGAGATTGATTTTGTGAACGGTGAGCGTGTTGCAGGCTCGTTGTTTCCCAGCTCACGGTATTTTTTTTCGTGCCGACAGAGGCGCTCCCTGTGCAGCTACTCGGTATGAATCCGCGCCTTATGTCGCAGTACGTGGAGTTTGTCGCAGACAGGCTCTTGAGGTGCCTTGGCGTAGCCAAGGTCTTCGGCAGTCCCAACCCGTTTGATTTTGTGGACCTTATCTCTCTTGACGGCAAGACCGATTCTTTCGAGCGCCGTGTTTCCGAATACGCGAAGGCTGGGGTGAGTGTGGATTCTAACCGCGCTGATCGCGAGTTGTACGTTTCGTTTCCTCGTATAGCCTGCTTGTTGATCTGACCGGTCTTCAGTGCGTTGGACGCGGACTTCTGAAGCGTGTATTCTTAAACATATGTGCCCTGCAGTTGATTAGCTATGTAAATATTGCCGCGCTGTCAAGATCTTGACATAGGATCTGACAGGTGGCAGTGTCGCTTGAGTGTCGCTTTAAATAAAACAGAGTTGCCTCTGTGTGCAGACAATCTGCGTCCATATCAGCCACTTATGCCGCAGTTCGCATGTAGGTACTCTTGATGACTGGAGCGAGCTGCTAACATACACGCATTTAGCTTTGCCGCGGGGGCCTCTTTTAACGCATGAACTGCGTGCTGCGTACCTTACCGTTGGAAGGATGAAATGGTGCCCACTCGTCGACGACACTCTACAGAAAATGGACGCCGAACAGCTTATGCGGGCCTCCCTTCGGACGCGGCTGTCCACCAACAACGTAAAAGAGTTTATGCGTCGCACTGTGGATGAGAATCTGCAACAAGAAAGTTCGTCTTTATCTTCTTTATCTCGTTCTTTTTTCTCTCTTTTTATTTTCTTTTGCCTGGGCTTACTTCACGCGTGTTTAGTGCAGGGGGCGTCTGGTTTGGAAGGCTTTCATCTTGGCGGTGAGAGTGCTTCTGATACTTCTCTTTCCGTTTCTAACTTGGCCGCAGCTGACGACGTTTTGGCGAATCTCGACCGGCCCATCGTGTTGAACATACTCAATCGTCTCTTGCTCGCAGACAGGGTTCGATTTGGTCAGACTTCTCGTCACAACCACCACTTGTGCTCTGTGGTGTTGCAATCCATGATATCGGACGTGTTGACGCGATTCGGCATGCGTTACGGCGACATCAAGCTTCTCCAATCCGCTACGGGCACACTCATATCGGGTTCGACGGTTGCCGCGCTCGTGCACACTCCATTCAATCCGAACGACATCGATTTTTACTGTGCCGGTCGGCGGTCCTACTACGTTGTGCACTATCTCATGGCCGTCGTGGGTCTGGAGTTCGGCGACTTTGTTGCTCGCGATGATTACGAGAATTGCAACTGGATCCGTGGCGTTTGGTGGCTGCGGTCCCCGGGAGGCGGCAAGGTCAACGTGATCGAGACGTACTCCGACAATCCTCTTAGCGCCGTGCTCAGTTTTCACTCTAGTCCGCCGCGGGGTGTGATCACATGGGACCGTTTCCGTCATTTCGAAGCTAACCAGGTCGTTCGTGGACGCGCGTTGGTCACCCAGCGCTCGCTACGCATCCGATTTGACGACCCCAGCAACACTCGTGCTTGCTGGCGTATTCTGCGCAAGTATTTCATGCGTGGGTTCACGTTCGTCACTGAATTCGAAGAGGAGCACAAGTGCGGTCGACATCTCGACTGTCCCATTTCTCTGCGCACGACCAGTGATGCAGGGACCATGCAGGTACCTTTACTGGGATATTCCATCCCGCGTTGGTCTGCGGCTCCAGAGACGGTACAGAGTTGGGTCGCAGGAATCTCTCCATGCAGGAACGGGAAGCTAGAGGACGGGGTTTCTGACGTTTATCCTTCTACTAGCTTCGAAGGTGCTGCTTCCTCTTGCTCGTAAGCACTCGCTGATCCAGCTCGATTCAACTTTTTCTTCAGACGCGGCTTATCGCGCTGGTATTCAGCAACTACTGGAATTGGTCGAACTCCCCGAAGGCGCGATTGTCTTGAGGCCTCCTGCGGAACAAGACGTCGACTCTGATGACGATCTTATTGACGTCGCCTCTGATTAAATTACTTTAGGTACATGTAAACTGCGAATGGTATCTTGTTTCTGTGTCTCAGATTGTATGTGTCATCAATTTCATGTAATTTCGGATTGTGCCGGTAAGCCTGACAAACACACGTGTGCTATTTCGACAGCGCATGCTCATGTGACTTCATCCTCTTCTTCTCTTAACCCCCATGTCGCTGGGGCACTCTTTTCTACAAGCGCTCGTTTCTCAGTTTAAATCCTGTATTAGATACTGTCTGTACATTCAATGTCGACTAGCGTATATCTAGCGTGCATCTAATGGTAAATGAGCTCGACTCACTAAGTAACCCTAGCAGCCTCAATCTGCGCTTTTGGGGTGCAAATGAAAATGAAAGACTGGCGTACCCTTCTATCCGTCGAGTGCGTCCGCTGTGCCTTGCTGAGCGCTCACATGCTGATCTTCTCATTTAGGTCCCCGCACTGCCCGTGGAGTGTGTGCCCTGGTATCAAGTGACAGTGGTTCGCGGCGGTTCAGCTCGTAGCCGCTTCTGATGCGGAGATGTCTGACTCGGCGCTATTGCATATAACGCGGTGCGCTTCTTCGTGTCTCCCATCTTTTTTCTTCATGTCGATCGCAGCTTCAGGGATATTGATAGACGAGTTTATGACGGGGCCCGGAGTCGGTCTTTTTTGGGACTCGTATTTGTTGGCTACTGCGAGCTATCCGCAAGATTTTCGAGCGGCCCGGGAGCGCTCCAGAAAACTTCGCGTCGTCCCCCTGGAAGGACCGCCCCTTCGAAACCTTTTCTCGTTCAAGACTACAAAAACTCCGCCATGGGGTGAGGATCCGTTGGTCCCCGAAGCTCGGCGGCGCCTGCATCGGGCAGTGCCTGCGTATGTTGCGAGGCTGTTCGGTCGCGTGCATGCTGTGATGCACGTCGAAGATGATGTCCGTGCGCTTTCCCTCTTTTTCTGATCCTTACTTACCCGGTGCCTGTTATAGGAAGTGTCTCGCGATATCTCCGTTGTTCGGCTGAAGTGCCCTCCCGACGCCGATGCCAGAGCTGCGGCTTTGTTCCGTTCACAGCGGGATGTCTTGGAGCACGTTGTGGAGACCGATCGAGGCCTTCTTGTGCGTCGGTTGCAGTTGCAGTTGGAAATTGACTGCTGATTTTTCCGATAGGGTGGTTCTGTCCGTCGTGGCTTCTGCGAGGATGATGGTATCGATGTATTGGTGTGCGCCTCACTTCCCGCATTCGGCTGACGAACTGGTTCAGGTTTGGATGAGGCCCGACGGGTTTGTCGCCGGCCAAGACCTCATATGCAGAGTCGAACTGGTGCGACTGCAATCCGATCGAGATGACGAAGGGCTCGTGGTGAAGGTGAGCCTTCGAATCGCTCTTGTCTGTTTCAGGTCTAATCTGTGCACAGGAATACCGTGTTTTGTCATTCTCTGGTGCTCGGCCCGTAGTATTCCAGCCATTGGTCGTCGCATAATCATAGACACGTGAATATATTCGTCAACGCGACCGTTATGGCTATACCCAACCTGCTCAATGCGCAGAATCGCCCCACTGTTGCTCTCCGGCTCTTTTTATCGAAACATACTTCTCCGACGTTGGCGTCTTCGTCCTCTGTGGCGTGGGATGTCTATGGTGAAGACTATACGCTCGTTCGCGACATGACCATTCGCGACGATGTCGGTGAATTGTCCAGATTTTCTTTCAAGGATTTAGTGTCCCGGGACAGCCATCTCGTTTGGCACGGTTTGCCTAAGCGGAGCCACCACCACCTGCCAACGTTCATTGGCCAGATTTGCAAGCGAGCTGTGAGATACGAACACAATCCTGTGAATCGAGAGGTGCGCGTTTACTTCGGTGTCCACTTGGGGTCGGATTCACTGATACGGGTGCAGGGACTAGGCACTGAGTGCTTTGTGCTTACTTTCAGATGTCCCTCTGGAGCAGACGCGGACACTGTGATTTGCTGGAACCAGCAGGTGCAACAACTTTTAGCTGCTGAAGAGAAGGCTTCTAGACCAGAGGCGAGTTGCGCGGTATCGCTTTTGTTCGTCCCTTCGACTCACCTTTGTGCTTCTCTTAGGCGGGCAAGGACTTTACTGTGCGAAGCCCGGTTATTCCTTACGGTGCCGACCCCCAGCTCATCGGGGGCCTCCGTGTACCGTCTGTCGAGGTTGGTGTATTTATTCATTCCCCTTGCATCCCTTTCGCTGTATATTCGCGCAGATCATAGTCCCGGGTAAAGGGCCAGCCATGGCTCCGACGCTCGGTGTTGGCTGTAGTGTGGAGATGTGTGTGGTTGCAACTAAGGACCGACGGAAGGTTGTGGATGGGACTATCGAGGTGGTGAGTCCTTCTGCTGTGTGCGCTTTCTCGGTGCTGAGGTGGCATAGTACTTCAAGCTTTGGATGGTGTCTTTCCTGCCGCTGTCCGATAAAGATATCGGCCGACTTTAGATAGTAGATAAGATATGAATGTCTTTGATTAGATTACATGCTGCACATCATGGCTGTATAAAGTCGTCGTTGCTTTTTTTTTTTTTTTTTTTTTTCATCTTCTGATCCAGCGGCGGTTGTTCCACCCGGTCATGTCAGAACACACTTCTTCGCAGGAGGCCGCCGATACTCCAATTTTGCCCCTCGACAACCTGGTCCTATCCGAAAACGAATGTATCGCCACCATGCAAGGGTCGACTTACACTCTGGGTGGACTTCGATACCCTGCCGACTTTCTTGCCACTCGCGACCGCTCATACGGAAAACGGTCTTTGTTTTCATTCAAGGTGAACGACTCGAGACGGTTTCATCACCTCTCTGGCGAATGGTTCCCTGGGTGGAGACCCGATTGTTGGGACAGGGGTCGGGCCGCGCCCTATATCGTAACTGTCCTGGGGGAAGTGGTCTTCCGTCAGGTTGATGAGGTCGGTGTTTCCCCCCCCCCCTTTTTCTGTCGCTGTCGCTTACTCGTCTCACCCTTTCCTAGACATACCCGATTGGCCCTAAGGCGGGACGCCGTGAGCGCCTGCGACTCCGCTGTCCAGTTGATTGTACTGCGGCTGTTGCTGCTTTCTTCAACACTCAAGTATCTACTCTGCGCAACATTGTACAGACAGACGCGACGGCGCGGGTGTGTTATTATTGCTCCTTCTCTCTTTTTACTCATACGGGATCCAGCCTGGTGTTGTTATCCAGGACTGGGTCGGCGAGGACTACATTGACGTGCGATCTACACGTTCTCTTCACCCTTGGTTTATCTGATTCTGGCTTCAGGTCTGGATAACCGCATGCACGATGGGGAACCCGTCTCTGTCTGCCGGGGCTCAAGTGTATTGTGAAGTCTTTCCGATCCGCACGCATCAGTTGACGGCTGGAGTGCTTCTCAAGGTGCGTCGTGACACTTTTTTTTTTGCATCGCTGATGGGGATCCGCAGGAATACTTGCTAAGCCTCGATTACGTTGACGAGCTCAGACCCGGTCTATTTGATCGCGATCAGTACGATTTACCGAATACCGAGCTGTGGGAGTCGTGAAGCCCTTTCGTAGATCCTTCTTTTGTTGTTTTGTTTTGTTTTTTCGTCTACATGTCAACTCCCGTGGATGTTCCCCTCGCCGCGGACCCCGTCGAGGTTTTGCGACAGGCCCGGTTTATCGCTAAAATGCAGATGGCTCGAAACATAGCAGCGGATGTACCTGGTGTGGATTATCGTGCGACGAGAGATCAAACCGTTATAGTCCCGCCTGGTGTCAAAGCCCACCGATTTTCTTACAAGGATGGATATCGCAGGGAGCGTCTTTGGATATGCAGTCTCTCACCCGAAGATAAAATCGGCGGGCTATCGGACCTGGGTTTTAGGTCGAGTGTTGGGGGTGACGCGCGAGATATACGATTGTCCGACGCGCAAGGTGCTCTTTCTCGGCTGCGATGCCTGCGGATACTGATCGTCTGCAGCGTGGCCTGCGTCCGTGTGTTGTGCTACGCCTGGGTTGTATCGATGACGACGATACATTCATCAGCCGCGTTTACGCCGAGCAGTGCGATGGATTCCGGCGGGTTGTCGCTTTGGAAGCAGAGCACTCGTCTTCGGACATCAAGTGGTTAGTTGGCTCGGGGGTTCCGCAGAGACTCCCCATCTGAAGGTAAGTCGGTGGTTATCGGTTTGTTTTGTTTCGTTGGCAAATAGTCTGACTCTCTGAGGCGTTGTTAGATTGTGTCAGATGCGCTTGCTCTCGAAGAGAGGTACCCTGTGGGGACGATACTGGTGGTCTTTGTGCTGATGACGCGGGACCAAGCGCGAGGAGAGCGGGCGCCCTGTCGAGAAGGTGTGTTTTGTTTTGCTCCTTGGTCCACGCTCACGCCTTCTCTGGTTCAGATTTATACGCTGTGGTCAGACGCTGTGTGCAACATCGCCGCCCTTCCTCCTTCGAACGACCTAGCTCTGCTTTACCCGGGAGTTCCCGAATGAAGGGATTAAAAGGGCTTAAATAGTGATTTCGTGTTGTTCTCACTTAGAAAATACCCATGTCCGCCTTTACTCTCGAGTCTTCTTACTTTTCGAATACCGACCCGGAAACTTGGCCTTACCGTCCTGGGGGTCTCACAGATTTGCCGGCCATATCTGACGCCCCTTGGGCCACGCCTCCTCTCTTTCGTGCTCAACTTGGCGTCGACTTCGTGGCGTCCCGAGACTGTACGGGGCCTGGGGGCGAAGGTATCTTCACATACAAGTCTCGCCACGCCCCCGTCTTTCGGTTCCCCGATCGCAAGCCCGAGGTGCCTAAGTACACTCCGACTCTGGTCGGCTGCGTGGCCTCCTTCAGAAAGGTGGGGTACTGTGGCCGTCTGAGTTCACTTACTTATCGAATTCGACAGGCGAAGGGTTATGAAGCTCCCATTTGGCAACTTACCCTCAGCCTGCCCCTGGACGCGGGCCCGTTGTTACATCAGATCTGGCAGGGTCAAGTCGCGACGCTGCAGAGCGTAGCTGAGGCGCGTTCGATGGTGCGTACAATTTGCGATACAAAGATCCTCTGGCTGAAGCTGTCGCAGATCCGCTCTGCGAGGGGGTACTGGCTGAAAGACTGTGGAGCAGGGAGGACTGAAATCATCGTAAGGCTGGTGCTGCTACATGCTGTTTCTCTGCCTGATGATCGTTCTCAGGTGACTATGCCCGCTTCCACCTGGCGTCCGAGGATTGGAGTGCACCGTGGCCATTGTATAGCTGTTAACGTCTGGATGTGTCGCGCCGACGCCCCTGACGGTTCCATAGTCAGTCACGGTCCTTAGCTTATGTGTTGCGTGTCTCAATGTCCCTCGTGTTTTATTCTAGATATTTGCGCTGGTCGCGACGGAATACATCAACTACGTCTTTAGCCATAGAGAGACGTGCCGAGCTGCAGCGCCAATGGCGCTGGAAATTGAGAGCTATCGTCGTATTTCGCTTGTTTATTACTTGGACTTCCATGTCGTCTCTTTCTCGATCTTGTGTTTTTGCGACGAGGCCCCCGAAACCACTTGTTCCATGGGCATCACCACCTCTCGTTGAAGCCCAGCTCGGCGTCGACTTTGTCGCGACTAGGGATAGCACCGGGCAGACAGGGGATCATATCTTCACCTACAAGTCGCGCCATGCTCCTGTGCTGCGGACGCCTAACAGAAAGGACGAGATCTTGAAGTATCACCGTCCCTCTTGGGTCAAGTCGTTTGGGTCGAGCTGGCGAGTTTTTTCTTTTCGTGGAAACCCGCTGATTTAGTTTTCGCAGGGTACAGACATCCGGCGACGGGTTCTTCGCGTGGCCATCGGTCTACCTACTACTGCTGGGCGCTTGCTATGCGACTATTACAGCCGCCAGGTTGCGACGCTCGTTGACGTGTCAGCACGGAGAGTCGGGCGTTGGTAAGTTCTGCGGCTGCATCCTCTTCGATGGAATTTAACGGCTCGATAGGGTGCAGATGTTGCGCTAGATTGGGTTGATAAGCGCGAAACCACGAACCCCGTTATAATTGTTCGTCCCTCTCAGCTCTGAGCATTGGCGTTGTATTCTATTAAGCACGCAGGTTCACATCGGTGCCTCGCTGACAAACTGGGATTTTACTTTGAAGGTCGGACAGTGCGTCGAAGAGTGTAGGGATGACCCGCGCTGTCTGTCCCGACGCGACGCTGGTCAGAGTCGACGACTGCGGCCTTGTGTCTGATTTGATGACTTGGCGCCACAGAAATTCTCCTTGCATTGCTTTCGCATCCAAAGTATTCACGTAGACGCCGCCCAAATGGAAGAGGGCCTGCGGTTATTGCCTGGCCGTCTCACAGCCAGATGGCAGGAGACGGACGATAGGCGCGATTTCTTACCGACTGATTGTCGCGAGTACGTATGGGGATGTAGTCGGTATAGAACACAGGCGTGATCATCATATACGGTCTCCCTTTCCTTCTATTTCGTCTTTGCGATGGACCCCGACATTGATATCGGTGCCGTTATTCGATGCGCCCGCCGGGTTATGGACGCGTGCGAGGCTCGAAGCTTGACCGAAGATCGTTATATCGTGGATTTTCGCTCCACTAGAGATAGCAGCCTCCGTTGCAGCCATGACCGGTGTTCGAGGTTCTCATACAAGGATTGTCAGCGGGCCCTGGAGTATGGCGGTGTTTTTCATAAGATGGGATGGAGGGCGTTGTATTACAGGCCTTGGATTCTTGGGAATGTGGCCGAGGTTCAAGATCGTATCATCCTCAGCCCTCTTGGTCTCTTGGTCCGTTCGTTTTTCCTTCTGTCCTCCCTCGTTTGCTTGCTGTTCCTAACAGCGCCCCTTAGAAGGAGGAGCACTGCCGCGTGTTCCGGATTGAATGCATGGACACAGGTCACCGTCAAGCGCAAAGTCTTTTTGATGCGCAGTTCTCAGCCCTGCAGGCGATAATAGATGCGGAGACTACGGACGATGTGAGCTGCTGCCTGCTGTTGTCTCTGCTTCCATTAATATCCGTCTTTTAGAGTGTCACGTTGAATGCTTGGACGGTGTCTGAGGGTGATAGGCGCTTTATAGAGGTAAGTTCGCGTCTGTGCTCGTGTGCGCTGAGCTGAACTCTCCACGAGGTGGTCTTTTGAAAGAAGTGTACGGGGAGACTTTTATAGTAGGGACCCCTGTGACGTTGTTCTTGTTTTTGACGAGAGACGAATGTTGGGCGGAGACAGGCCTGCATAAAGTGCGTCTTTGACGTTCTACTCTTTTCTCGGCTCTTGAAAAATTCTCGGTTAGACGTACACCGCCTGGGCTGATGGAATGTGCCCTGTCGGCGATCTCGAGGAGTTGGCAGGTCTCGCGGGGTCCGTTTTATTTTACCCCAATCTTTAGAGGTTTTTATTATTATTTACAGTCCGTTTTTACGTTGCACGTGGTCTACATACATCTTCATGTTGCCGTACCTAGTCGTTCCTCCTTCTCGTCTTTGGCGTCTTCCCCCCCTCGGCGCTGCACAGCTGGACTTCGACTTTGTGGCGACACGCGACGTGGAAGGTCCTCGTGGGGAGAGTGTGTATACTTATAAGGCTTGTGGTGCCGCAGTCGCGCGTATCGCGCGCTGCAGGCAACAGCCGATGCCTTACACTCCTGCGCTTTTTGGACAAATTCTGAACATTGAGCAGCGTGTACGCGTTATTGCGCTATCACAATCTTTGCTTATTATGAGATTCTGTAGGACTCGGGGTATGGCAGGATGTCAGACGTCGAACTGTGCTGTCCTCTCGATGCTGGTGACTCCCTATCAAAACTCTACAACAGCCAAATCTCGAAGCTACGGGATATCGTAGCTCATGAGGCACTGCGTTTGGTGAGTACGTTGTTCTCTGCGTCAAACTCTTGTCTTGACAGACAAAGTAGGGTTACCATCTGCGACGGAGTTGGGTAGCCGAGTCGAATTCGTTTATCAAGGTGCGCATATCGGATTTGCTCTGCGTGATGCTTTAACGCACATATCGATCAGGTGTCTTTGCTCCCTTGGTCCTTCGCGCCAGACCTGACCGTCGGGTGCTGTATATCGTTTGATGTTGGCCTGTTCAGATCAAACTGGCCAAACGATTCGGTGGTAGGGTGGGGGCCACTCTCACACAGCGTGCTGCTTATTCTTTTGTATACAGGCTTACGGCTTGGTAGCGCGGGACTACGTGATAACCTCCGTGACGGATTTGGAGTTGGAGGCAGCTGGCAAGGAATCTGTCGATCACGAACAACCTTAATCAGAATGACATGCGATGCAGCTTCTCGGCTTCTTTTGTGATTCCGGCCCGAACAAGCGATCTTCGACGTTTCCTGTCTCCCATATGGCTGCCATATCCGATGTCTTGACGGCGGACAGCGACTCTATCGGACGTAGAGTCCTCGCCCTCGACATGTATGCAGTTGACTATCGCATGACCCGAGACAATTCGGTAGTAGTGGACGGCTGCGTTGTTCACCAATTCTCTTGCAAAGACGCCTTCATGCTTATCGCTTCGCTTGAAGACTCGACTAGAACCCGCAGGGCTCTCGTGTGTCGATACCAGCCTTGGATTGTCGGGCAGGTCCATTCTGTTATCTGTCGGTCTGTGCATCGCATCGGGATCCCCGAGGTGCGCTTGTTCGCAAAAGGTAAAAAAAAATTAAAGAAATTCTTGCTGACTGTGTGCGCAGAAGGTCGCTGTAGACTGCTACATAATAGCCCTCAAATGTCCAGACACCGCTGACAATCGTAGCAGAGAGTTTTTCTCTATGCAGGTAGCCGCGTTGGAAGGCATGCTGTTTCGCGACGGCTGCGCGGTGGTGAGTCTTGCTTTCTCCAACGCTGGATGTCGTCTTACTTTATGTACAGGGCATGACGGAAGCTGATAGCTGGCTGGGGTCTGTGGTAAACGGTATGAAGACCATTCAGGTGACGTTTTTGTGGCTGGTATGCTGCCTGTGTATTGACTCTGGAAAGGTCATTGTCAGTACCGTCATGATGCGCAATTGGAATGGTCTTGGTCCTCGTTGGTGCTTTGTGGAGGGACAGCATATGAGCTTGATGCTCAGACTTCATCGAGAAGACGGTTTTTCTGGTCAGCGGCATGTGAGTTCACCTCTGCGTCATTTGTTGTGTGCAACGCGCTCTAATCCGCCCGTACCAGACTTATACTGCTTGGGTAGAGGAATTTTCCGTTCTGGTAGACGAAGATTTGGACGAGTAATGTGTACTACATGTGTGGCGAAAGTTATATATGCATAGTAATAAACGAAACAAAAAATGTGCTGAGTTCTTTTACTGTGCCTCTAGTCCGCTGTCTGAGATGCAAGTCCTCTCGATGCCAAGATCTGTTGCGCAACTCGATGCGATCCTCCGGTTATGGCTTGTTTGGGTTAGATATACCCCGGCTCAGCCTCTCCTTCTCGATATGTCGTTTTTAACGCCTGAAGATCACGTTCGGTCAGTGTTGGCTCTCTTGTTCGACTCGTACTGACGTAGTAAAATCCTAGCTCTATCTTAAAATCCGAGTTGCCTGGTGTCGAGTGGACATTCGACATGGACGCTCGGAATTTCGATGTGCGTACTGTCAGAGAGGATCCGGTATCGGCTCAGAGGGTCGCTGCTTTGAGAAAGGCGCACCGCCATATCGCGGCCATGCTCCAGCTTGCCGAGGCGCAACTGGCATTTCACGCTGCGCTCGTTGCGCCTGTGCGGCTTCTGTATAACGACGTTCTCCTGCAAGTTTTTCAGCACGTCTTTGACTTCGAGGGGGGTAGAGGGCTTTACAGGCTCTCTCGCGTCTGCAAGCGATGGAGGGCTATCCTTCGTACAGTCGCGGGGGGAAAAATGTTCCTCGCTTGTGGATCCCATTCCGAGCTGCTCTCTGGCGACGCGTCAACCTGGCCCTACGTTTCTTGCCGTGCTCCAGTGTGGCCTATGCGAACAGTGGGAGAAGTGGAATGGATGTTTGGGACATTTGAGACAGATGCTGGGCGGTTGGAGTTTGACTGTCGAGTGGGACACCGTACGGGACGAAGTCATGGAGGCCGCTATGGCCCGTCCGTTGATGTGGCGATCGCTCGTCGTGAAGGAGCTGGACACCCTGCTTCGTGGTCCACTGGCTATTTTTGCGCGTTCAGTCTGCAACATGGTGGCGCTGGAAAAGTTAGACATCTCCTCTCGCTACCCTTGGTCTTGCAACCAGCCCATCCTTTTGGGAGCGTGTGCTCCTACAGAAGTCGTTTTTCGGCGCTTCGAGCACCCGGAAAATTTTGTCGACCTTGCCTGGGAGAAGGTGCAGCGATACAGCGAGCATCTCACCCGACCACGTCCTTCGAGGGAGGTTCCTTTCGCGCATCTTTCCAGAATGATCGCGCTGGTGGAGTTGACGCTCTATGGGGTCCTACTACCAAGCGAGACGCTTTCTGTGCCCTTGCTAACTCGCCTCTCGCTCTTTGCTCCCTGGACCACCGAACCCTCCGATATGCCCCCTGCACTCAATCTTCACTGTCCATCCCTCGAGCACTTGACGCTGGGCGGGTCAGGGTACTTGATGCCCTCCTTACCGTGTGTGGGGTCGACGATTGTGTCGTTCCTACAGTCGCGTGACAACCAGCACCTTCGTCGAATCACCGTTCCCTATCTAAAATCGGAACGCGCTGCTGACACGATGCGCCTTTGTCCAGGCATGGTCTTGGAGATCGCGCAACGGGAATGGCCCTGGTGTATACCGCGTTTTTTCGACATCCCGTGTTTGCAGTATCTTGCGTCTGCTCCTCAGATCGCGGGCACCATAACCGTCATAATGCCGAGGGAAAAGATGGATGCGCAGGCGGAGTGGCTTCGTTCCCTGGAGTCGCTTTTGCGTCAACAGCCGGATCTCTCTGTCAAGTTATTCGTTGATTGGAGTACCCATGAAGGTCCGTGGTGGAAGGATGTCGATGCAGCTGGTCCTGAAGCGGACCAGTACCGTCGCAAATGCGTCCGCTGGGGGCCCACGAGGCAGCCAGACCAGCATTTGCACGAGGTCACCTCAATCGAAGCTGGAGGCTGGGTGTTCATTCAAGATGAGTTGGCTGCATATCGCCAGCTGGTGAGTACACATGACCGTCTCACTCAAGAAGTCCTTGGGAACGGATTTCCTGACGGTGACTGGGAACGTGGCGAATACGCAGTCGGAACTTGGGATTTGACTCCTGGCTGGTCGAACGACATCCGCTATTCGACGAATTGGCCGCCTGTGGAAGATCCACCATCTATACCTTGGAAGTCATCGACGGAAGAAGTCGTAGGAGAAGACGCGTGGGGAGGTGGGGGCTGGGACAGTGCCAGTGTGTGGGGCTCGGACTCTTAAATTCTTTGAATGTCCTGTATGAGTCTAGAGTTTTTGTACTATGAGTCTGACGCGCGTCGAGTATATGTCATGTGACCGTGATGCTGGTGGGATAGAAGCGTGACTGTGGTGTTTTCACCAATAGAAGCTTGAGGCGCGTGTTCTTTATTCACTTGTTCACTTGCTCTTACTTGTATCCGATGGCTAATCGTAGTCTTTCTGGTCACCAAGTCCCAGGCCTCTGTATTGCAGAGTATACGTCGTGTCCGAACTTCGTCTACGGCCTCACTGTCAGCGATTTGGAGCAGAGCGGTCAGTGCGTCTGGACAGTCAGTGGATCCAATCGAGGTTTCAATGGTATTCATTCAGAGCAGTAAGTACAATTTCGGGTTTCTGCGCGTGAATCTTACGTTGGCAGGACCACCCCCAATCGTATTTTGGAAGAGAGCACCGCTCAGGTTACGATCGTTGAGCATGTGAATATTGATGCCGGGCGCCGCTACCTCCATTATGTTTGCTTCGACACACACGGGAACCACATGGAAATGAACCGGCGCGCCGCTGCAGCAGGACAGATTGTCCAGTATTCCGCCGCATACGGGGTTAAATCTGCGTCGAATCGCGCCACCTCTTCCCAGCCGCTCGGCTCTCAGTTGCTGGCGGCCATCGATGAGAGTTCCGCTTCGCCTCGAGCGGATTGAGGCATATTCAAGGTCTGTTTCCCTTTCCTTCTCTTCTGTTCTTTTCATCTGACGTGCCTGCCGCAGTCGTCTTTGAGCTACACCTGGTTCTTGTCGCCCTGTTCGATTTCGTTTGCGTTGTTAGTTCTGTAGGAAGAATATATTCGTCGCATGTACTTGTATGGTGGTTCGTGGGAAAGCGAGTAGCACTACGTATTTCTGGTTTTTGATTTTGATTTTTGTGTGCTCTGCTCGCAATTTTGAACTATTTTAAACGGGTTTGAGATTTTTCGGATGTTTGTTTGTGCAAAGAGATTGGTAATGATTAGCTAACCCATTGCTCTCTGCTTCTAACCACTTCCATGGGTCGCAAATGCGACACTGCAAGATCAGCTAAATACCAGCAAAAAAAAAAAAAAAAAATATTCTTGTGTGTCTCAGTACGTCGGCGGCTTGATGATCTTCTTCTCGAACTCACGTATCCGTAGAGCTGGGGCAACTGGAAGATGCAGTTATTTCACTGGTGCCGCTCGGGTGAATCCGCGACAGAGCAGGGCGGATTGTTCCGACAGGGCTTGGTATTGTTTGGCCTTACGGATCGCGACGCGTCGCTATATATCACGTGTGCGCAAACATGCACATCGCATCAATTTACAGCCAAGCATAGGAAGAAAGAAGACTGCGTTGCAAGAGGATGTCGGGTTTGAAAACGACTCTACTGATTATTCTCTTCTCGTAATACACGAAGAAAACGCCGCACCAGCATTATTTTCTGGTACTTCAACGCGTTTCTCTCACAATTCGTTGGTACGCGACTTCACTTTTATACGCGATCTTCAACATACATTCCAAGCAGGATTGACCATCGTTCTTGTTGAAAAAGGTGAGCCAGTCGTTTAGGGTCGTTTTAACGCCGCCGTTGTAAACGAGACCAAATTTGATCAGTTACAACTTTCAAACTCATTTTGTTCCACTGCAAACCAGGTTGAACACATACATTCAATTTGACCACACATACACCCAAGTCAGTAATAGCATTTACACACCTCTCTGTGTACTACTGACAGCCTGGTACAGATGTCCTTCACCATTACCAACACTGAGTTTGCCAACATCTTTTTGGATGTAGCAATGGGTTTTTTGGCCTCTGGAGACGAGCACCTCGTTTTGGCTGCCACTGCCGCTTCAACCCTCGAAGAAAAGGCGGAATTGAACACTGCCGCGGGCGCGTACCTCCTCGCCGCTGATTGTTACAACAAGGCCAGCCGCCTCCAAACTGGGCGTGAAGCGGCCGATTCTCTCGCCGAGGCGGCCCAGGTGTACCTCGAAGCGATGGATGTGATGCTGGAGGCGATGGAATGCGACCAGATGGATGTAGACTGAACGCTAGGTGAGCCATACAATTTCTTTTCCTCTCTAAGTATCTCATTTGGTCATTTTTATAGTGACAACACCTTTTTTCGCGATTTTTTTCGATCCCTGTTGAAGAGATACATCCCGAAAGCGCGCGGGAGACTGGAAATGTACGAATGCATGTATTTCGCGCACGATATAATTTTTTTTCCCTTTTATCTTGACTTGAAACTGTGTGATGACCAATCAAACCCTCTTCTTCCCAAACGCTCACCACCTCCGAGATCCGTCCTCATCAGGACCTTCCCCGGCCTCTTTTCCGATTCCCACCTCCCTCCTGCACATTCGCGCCGCCGGATCGCGCTAATCCACGACTTCAGAAGCCGGTATCACCCACCACAAGTCAGCGGGTACACCCACCCAAAAGCTTTCGCCTCGCGTTCCCGTCGTCCCCAACCCCATCGGAACGTGGACGCTTTTCGTCCCCATCCCCAATGCATCCGAACACGGACGCCTTTCGTCCCCAACCCCGTCGCATCGCGGACGAACGACGTCCCCAACCGCGACGTCACCCACTCGCGTCCCGTCCCCTGCCGCTCGTCCACATCCACCTCGTCCCCGACCACCGCATCGTCCCGAGCCACCCATCGTGCCCGTCGTCCCCCGCTATCTCGTCCCCGTCCCAGTTAAACACAACATACATATATTGGATGTAGTTACGTCGTATACAAGAGTACCTGAATTATATATGTTTTTTCCTCCCTTTTTGCTCTTCCTCCCTCTTGAAGTTTCGTTGCGCGGCACTTCCCACGATAGTGGGCTCTGCCGCGCAGCGGGCCTATAGTTGTTATTCTAGTATATTGAATCAAACTTTCTGATCTGTGGGAACATAGGAACAAATACCATCAATCATCAAAAAAACTTTTTTCACAAGGGTCTAGAAAAACTTTTTCACTGCCGATCTGTGCAACTTAAAAGGATGTACAGGTTACCCCCAATCCCCAGTTTCCCGCTCTTTCAATATGCTGGTATCTACGTCGTTTGTTTTTGCGAGCTTGATCGCCCTCGCTAATGCTCACTTCCAACTCCAATTCCCCACTCCTCGGGGTCCGTTTGTTGAGGACGACGAACCCAAATTCTGCGGTACGCCATCACCCGCGACACATAATATCTGCACACTTATATCTCCACTAGACGGGTATGACACCCCGGCAGGCAACAGGACCGTCTTTCCTCTCACAGGCGGATTCTTCAGCTTGAACTCCGAGCATGAGAGTTGGACTGGTCCGTCTACTTTTTCTTTCCGAAGTTTTCAGATACCGATTAATTATCGATTCTCTAGCCGGTGTGACGATTACTACGAAGCCAAATTCGACTTCGTTTGACGACTTTTCGACGATTGTGCCGTTCTTCAAGCTCACAGGAGAGGGTGCATTCTGCATTCCCCTTGATCTTTCGAAGACAAATGCTACCGGCCTGAGCGACGGGCTCAACGTAACCCTTCAAATTGTGTTCAATGGCGGAGACAATACTCTTTTCCAGGTATCGTTGATATTCCGATTCTGCGTTTCATATTGACACCGTTTTTGCAAGTGTGCCGACTTGACGCTGTCCAGCACGGCCAACATTGCTTCCACCGTCACCTGTGCGAACGGTACTTCCAGTGGCGATGCCTCTGGTGGTGCGACTGGCAGCGGTGGCAGTGGAAGTGCCACGAGCCCGACTCCCTCCGCAACTGCACCTTCCTCGGCACTGGCCCTCCGTTTCCACAGTGGCTATCTAGCACCCGTGTTGGGCTTCGTTGGAGTTGCTTCCTTCGTTCTTTGATCATATATCCACACAATGTCATACCATAATGCGCATATGTCGTAGAACGAAACAAAGGTTTCTCGTTGAAACAATTGTTTGCAGCCGTTTTTGCCTTTTTGGGCATCAGGAGTGAGTCTCCCTTAATTGGGATACCGATCATAATCAGATGCCAATCAACGAACCCAGTTCGTGCAGCTAAATCCTGGTACTTTCAATCGAGATAAAGTGATTGATACTTGGGATATAATCTGGATGTTGAATTCGGGCGGCATAATTTTGTCTGGACGACTGACTGTGCTATTCCTTCGGGCTTGGGCCGAATTGCCGCCGCCCCTTGGTCATAGGAGCTTACATTCGCTTCAGAAAAATGTCCGCCGGCAAAACTCATCAGCAATCGATGTCAACCGCTGTCAACGGGCTAATTGCGTAGATGATCGGCTATCGGATTGCTGACGAAGTATGTACATTCAACAGCTCTTAACAGCTGTATGCGCAGCAGATAATAATCAACGGCAAACGTGCATGTTAGAAAGACTGAGTTCTTCGGTCGCAAGGAAACGGGTATTTAACGACGGCATCGCGTCTCTCCTGAGGAGCTTAAAAATAACGGCGATCCCACCATGCTTTGCCGTTGACAAATTTGACAAACCTTTCTCGTGTTCCGATTTTGTCCGACCTATGCTCGATCAATATCAATGTAATACGTTTCGGCTGCGGCGCCGGTGTTTGTTATAAAGAACGAAGGCACATACAGGATTAAGCGCTGGAGGCATACCCTTCGTCGATCATACCCAATGTTGTTCCGCAGGAAAGAAGTTCCATGGGAAGTCGTGGACAGCAAAACCATAGAGCCTGTCCCAATGTATTACGATGAGGACGAAGGTGTGTCCCCTGTAAACTCAGTGCGCGTCGGGCGACTAATACAGCGTTGTAGAGCTCGATATAGCGTCCGTGGGCGAGGCGGACACGTGTGGGACATACGTTTTCCATGTCGGGCAGCTGAAAAATACGGCGGACCTCCGCAACGCTGTCGTATTCGCACGACAACAACTTCTGCAAGAGGTTGAGAAAAAAGGATTCAATGTGCTGCTCTCTGAAAGGTTAGTAGTTCCATCTCTACAATCCGAATCCCAACGAATTCTTCATTTTAGCTGGAATTTGACCATCTATCGGCGAGGGAAGAGGCATCGAGTTCAAGTGGAATACCATGGCCGTCGTACGTGACTCGTCCAAATGTATAGCTAGCTAAACTGATGTCTTGTTTAGCTGCACGCATAGTTGGCCACTTACCGGCTTTACGACCACCACCTTTTATGCAAGTCTTGCAGGATTCTCTCTGAAAAGTGATGCGTCTATTTATTTTGGGTACCTCAAGTCTTTGTACATCACCTTGGCATATAGTAATGTGTACACAAATAACCATTTCTCATCGTAATCCGCGACCTTCACTGTGATGTTTCTATTTTGCTCGACGGCCGAAGACTATATCCAGTCCAAGACTTGCATTTTTGTCAGCACAGAACCATGTTGCGAAAGGAACTCTCACCTCATCGTAAATACTAATTTTCTCGACACCAAGAAGGCGCAGGCCCAGCCAAAGTATACCGGCAGTCATTCCGCTTCCGCAACTTGCAATCACTGAAACGTTTCCGTTAAATACAGCCTTGCTTCGTTCGGGGCCTAGAGCGTCAACAACAGCTGCCCGTAACTGCTTCTCAGAGAGTAGAGTCGTGTATGGGGAACCATTTTGAGAGGTATTGTTTTGCAGAAACGCATTGAAGGGCAAGGAGAAAGAATTGGGGATGTGGCCAGAAGAAAGTCCAGGTCGAGGTTCAGGTTCAGTTCCCATATATCTGGACATCTTGATTGAATTTCCAACTAGGAAAAACTGAATATAATCTCACCTTCCACGTCCCCGGGCATCCACTACCAGTTCTGCTCCCGGAGTCTGAAGAGGAATCAAAGTGGAATTAGCCACTATTTGATTGTAATCTTCAATGGCGGGATTAAATAATTATGACTGATCGAGGGCAGTGGTTCCCATACTTCTGACTGCTTTGGCATCAAGCGTAGGGGTAGGATACTGCACAGCTTCGACCTCGCCTTTGGTAGGGTCGTTGACATCCACCGGGAAGCCTTCTGCCTCCCAGCGCGGTAAGCCTCCGTCAAGAACACTGGCGGTACACGATAAGCAAGTAAATTGAAGTATATGCCTAAACTTGCCTTGAGTTTCGATGACCGTAGGATCGAAAAGTGTATAAAGCGCGAGGTGCAGAGAACACTGTCGGAAAATGGTAAGCAAATTATTGCAGCATATGCCTAAACTTATTGACCGCCATGGGTGTCGTATATCACAACGCGAGACGACGGTCCAATGCCAAAATTCTCTGTAATCATGATATTGAAAGTTTCGGAGACGACAAGGAATCAAGGAATACCGCAGGTTTTTGCAAAGTCCTGTCCACTCGGCAGCATATGTCTATGCCGATTTGGTTAAGTTTCCGACCGGATTGAGCAATACACGCACTTCAATCGAAGTTCATGGGGACTACCAAGTTCAGTGAATTATAAAGTAGTCGTTCCAGCAAGAGCTCACGATGTGAAGCCTTCACTGTCGAGATCTAAAAATTTGGAGCCTGGAATGCGTTTGGCTCTGAACTCGGACATGGCAATTCGAGAAGAGTTGGGCATGAACCAGGACGAATCCAGGACTATAGTTTTTGCATTCTGAGACATCAGATTGGCTAGATTGGACGGAGAGATCAGCATTGGATGATGCTGGAATTGTGGGCAGGTTGAGATATTGCCAACTCGCCGAGATCGGCCCGCAAGCGTCTTGCTAAACACATCGCTACAAGCTTAAGTTGGATCCATCCATTACCCGACTCCTCCAATGCCCTCTGATCAAAGCACTTGGATAGTTGCTATCCCTCAGGATGGTGACTCGGAAGGGCTACTGCAAGAAATCTCACCCAAGCTATCCCAACAATCCAAGGCAAATCTTGTTGCCCCGTTGGCAATCCCGTCATTCAAGGTCCGTGGCTGCGCTGAATGGTTCAATCAGCGCCGACGGTACCACAGACAGGGACCTTAGATGGGCTTATATCACTGTCAGAGGATCTCCCCAAGCAGGAAACCTTCTTCACCACCACTGTCGCAAAAACTGTGGACACATTGCGGAATTTGCTGAACAACGACCCCTCAAAGCTTGATCAACATATCCTTGTTAATGAACAGACCGTAGACGAATATATCATGAGGGATTGGAAATGGAACGAGGGCCGTTATGGTGTGCAGAAAGGGCTGCGTGAGATAGTCGATGCGTTAACCAAGGTGCCTGTTACCCACATCTTCAACGCTCGGTTGCTCACAGCTAACGTATTAGGAAATGACTTCTATTGACAATGCCATGAAGGCCAAACTCACAAATTACAATCTGGTTAAGGGGTCTTTGGTGCAGATGCAGCGCAAGAAAACGTGCGACTTTCATCGATGCTCTGGCACATTGCTGATGGTTTCTCCCAGGGGAAACCTTTCTTTGCGCTCTCTTGTAGACGTCGTTTCAAAGGAAGATTTCGTCCAGGATTCTGAGTATCTTGAAACATTATTGGTAGCAGTCCCCAAGTGAGCACGGGATCATCGCGTAGCTTACCAACTCACAACACCTTCAAGAGCTAATGTGAAAGACTGGAACTCGAAATACGAGCGTTTATCGACAATGGTTGTACCCCGATCATCAACGTACATGTTTCCGAACTCAGCTGTGATCCCTTGCTAACGACCATATCAGATCAGTTGCATCCGACGACGAATATACTCTGTTCAGTGTAGTATTGTTCCGAAGAGTTCACGACGAATTTGTCCAGAAATGTCGGGAAAACAAGTCCGTGCTCCAATTGTTATCCTCTTCCCTGCTCACCTATTTGTAGATTTATTGTTCGGGACTTCGTATTTTCAGAGGAAGAGTTCGCCAAACAGCACCAAGAGCTGGAAATGGCCGATACAACTGAGAAAGAACTCTGGGTTAGTCCTTCTGAGTTTTCAAAAAAGTCTCTCATCGGCAATTCAGACTGAACTTCTCCGTCTCTCGAGAACGAATTTCTCGGAATCCATACAAATTCTCGTTCATCTTAAGGTCATCCGCCTTTTCGTCGAAAGTGTCCTACGATACGGGCTTCCTGCAAACTATACCGGAATTGTTGTCAAGGTCCCGTACTGTTCATCCCACAGATTCCCGATCCTAAACACTTCCACAGCCTGACTCGAAATCAGCGAAAAAGACCTTTGGTGTACTTCAGGCACAGTTTTCGTATCTCAGACCTCGCTCGAATCGCGCCAGTGGCCGTGGTGAAAACGACGAGTTCGTTGGAGAATACCAGACATTGATGGAACAAGAATTCTTCGACTTTGTCATGTTCGAAGTTCCATGGATCGTCTACTAGCGGTTGTGGACGATATCTCCTTTCCTGTAATCATCTTTTTTTCACACGACATAATACGCACTCGGACATTCCTTGTATCACACACACATCTCTATTAGATCAAACAAGGCTTAATGTACAACGAAATCGCAAGGTAATACAAACCCGATGCTGGGCCGTTGGAGAGTAGGGTGTATGTAAAGGGTTACCGGACCGTCTCGATATACATTTTTTGGCAAATACTTGCTTTCTGTCTCGGAGTTATAAACCAAGATTGGAGATGACCCGCGAAACTTCTTCGGCATCAAGGTCGGGTCTTTGGATCGCTGTACCGATCACAGCAGAGCGCGAGATGGAGGATCCGTAGACGCTAGGAAAGGAAGGCGCCGTGGCTGAGGTGGGGCTTGAATTTCCTCCAGTCTCGCCGGTAGAGGTTGTCGGCGACTCTGGGGGCGGGAGACGAGAAGATGACTCCGTGATACGAGAAAGGGAATAGGTCAAATCAAGCGACTGGGCACGGTTTTGCAAAGAGCGAGGCTTCGATATTTGCTCTTTCAGCTTTGCCTCGAGAAGGGAATCTGATCCTCGTTTGAGCGCATCCTCTGTATGTCTCGTACGATGCGGTATCCCGGAGCCCTGAATTATGTTAGTACACGACCATATAAGAACAGTGGAGGCGTACAATGGGAGGTAATGGCGTCCAGTAATCAAGCGAGGATCCTGACAGATAGCTGGCTTGGGGGTCACCATGTTCCTCGAGATTATAGATGTATGCGGGAGAATTAAACAAGGCCTTCACGTCCGGGGATGAGTTGGCGAGTCTCAGTCTTCGATCTCCCACGATATCTGGGCGCCCAAGGTCATCAGATTCTGGGGAAAAGTCAGTGGGACGAATAAACAAAGTAGCTTTGAACATACCATGATGCGTTCTTGCAGTAGACAAGAGCTTGCTGTCAAAATGAGGGAACGCTTCAGCGAAAGAATCTCCTCGTTTATGAACGTGCGACGCCGGAGAAGGGAAGAGGTGGATGTTGTGATTGCCGAGGAATTGTTCAAGCATCTCTCTGGCGGTGATGAGGAAGTCGCTGTTGCTTCTCTGGCATCGGAACTTGAAGGTGTATTCGGAAGGCGTTTCCGACCCCGAGTCTTCGTTGACGATGGGCATTTTTATATTGGGCACGACAGACACCTGTAACTCCCGCTTGATACGTTCGACGAGGTTGGTGAAATCCGCCGAGACACAGAGGCGTGACAGCTCTGCACTTGGGGGAACGTTCATGTCGGCTTCGAATGGGACATGATCCTGTTCGCCATATATTCAGTATCGCGAGTGGCTCTGTGCTTCATCCACCTACCAGCAACATGGCAGCCGCAATCTGAACTTGACTTTCTGGCCCAAATATGGTGACAATATCCGATGCCGTCTCCTTGTGCGGAAAACGAACGTGAGAGTTGGTTTTTGTTTCGATGTCGTGAATGAAAATGCTTTTTTCGCCGAGTAAAGTACGGTGGTACCGCCGCGGGATGGAAACGGTCTCATTGGTGTAATCCTTGTCCTGACAGCGATTTCAACATGAAGCTGGGAACATGGAATGAGTAGCACACCTTCGGGTTTACCAACTCCATCACGGACTGCTTAAGATTGTCCAAATTGATGGCATTCTTAGCCGGTGTTCTTGCCACGACATTGTCATCGTTATCGCCGTAGCCACCAAGGGCCGCAAATTCTTCGGCGTTTGAAAATTTGACGTAGACGCCATACTTCTTCATTATCCGTTGGATGCTCCTCCCTCCTACGCCGATTATCCGTTTATGATACGCCTCCGGGACGTGGAAAGATATTTCTGCCGGCAGTTCCTCCTGCAAAAGTGAGAGGCCTTGTAGTACAGAACCATCGGGGCCCGCGATGTCGATCAAAAAGTTATGGTCATTAAAGGTCTCAAACTTGATCTTCACGTTCGTGGTTTGCATGATTTTATTGATTTTGCCATTCTTTTTGCCGCTAATGAATTCGCGGTGTTCGTTTGCAAGTTCAATTTGGAATCGGATCTCGTGATGGAATGCCTGTATGTATGTGAGCAATGGGAAACCATGGGGAGTAGCTGGCTGGACTACCCACCTGGATCATTTCGAGTTCCATTACCATACTGACCGCAGAGTGGACTTCTTTCTCCAGGCCGTGCATTTCGAAGCACATACTTTTGAACACCACTTCAGCGCCCGACGCAATAGAGATCTGTTTGAGGAGATTCGTCACTTGCGAAGCATTCAATGTTGCAGGGGGCAATAGTGCATTGAATTGGATTGGCAGGAGCCAAAATGATCCCACATAGTATTGGCAAGCCTGCGTTGGGTGAGAACAGAGTTGACATTGGTCTGAAATGCACTCACAAGGACCATGATCGATCTGATCGTCCGCTGGATGTTAACGCGATGATCTCCGTACACTGTGATCAAGCTTGTGGAGCTTCCGAGGGGAGGGAATTGAATGAAAGTTGCGTTGTCGCTGACAATCGACTTGAGATCGTCGGCTCGGTCAGTCACCATCCAGTCTAACTTGCGAGGCAAGATCGCCGTGTCGCGAGATATGAC
This sequence comes from Mycena crocata, assembly GCA_029281795.1. Classification (NCBI taxonomy): domain Eukaryota; kingdom Fungi; phylum Basidiomycota; class Agaricomycetes; order Agaricales; family Mycenaceae; genus Mycena; species Mycena crocata. The sequence continues at coordinate 154,966 of JARJCP010000161.1, read as the reverse complement.
CGACTTGCTCTGAAAAGGTTGAGCAAAAAAAGAAACGATCAAAAGCATAAAGGATGCAAACCTTGTTGACCGACACCTGGAACAACATGTCTCTCGCCCGCTGCACTCCGAAAAATTCACCAGTGATCCAGATGACGTTCCCGTTTCTGGAGTTGGGCGTTGGAGAATCGGACTGCTCAGGCCCAAGGAGACCTTGCAGAGGAGAAGGGAAGTAGATGTTTGTCGCAGTTTCCTCCTGAATTTGCTGTAGCATCGCGCGTTTTCTACCCGCAATGATAGCGTGCAACTTGTGGTCAATTTCACACATCTCAGCATGGAGTCCGCTCTACAGGGAAGCATCAGCGAGTCGATGCCAAAGGGCCCCAAACAGAAATTGATACGAACCAGCTCGTCCAACATCACTAAGAGCCGCACGCGGGCAAGGTCGACCGAGTCACCTTGCCCTGTGACCACGAGCTCGCACACGCGCTCTGTCTCGAGCCCCGACCAGCCGGCGCTGCTACTAATGCCATCCGGCGGCGTGCGGTTCGAAAGAGAAAGTGGGCTGTTGACGACGGCGATGTGCGCTAGGGTCTGAGACGCGATTTCATCTAACCGGCGGCGAACCTCGGATTTGAGAGCGGGATTCGAAGAAGGGGAGTCTAGAATCTCGGAACGCGCAACCTTGATTGCTGCACGATGCTGCGTTCAACAATACGTCAGTCATTGCATAAGAAAAGCCACTCTGAACACACCTGGATGGGACACTCTTTCAGAATCATACCACGAGCAGCCATGACCTGCTGGTAGGCACCAGTGATATAAAAATTCCACCTGCCGGGATCGGCCATGAAGTAGGAGATGTGACAACCATGCAAGGACATGGCCATCATGGCGAGTTTTTGAATGGCTTCGCCATCTGGCTGGGTGGTCGTGTCGGGAATATTGTTGTTTACATGCTGGAGATGGTGGGCGGCGGAGTAAGAATCGACTGAAGAGAGTCTGATTTCCGCGCCTGGGAATTCGAGAGAAGAAGGGGCGGAATGAGCGTGTCGCGACCGGCGTGGATAAGTGAAAGATGTGGTGTAAACGTCCATGACTAGGTCGGGAAGGTAGGGAAGGTAGGCGAAGCGTTGAACCCTGGCTCGCCCTTCGAGCTGTACGAGGATTAGGATAGGTTACTGTACAATGATGTGGTGGACGGCGGGTATGTGATAGGAGGGTATTGACACAAAATGGTATCAATGTGCTCTCTTCCTAGTCGTCTTTTTTTGCCTCGAAGATGAAGCAAAGGAAGACGCGGGACGAGCACGGAATAAAGAGGATACTTATAGGAGGAGGAAAACGACTCGGAATCATTCGCAAACAACATCTAAATTGGGCGACCGAATATTCAACACGATCCGCGTCGTTCTATTCACTTTTTGGCCTCGGGAGATGGTAAATCTACATCTTTACAGTGCTAAATGGGTCATCTGGACACCCCCACATATAACAATGTGTCTAAAATGGCTGCCATTCATGGTCCTCGCTAACGAAATCAAACAGCTTCGAAAAGCATGGGTGCCCAGGGGTTGAAAAATGTGTGTAAGGATCACTCGGATTCAGTTTACCTCCACACCTGTAGCAGAAGTGCATTTTGCAACGCGCACAAGTCATCTGAAAAATATGATTGGTCGCACGACACGCATTCCTCGAAGCGCAAACGTACGTGGTTGCAGCCGAGGCTCTTCTCGATGTTGAGGGCACAACCTGGGCAAGCCATGGTTGAATCAGCCAGCCATTTCTTGTTGAGCTGTTCCTCCTGATATCTGGCAACAAGCTTCCGGAGAATTGTCTTACCAAACCGGAGTTCCATGAGGTGACGCTCTTTGGAATCATCGGCTGATGCCAAGTACTCCAGCACAACACTTTCTGCTTGAGAGATGGGACATTCTTGGACGGCACCATGCCCTTGCAAGAATGAGACGGTGGCCGAAAAGAAAGAGAAAAGAAACTTACAGGTACGCTTGCAAAACCCACAGAAAGAAAATGAACAGACTGGGCAAATGCGCAGCCTGTCTACTCCGGTATCCGAGTCGGACTCCGAAGGCCGGGGAACAGGAGTTTGACAGAAGGCCATGGGACAATGGACGAGTGATGGATCTGTGGCGAGGTATTAGTATATTCTTCAGCGCGGCTTGGATGTCACTTTGAGGCACCTCTCTCAAACAATATTTTTTCTCTTAGCCATCGCCATCGTTTGACTGCCTGTTCGGAAACTACTCGCGCAATTTCCGCCTCGCCAGATTCACGTCCCATCTTGACACACTCAGGGTCTGGACATCCGAGCTTTTCAACATTGCCTTCCGTAATGGATAGAGACCTTCAAGAAAGTATGAATCAGTTTCGAGCAAATAAGAGCTGTCGAGCGAGTAATAGTCACCAATAGTCGAAGAGACAAGACCGGCAAAAAATGTGTGTGCAGGAAAGCTGGATGCATTTCGAGCCTTTTATTGTTTCGAGGCAGATTGTACATGGATAAGACGCCTGGGAGAAGATAGCCGATCTAGCCGAGTCGTCATAAGCTGTCAGTAATGGACCGAGGCGTTGAGGGGCAGGATGTCGAATCTCAATGTCGCCGGATGGTAGGTATAATTCTAGGGAGGCGAGAATTTCTCCTCCTCGTATAAATTCGACCCAGTCGTAGAGAACACCCTCTGTGGGCCGCCACCTGTCCCTCAGCAGCATCCCACACCGCGAAGCAAGTCGTGGCGTCAGCCAAGAGGACTCGGAACGGATAGAAACATCAGGCGGAGCATTGGAGGGGTAAGCGGAAGATAAAACAATATCCAATAGTAAGGGCGGCAGGGATGTCAGAGACAGGGTGAGTGCGTCGGAGCCGGTGTCGTCAGAGAATAGAGTAACAGCGGTGGGCTCGGTCAGTTGGACTGGGACTTCCAGCTTGAGTAACGTCCCGTTGGAATCTCGAGCGGAGACAAAATCGGGGAAAATAGACTACCAGGAAGTTAGCGTGGTTGCACAAAGTCGTCAAAGAAACAGATCACCTCCAGTACTTCAAGCTCAGACATGAACAGGAGTGAAGGAAAGAATGAGACCCAATTCAATACGCGACTCGCCGAAACTAAAATACCCTGGGCTTGCGAATCGGAGTCACGGTGGTACGGGTCAGAGTACCAACCTCCGAAAACAACAGACCTAAATAGACGGAGACGGAAAGCTTGTGTGGAGGCTACTTGGAGGCCACGGAAATGACATTCGCTCTCTCGCTGACAAGACCAGAATCTGTAACATCAATGGTTGCAACCATGTCTGCGATCTGCGAACTTCTGCGAACTGCCAAGTGCCGCGGATAATAAAAAGATCCTCGATTAAATGATAACAAGTATCCGATACACACAACGATCGATTGCATCTCAATGCCCGCCTCGATACTCGTTATCAACCCCAATTCCTCGCAATCGGTGACAGATGGGCTCGAAGAAGCCCTGCGGACTCCGCCCCAAACAAACCTAGCATTTTACACAGGCCCGCCAAATGCGCCTCCGTCGATCAATGACCTCACGGGCGGGACCATCAGCGCGGCGGCGTGTTTTGCCGACCTGCAGGAGAAAGGCTTGATTGAAAAGTACGATGGGTTCCTTGTGAGCTGCTGTGAGTATTGCGAGAGCCTCAAATCCCCAAAAGATAACGAAAGACAGTCTCTGATCACCCATTGATCCATATGCTACGGGAGACGACGACCAAGCCCACGATAGGGATACTTGAAGCGGCTATCGCGCATTCCCTGCTCTGTGGCCAGCGGTTCGGTATCGTCGCGACAGGGACAGGCTACAGGTACAACCGATACGCGGAAGTGCGGGCTTTTCTGGGCGGAGACTCGGACAAGTTTGCGGGGATGGTTCCGACGGGCTTGGGTGTAGTGGAGCTGCGAGAGGGAGACAGAGAGCACGTTGAGAGCAAGATGAAAGCGGCTAGTGCTGAGCTTGCGGCGATGGGAGCGGACGTTCTGATTCTCGGGTGCGCTGGGATGGCGGGCATGGAAACGCTAGTGAAGGCTGGTGTCAAGGAAGCGGGAGCGGGTCCAGTACGAGTGGTGGACGGAGCGAAAGCTGGGGTCGAGATTTTGGCGGCGTTGGTGCGACTGGCAAAAGAGTAACTTTTGTTAATGTATACATATTTTTTGTGAAGACCTGTTTGGCACCGCCAATAATAGTTCCGATTCACCGCCACAAATTGAAGCGTCGGTAACGCTCCACTCACCATGGCTGACATGGATGTATTCGCAGCTATGGGCATTGCCTCGTTCGGAAAGGCAGCCCCAGCCAAGCAGCTGGATCCCGCCAGGTTCGACAAGAGCAAGCGCGGAGAGGGACCCAAGGTATCCTTTATTATATTGCTCAGTCTGCAGCCGCCTTACTCTTGTAGTCTACTTTGCCGGCTCCCGTGGCTGGCTCGTCCAGCGGGCCAAAAAAATTGGATGCCTCTGGTTCTGAGGAGCCGGCGCCAGCGCCAGAACAAGAACCAGATGAGCCCGAGTTCGAACCCTCCGACGAAGAGGAAGACTCGGACCTCCCTCTCTTCCCTACAACCCATGAAATAATTCTCAAGGACCACTCAAAGGTCGTCTCCGCGCTCACTCTCGACCCCTCTGGGGCGCGCATCCTGTCTGGTTCACACGATTATGACTGCAAGCTGTGGGACTTTGGCGGAATGGACTACCGGTGTAAGCCATTCAAGAGCTGGGAGCCTGCTGGGACTTATCATGTACAGTCCCGCCCTCTCGTCTGTCGATTCCCTGACACCTCGGCAGATACACGACTTGAAGTACTCCAATGACGGCCAGAAATTCCTCGTCGTGTCTGGGACCACTCAGGCAAAATTGTACGATAGGGATGGGGAAGAGGAGTACGTTCCGTTCCGTTTGCTTCGATAGCGGGATAACCTCACCTGACTGATAGGACGACCTTCGTCAAGGGCGATCCATATATTCGCGACATGAAACACACCTCGTGAGTTGCTCTGCGACGCAGCAGCGAACGGCGTGCCCTAATAGTAGATTCGCAGCGGCCATGTTGGGGAGCTGTCATCCTGCATGTGGCATCCCAAGGATCCCAAGCTCTTTATCACCTCCTCCGCCGACTCCACAATACGGTGCGTTGTTTCACTCTTACAATAGACGATTTCATTAATGTCGATGCAGGATATGGGACATTGAAAATAAGCGAAAGCAAAAGTCGGTTATTGTGGTCAAATCCAAGGAGCGCGGTGCCCGAACTAAAGTTACCGCGTGTGCATACTCGCCCGATGCCAGCATGATTGGAGGAAGTGCGTTGTCCGTTGCTTTATGGAGTCATCGTCTGATTATCCTCTAGCGTGCCTGGACGGAGCCCTGCACATATGGCAAACAAGCTCCAATTTTGTTCGCCCCAATTTGTCAATCGAGGGTGCACACGTCAAAGGAACTGAGACTGGGTCCTTGGTGTTTTCTGTCGACGGTCGAACTGTGCTCACAAGGGGGGGAGACGATACTGTGAAACGTAGGCTTTTTTTTCATTCGGTGTTAGCCGAAGTTCGGATTACATTTTTGCAGTGTGGGATCTACGGGCTTTCAAAAAGCCGCTTGCCACGCGGGCTGATCTTGCGACGCTGTACCCCAATACGAATGCGACGTTCAGTCCCGACGACAAATACATCATCACCGGCGCGGGGGCGACGGCTAAAGGGGGCAAAGGCAAGCTGATGTTTTTGGATAAGAATGGGCTCGATGTTGTCAAGACGCTCGAGGTGGACGCTACGCCTGTCAAGGTATACTGGCATTCGAAGATCAATCAGGTAAGAGGTTTCGTGATTTGCGCGGGGGGAACGCTGCTCAAGTCGGGATAGATTGTGACGGGGCTCTCGAGCGGGCAGATCGTTGTGCTCTACTCGCCGTTCACCTCGCTGAACGGGGCCAAGCTGCTCGCGAACAAGGGGCCGCCGAGAAAGGCGACGATTGAGGACATGTCGGATGCGTTGGCTGCGCCGACGATCCATGTTCCGGGGTCGACGCCGATGTTCCAACAGGGTGAAGGTATCATCAGGACGAACAAACGCAAACGGGACAACGACAGAGCGGATCCCAGGAAGGCGCGGCGGCCAGAGCTGCCAGTTACTGGCCCAGGACGAGGCGGACGAGTTGGAGCGAGCGCCACGCAACATGTGGTGCAGAATCTGGTCAGGGACACGACGAGAGACGAAGATGTGCGTCTGATGGCGGTTGCCATGAGGGTGATTTGACTGATGCGCCGGTTTTCTCTTCTTTTTCTAGCCGCGAGAAGCGCTGCTCAAGTACGCACATACTCAAAACGACCAGCAGTGGACTTCGGGTGAGTGCTTGCAGTTATCTTCACAATTTGTCTTGTCCCGGCGTTCACGTGCTGGGAGGCGATTGTCCATTTTGATGCGATCTGACGTGGCGTTTTTTTCTCTCTCTTTTTTCTTTCTGCAATAGCGTGGAAGACGAACCAACCGAATCCAGTCTTTGCGGATGTCAGCCAGGAGGAGGAAAAGGAGGAGGAGGAGGAATGAGAGGTCGGTGTATTTGGTATGGACGTGGGAATGAAACAATGGGTGCATTGCCTGGGTGCGTTGTTTGTGTGGTGTGAGTGCGGTGTGCTGTCGACTGCGGACGGCGAGGCTGCATGTAGATGTAGGAATGCTCTGAGGACGTGTGTGGACTCGCAGAGTACTGGCTCCTGAAGACTGCCGCAATCAGGGTTGCTTAGTCATCGAATGCCGGTTCCTTATAAGACTGGGAACCAACTTTTGTGGATCAGCGCGCACTCTTTTCCTTAGCATTTGTATTGGTTTGTTTACCACAAGCCTCTGCACTGACCCGAACCTCCATGGACGCGCCCACCCATCCTGACCCACAACATGTCCACAAAAATGGCGTCCTTGAGACCCCCGAGCCCGTTCCTGGTCCTGACATTGCTGCTGCCGCCGTCGTACAACCCCTCGATGACCCTACAACTCCCGTCTCAAATGCAGTCGCGTCCGAGCCAAAGATTGACATCGATCTGCCTGAGCAGGAGAGCGACGCGCGCCATGAACCCCTGCCACATCTTCCCGTCCCCCCCGAACCCGGTGCGTTGTCTGCGCGCCTCCAGCGTGCCTCAGACGCCTCATATGTATATTCAGCCATCCACGCGCCAAATGGCGTCAATGGGACCAACGGCGACGTCGCGATGGAGGACATGGACCTTCAGTCACCCGCAACGACCCCCGGAGCCGGTCCACCAGCGTCGTCGAACGGCGCGTCGACGTCGCACACGTCCCCGGCAGATCCACCCACGGGTGACCAGGAGGACGACCAGCCTCCGCCCGCAAAGCGCCCGAGAATTCTCTCAGATGCAGATAAAGCTTCGTTTACTCATGTAAGCCTAGTCTTTCTTTGTGCGCCGTAGCGGGCGTGCTGATCGTGCGCGCGTCTTGCGCCCTCTTTCTAAAGTCCGCCACCCCACCTCCAGCGTCCGCCGTCTCCACCAACGGCGCTCTCCCGCCTCCGACACGACCCCCCGCACGCGGCACCCTCGACCTCGGCCAGTGGAGGTTCTGCATTTCAACCATCCGCAGCCTGAAAAAGCAGAAGGATGCCCCGCCATTCCTACATCCCGTTGATCCTGTTGCACTAAACATCCCCCATTACCCGTCCATCGTCCGCACCCCCATGGACCTGTCCACCATCGAGCGCAAGCTCATTTCTTCCAACCCGAGCAAACTCGACCCCAACCCCGAAAATCCCCGTTACGTCAGCACCGACGACTTTATTGCCGACGTGCGCTTGATCGTCAAGAACTGCGTCCTTTTCAACGGCGCAGATCATCCCATCAGCGCCATGGCACGGCGCGTCGAGGAGGTTTTCGACAAGCAAATCAAGAATCTGCCCTTACCAGCCGAGGTGTGTCCTGTCCACGCCTATTTCTCCTTCTTTTTGACGTCTATCTAGGCTAAACCTGTCATCGTGAAGAAGGTATCCACTCCCCCTCCATTACCTCCGCCTGCTCCGGTGAAGAAAGCCCAACCACCCCGACGTGCGTCTACGTCGATGCCTGTTATTCGACGCTCAGATGCAACAGAGGTAGTTGGTCGGCCTAAACGCGAGATACATCCTCCACCGCCGAAAGACCTCCCTTATGCTGATGCTCCCAAGAAACACCGCAAGACCAGACGCATCAAGGATGATGGCACGGCGGAGCAGCTAAAATTTTGCAACAACTTACTAGTCTTGATGAACCGCAAGCAGCATTATCTCATTGCGAGCCCGTTTTACGAGCCTGTTGGTAAGTTACCTCTATTCATGTTCCTCCCCGCTCCGTTCTGAGCGAACCTTTCTTACGACAGACCACGTCAAACTCGAGATTCCAAACTATCCTAAAATCATAAAAAAGCCTATGGATCTGTCGACTATGCGCAAGAAGCTGGACAACCACGAGTACCCTACTGCGCAAAAGTTCTACGAGGACTTCAAACTCATGATCCGGAACTGTTTTGCGTTCAATCCTTCTGGAACCGTCGTCAATCAGGCGGGCATTGAGCTTCAAAGGCTCTTTGATGAGAAATGGCAGCAGCTCCCCCCTCTTCACGACGTCAGCGACGACGACGACGACGACGATGACGAGGAGAGCGACGATGAGGATACGCAACGTAAAGCATTCCCTTAATTTGACGCGATACTCGGTCTGACCGGTCTATTCCAGGCATAGCCTTGATGGAGAGCCAAATCGAGCTCATGCGCGGGAACATTCAAGCGCTGAAGGGCAAGCCGAAGGAGAAGAAGAAAAAGGAGCGGCGCGACAAAGGTCCCATCGCTTCTTCGTCGAAGAGCAGCAGCAAGCAGATGAAGGGCCTCTCGAACAAGAAGAAGAGCAAAAAGCCGATATCTGACAACGACGTGCTCACCTTTGAGCAGAAGAAGGACCTCAGCGAGGCCATTGCGCAGCTGGATGGGGGAAAACTTGAAAAAGTCATCAAAATCATCCACGAGGGCGTTCCCGAAATCAAAGACGTGCGTTTCCCGTCCCCTTTTGGCGCTTGTTTTCTGATTGACAGCATCTAATTTTTTTCGGAACATTACAGAGCACAGAAGAGATCGAGTTGGAGATTGACCTTCTGCCGACGTCGGTTCTGACGAAGCTGTACAACTTTGTGCTGCGTCCGCTGCGTGCGCCCGCGACGAAACGGAATCGAACGGGCAAGGGCACGGGCACGGGCGGGCTCAAGCGAAAGAGTATGGATGAGGACGTTGAGGCGGAGAAGATCCGGATGCTGGAGACACGTATGGCGCTATTCGAGCAGGGCGGGAGCGGCGGCGCCCAGGGGCACGTGGGCGGCAGCGAACATTCGTCGGACTCGAGTTCTGGATCAGATTCATCCGGTAGTGATTCCGAATGAACCTGCCTTTCTACTTAAGTTTCACTTCGTCGGCGCCGGGTTGCCAGTTGCCGTTTTTTGTTCTGGCTCTGGTCCGCAGTACGTATCGTATAGGGCTCAGGGAGAGCCCCTTCTTGCGCGTGAAGCAGTACAATACATACATACATTCTTTCAATTAACACCACTCAATGTAGCTACTTAGTACTGAATTTTTCCTTTTTTTCGTTTCGTTCCAATGATGCCGTGAGATGTGTACGTAGAGCTACCTTCGTTTGGAAGCAGACTTTTGAAACTGTTGCCAGCCGGAACGCGCCGCGTGAGCTTTGGATGGGGGATGTGACTCGACAGGAATAGGAGCGGGTGGAGGTTGGGCGATAGCAGGAGGGGGAGGGGGAGCACTCCATCTCGATGTACTTGGTTCGGTCGACGGGACGGTCGACCAGCCGCCTGAGCGCGGAGGAGGGGGAGCAACATCCACCGGGGGTGGGGGAGCAGGGGTGGGCCGCTCCCATCTCGATGTGCTTGATTCAGTCGCCGAGACAGTCGACCAACCGCCAGAGCGCGGTGGAGGCGGAGCAGTATCTGCAGGAGGAGGCGGAGGCGCAGCGGCAGCAGGTGGCGGTGGTGGGGGTGGCGACTGCGAGCTCCCGGTATCCAGAGAAGTCCAACCAGCAGTCCGGAAAGCGGGATGGCCCGAAGAACTAGGCACTGGTACCGATGATGACGACCAGCCTCCGGTGGGTGGTTCTGGAGGCGGGAGAGCCGCAGGCAGAGAAGAAGAAGATCCGACAGTAGCCCAGCCTGATTTCTTGAATCCAGGCTGAGATTCCGTCGAGCGGGCAGCGTCCCATCCAGGATTCACCGGGAAGCCGTCGATGTCCATAGCGCTGCCAACCCCAGCTGGATCCGCCGGAGCTACAGCAGACATCACAGCAGAGGGTTTAACCATTTTTATACCGTTGGCGGCGGCGATTTTCCGGAGCTCCTTCTCTTCGCGCTTCCGTTCCTTTTCTTTGCGTTTGTCGACGTCGTCCTGTGGGATGCGGATGTTCGCCTGCATGTCCTTAAAGCGGGCTTTATGGTGGTGCGCGTAAGAGTTGGTGTGCTCCGTGTACGCCACCACCGTTTTGAATTGCTTTTCACAGAGGTCACAGTAGAACGCCTTAAGCGTCGTGGATATCTCGCTCTCCAGAGCCGAACGCCGGGCAACCAGGTCCTGGAAAAATGGGTTTAGAAGGCCATTTGAGACAGAGACGGGGTGTATGTACCTCCCGTGCCCTACGCTGGTCCTCGCTTTCCTTCGTCATGCGCTCCGAATCCAGTCCACGTCGTTGAGAAACTGTACAGTATGAGAAATTAGTTGTAGGATTCCCAAAATAATAAGCACCTGTTGTTTCTATCATACGCACGTCCTGGTTCAACTTTCCTAGTCCTGTCGAGTCTCGTTTGATCTGGAAAGGTATGGGGTCGACTCGGCCTGCGAGCCTGGGTTAATGGGTTGAGTAATGAACTAGAATTATCCGCACCATCCCCAGAAACCCCAAGGGGTTGCCCTTCAACCCAACCAAGCCTTGCAAGCATGGCGAAGCCCTTGTTGCTCGGCTTGATTTTGGTCTCGACTGTAATGACTTCGGGTTCACGAGCACGACCCGGGACATACTCGTCATACTTGTCAACGTCCATGTGGTCCGGAGGCGGCGACGGTGTGCGGGAGACGATTGAGATGTCATCGTCCGAGTCGTCATCCTCTGGTCTTGGGCGCTAGGAAAGTGAAGCGGAGAGCATGGAAGCATGGGCATCGTCGTTGTGGCTAGAGAGTACCTTGAGAGTGCTTGGGCTAGGTTCTAGAGGTATCATATTCCATCTGGCCACTGTTTCCTTGGACATCGTTTGGGATGGCTTGCGGAGCTTGAAAGTCGAAAACGTGATCACGTGAGGCTAAACTCCTCTAACTCCTCCCAGCGCGACACGATGAGCTCGGACGGCTACTTTGACGACGATGACTTCGACGACGCGGCGTTTGAGCAAATGGATGCGATAGAGGCCGCCCACGTCGTGCCACAGCCTCTCAGCGACCATTCATTCGATGGAGATGACTTTACGTTAGGCGACATCGACGAAGGCGAATTAGAGCGGCTCGATACTTTCATCCAGGATAGCTACCAGGGAAAGGCGCAACCGGTGGCAGGTCCCAGCAGGACCTCCAATACCCTGCAGACCACTCTTTTCGGGGAGGTCCTGCCACCCTCCGCCCCCAAGGTCCCTCGAGGAACTCAAATCAACAGAACAAAGTCTGCGCCCGTGCCACGCAACCCGTTTGGTCAGCAGGCGCCCAAGACCAAGAAGTGGGACCACACCGCTTTCGCCAAGTCTGGTGCGAAAAGAGACAAATCGAGGGGCAAGGGCAAAGCGCGTGATGACGATGAGGAGGAGCAGGAGCCTGTCGAGTTTGAGCAGTTTCCCGCGCCTTTTGTGTCTCGTATGTTCCCCTGCCCTCCTCTTTCTCGACGCTCATTCTCGTCCAGTTGGGTACGTTTCATGGCTTTGATTGAATGCATTTACTGTCAGTCCCACTAAATTCCGACTAGACCAGTAGGTGGTTCCATCGTGGCCTTGAATTTTGACCGTTGATTTATATACAGCCTCCACCAATGAAACTCAAACCCGATCTACTCGAGGCCAAACATTGGATTTACCCTCTGAATCAACCGAAACGCGACTATCAATATAATATCGTCAGACATTGTCTCTTCGAGAACACTATAGTGGCACTACCCACAGGTCTGGGAAAGACGTTTGTTGCGGGTGTCGTCATGTTGAACTGTGTGTCTTCTTATTCCGCCTCTTTCAAATCTCCTGACGCCAGACAGTTTATCGATGGTTCCCTGAAGGAAAGGTGGTCTTTGTGGCCCCTACCAAGCCTCTCGTGGCGCAACAGATTGATGCCTGCCACAAAACTTGTGGTATCCCCGGCACCGACGCCATTGAGTTGACTGGTCAGAACCCTAGACCAATGCGTGCTCGCGCTGTACGTCCGCTTCATTGTTGCTGGCTCCATCTCATCTTTCCACAGTGGAAAGAGAAAAGGGTGTTTTATATGACACCCCAAACCCTCAATAATGACTTGGTCTCGGAAAATTGTGACGCCGGAGACATCGTCCTGCTGGTAATCGGTACATCTAACTCCTCCAAGGGGCCTCTTCCTAGCTCATATTATTCCCAGACGAAGCCCACAGAGCAACCGGAGGTTACGCGTATAATGAAGTCGTCCGATTCATGATGGCCAAGAACCCCCATTTCCGAATCCTAGCTCTAACTGCAACTCCTGGAGCCGACCCTCCCGCTGTGCAAGCTCTGATTGACGGCCTTCACATCAGTAGAATAGAAATTCGTGACGAGAACAGCCTTGATTTGAAGGCCTACATACATCACAAGGTATGTTCTTCATGCTATACTCTCCAGGTCCTGCATCTCATTAGCCATGATGCAACAAGAAAATTGAACAACACGTTATTGCAATGACTGCTGAAGTGAATCGAATTAAAGAGCCGCTCGCGGCCCTCATGAACGTGAGAGTGGAGATTTCGTTGGCTTCACTAATTAGCTAACTTGTAAATAGTCTGTCCTCAAACCCCTTCAACAACGAGGGATAATGCATCAAGGCGCCGATCCAATTAAAATGCATTCTTACGGGCCCCAGGCTAAGATGTCACAGCTGAAATCTGATCAGAAATGGGCCTTTACTTCCCTCAGCAAACTGTCATCTTTGGCGCGAGCTATGGGCTACCTTGTAAGAGATTTTCCACCGCATTCCTTCCCTTTTGACCTCGGGCAATAAAGATAGAAGGCACCATCGGCATGTGCAATACGTACTTGCAAGAACTTGCACGCGAGCCAGAAGAAGATCCAAAGAAGAAGAAAACACCATCAACGGCGAAGAAGCTCAGGGATGATCCTTTGTTCAAGGCTGTGACGAAAGAACTTGAGCTACAAAGACTTGGCGGATTTTCCGTGCACCCCAAGCTGGAGCGTCTGAAAGTACTCGTAGTACAACATTTTGCCGAAAAACTTGGCGATGACGGCCAGGAGACAGAACAAACCAAGGTTATGGTTTTTGTGTCATTCCGAGAGGCCGTTGACGAGGTCGTCGATGCTCTCAATCTCGAGAAGCCCTTGATCCGTGCCAACAAATTCATCGGGCAAGGCTCAGATAAACAAGGCAAGAAGGGTCTGGCCCAGAAAGAGCAGTTGGAGGTCAACAAAATCCACACAATGTATTCCTTAGCTGATCGATTTCCCCCCATCCAGGTTATCAAGAAATTTAAAGCCGGTGAATACAATGTATTGGTGGCGACCTCTATCGGAGAAGAAGGTCTCGACATCGGCGAAGTTGACCTCATCGTCTGTTATGATGCTCAAAAGACGCCTATCCGCATGGTATGGTCATTCCTCCGGACGTCTATAATGAAACATAACATCGTATTATGCAGCTGCAACGCTTTGGTCGTACCGGGCGTAAACGGGAAGGATGCATTCATGTGTTGGTCTCCGAAGGCCGTGAAGAACACAACATGGAGAAAGCCAAAGTGACGTACAAGGAGGTGCAGAGAACCATCGTTCGAGGTGACCAACTCGAACTGTACGGCGATGTGGAACGCTTGCTTCCCGATCACATCAAGCCCGAATGTCTGGAGAAAGCGATGGAGATCCAAGAGTATGTGCGGGAGGAGGGCAGAAAAAAAGGCTCTGAGTGTGATGCTCTCAAAGGCACAAAACGGAAGCGCAATGACGATGTTTCCCGCAATATACCCGATGGTGCCAGCAGTGGTTTCGTTAGTGTCTCCAAGCTGTTGGCCAAAGGCAGTAGCAACAAGCGGAAGAAAGTTGCAAAGGATTTCGACGAGGCGGGACAGGATGATGAAGACGATATGGAGATAGAATCAGGGCTTATTCTACCCCGGCGAGCTGCGTCTTTGGCCACCTCAACCTCGGTCCCGAAGAGCAAGTCAACTCTGAGGAGAGCGACTACCGAGGGCGGCGAGAAGAAGAGGAAGAAGAATAAGACGAAGGTTCCCTCGCCCTCGCCTAGTCAATTCGAGTCGAAGGGAATCGACGATGACGATGACATGGAGATTGAACTTAATGCCAGCGGTATACTTCCTATTGTTCATAGGCCATCTCCCGAAGGCTCTTCGCGTTCGAAAAGTCCAGTTGATCCTGCAGCTCTTGACTCGGATAGCCCCCCGCGTAAGTCTCATCTACCCATCTAGGCATTTTCATTTATCTCCCCTCCAGGTTTTTCTCTCTCTACGCGCGATTCCTCTCCTGGTCAAAGCAGCATGGCATGGCTACTCGACGAGGACGACGAACCTGACATTGAGATTGTTGATTCGTCACCTGTGATTGACCGACGCGGCTCCCCCGCGCGTTCTGATGATTCAGTTTGCGTCATCGTCGAGGCGACGTCCTCTAAATCTGCGGGAAAGCGCCGAGCTATCGAATCCGACGCCGATGACTCGGTCGAATTTGTAGAAAACGCTTCATTTACCAGGCAGGTTGGTCAAGATTTAGACGAATCCGTTGAATTCGTGAGAAATGCTCCTCCCCCTCGGAAGAAAGTAGTCCAGGATCCCGACGAGTCTGTTGAACTCGTGACAGATTCACCGCTCATCCGGCAACAGGGCATGCGCCGCGGCGTTCAACGTCCCGACATGCCCCCACCAGAGTTGCCTTCGCGCTTCTTGATCTCTCGCTCACCCCCACCACTATCTTTTCCTGTTCGCGCTCCAGGTCGGGTAGCTCGTGCTACTTCCAGGGTTGTAGTCGAACCCGATTCTCCTGCGATCGACTCGGAAATGCCTCCACCATCGCAAAGGCGCTTACACCGTCGTGAGTCGTCTCCACAACCAAACGGTCATCTTCCCCGGAAATCGCACAAACCACATTCGCGCCTCAAGAAGATTTACGATATGGAAGCCGTGCACTCTGGTGACGAGGTCAGCGAAGGTTCTTCTGGCAGCGAGGTGGAAAGCGAGTCGGACCGGCAATTTCTCAAGGAGTTGCCGGAGACGCAGATGTCGCCCAGCTACGATCAAAGCTTTGCGTATCGGCAAAGTCTTTTGACTCAGGCGCCGGGTGGAGGACGAATTCCGAGCTTCGCGAACGGCCCTGCACGGAAGGGGAGGTTTGGGGGTGGGCTCGCTGAGAGTGCGCGCCGGAGACTACAGGTTTCGAGTTCGCCCCCACGCGATCCGGACTCAGAGCCGGACGCATATGAACTTGGGAGCTTTGTAGTGGACGACGATATGGACATCTCGTTTCTTTCTAGCGAGTCGTAGCAAAACGTCGTCTTGAGGGGTGTAAATTGTAAACATTAACTGGTCAAACCGTTGACGTCATTCTATTGTGGACCAGCCAAGTCTCATGCTTAGACCACAACTGCGAACTAGGTCGTATGCCACCGTTTCCTCCATTCCAAAGCGGCTGAGCGAGCACGTTCAAGTGGTGCCCTCTGAGCTCGATAAGCTTTTATTGGCGCAGTTATCGTCTGGGCGGCGTGGCAGCTCGCCAAACTTGCCCCATCTCATCCACCAATACACCCAAGAATCTGGTCGCGTGCTTGCCTCCTCATTGCCCTATGAGTCTCGGCCGGCCGCTCCTCGTCGTTGCACGTTCGAGAACAACAGTCGAGTCTATATCATCGCGCACTGTGCCTCCAGCCGTTCTACGCGAACACACAAAATCACTGTTTCTTCTGGTTTTGCCCTCGCCGCGGAAGAGGGTGACCTAATTCTAACTTGTGCTCACACATTGGAAGAGGCAAGGACTTGCCAAGTGCTTCACAACTTATGTGGACTAAGTGCAGTCCCAGATACGACGCTCTCCCCTCCTTCAAGAAGCTGATGTTTCCTCTGGTTCGTTTCTCGTCTCCGAAGTGGAAGGGTCGATTTGTGTCGAACCTGTCTCGAATATCGTCTCGGCCATCCCTCGGTCGGATATTCTGGTAATGCGGAGCGCGTCATCCAATCATCGGACGTTCCCTGTGTCCCCATACCCGGCCACGCGTGATACCGCCATCCGAGCGCATTTCGTAGCTCACAACTGTCCACAAGAGCATGGGTGGACTCCGTGGATGGGCGGAACATGGAGCAAGTGGGTCCGCGGCACTATTTTAGGGTATCGTGATTTTGCAGGTCGCGAGACCGAGGTTTGCGCCGTTGCCGGTATTTTCAGCAAGCTTGTTCTGAGATTCACCACAGCCAGGAACGTATGACTCTCTGTCGCATCTCTTGTTTTCTCAGATACCGACGCCCGGATCGAGCGGCGGACCGATTGTCGATGAGGAGAGCGGGGCAGTCGTTGGGGTTGTGCTCGGGTCTAGGATGGACAACCGAGTGGAGGGTATACGGGGATGGGGAGTGCCTGCGGAGGCCGTATTCGAGATGTTTGCCTTGCCCGGACTGCGAAAGAAATAAACTCGCTACTAAGTTAGTATATCGCAACATCTCGCAATTCGCACGCATTTGATACACAGCCTTTTGCGGCAAAAAAGCCTCGGCAATGGCTCGGCTCATTGGTTCCATCGTTCCGGGCCTGCCTGTCTTATATAAAGCTTTGGCGCTGACTGAAGACGGACTACTTTCCTTCCTTCTTCACCCCTCGTTAAGTATCGTCCTTGACCTCTCGCTTTTTCTGGATAAACGCACGTTTCTAGGACCTTGTTTTTCCAATGTTCCTTCGTTCCTCGACACCACCTCCCATGTTGCCATTGCTGCTTTGACCATCTCCAACATCGTGAGCGCATTTCCCCATCGATGAGCCTTTTTCGCTTTTCCTTTCCCTTCCCTTCCCCGACTTTCAGCTCTGCCCCCTTATTGTCGCAACGTTGCTTTTCCCCCCCACCGACACCGATCGATACATTTCCGTTTCGCCTCCTCTCTCTCCTCTTCGCTCACTTGCCAAACGCTCTCCTCGCTGCCCTCGACAACCTCCCCTATCTGGACTTTCACGTGCCCCATCCCCGGCCCCCGTCGGCAGCCGTGTTACCCGTCGTGCCACATGTCTCTCCTCGCCGCCGTCTCCTAACGATCTTCCCACGCCGATGTCGCCAGGGGCAAGTTCCCGAGCCACCTTGACTCGGGAACCTGGTGTGATATTTGTGCTTTGACTCGGGAACCTAAGTATATGACCATCGGGAGATTCTATGATGGAGGGCCAGTCGGCTAGAGTAGTGTGTCTCCTGGTTAAAATTGACCCCTTGCCGGACACCTCGGACGCTCTCGGACGATACCCGGGCAACGCTAGGCAACGCTTTTCCTGGTTCCAGCTGCTGGCGTTCTCTTTATGCAACTTTCGTTGCCTAGTCTTGTAGTGTGTTCGTGTAAAATATGAACAGTTTTTTTTTTTTGTCAAATATGAACAGTCTTCTCACGCCTCCAGCCGCCTTTTATGCACGGCACTTGAAGCTTGAAGACTGAGTGTATGAAGACCGAAGAATAAACCTTCTGCCCTCTCAGGAAACTGCAATACTAATACCTCCCTTCGCACATTTTTCGGATGAGTGGAACGTGACCGTGATCATACGCTGACCTAATATGACGTTATCGCGTGGTACCTCTTTCAGCTGCTCACAATCGCGATGCCTGGAACACACCAGCCGCCGAATCCTGCCATCCTTGTCTCCTTTCCAGATGCTGAAGCAATCGTCGAATCTCTCGCCGCTTTCATCGTCAAAGCCCAAAAGGAATCCATAGACAAGAAGGGCAGATTCACCGTCGCCCTGTCGGGTGGATCTCTGCCCGCAATGCTCAGAGGTCTTATCGGAAACCCGGCTGTTAAATGGGACAAATGGTTGGTCGTCAAACTCGCGTTTATGCCGCGTTCTCAGCGCATTGAATATCCAGGCAAGTCTTCTATGCCGACGAACGCGTCGTGCCGCTTGATCACGCCGATTCCAACCACCTCGCTTGCACCAATCTTCTCTTCTCGAAAGTACCCATTCCCCCGGATAACATTCATACACTTGATGTATCCCTACTCTCCGATCTTGAGGAGCTTTCTGACGCGTACGAGAAAGAGCTCATCCGCGAGTTCGCGCAGAAGGATGCCGCTCGGTTCCCTGTATTCGACCTGATCCTCCTCGGCATGGGCCCGGACGGTCACACCGCGTCTCTCTTTCCCGGGCATGATTTGCTGGCCGAGGAAGACCGTTGGATTGCCTACCTGGAGGACTCCCCGAAACCACCCCCGAAGCGAATAACCTTTACATACCCCGTGATAAACCACGCCGCGCGCGTTGTTTTTGTTGCAACTGGGAAGGAGAAGGTCGAGACGCTCAAGCAGGTTCTGGACACGCCGGAGGCTGGGCTGCCTTCATCAAGGGTCAAACCCGCATTCCCGGGCCAGCTGTATTGGTTCGTCGACGATGCCGCGTCGGCTGCCGTAGAGTATCCACGTACTGCCTTCAAATTATAGACTAACTTCAGAAGAAGAAGAAAGAGAATGTCGAGTCGGACGAGTACATTTATCATCCGTTGCCTATTATGCCGTTGCCTATTATTCCGATATCTGTCGAGGCAGGGAACATTTCACAGTACAAAACGATGTATCAATTTTTGTGTCGCTTGAACTACCAAACTACTTACTAGTAGTGGGAGATCTAGCTAACCTAATGCTTTCATGAGACGTCGTCCCAAATGCGAATGCCAGAGCTGAAGATTTCAAAGCGGCTCACAAGCGGTTCACGACTACTGTGACAATTCCATCGGATGTGTAAGTATCGTTCAACAATACCGTCGTGACGTCCAGCGACGTCGACGAACGCAGTCCGGACTCGTCCGGAGAATAAGTACATAGGATGATGCTTGATTGATGATCACTAAACCGTGACCTAATTGGGTACCTCAATCTTCGAAGCGGCCAATATGGCGGCGTCGCAGGCCGTGTACCATTCCTTGCGTGCTCCCTCCGACCCCCCCCGTGTCGGTGGGCCTCCCAAAATTCAGATCGCCCTCACGGCATGGGAAGACAAGTCATTGTACATGCCCAACAAGGGCGAAGTAATTGTCGAATGGGTTCTTAACAAACTGCTTAAAGAAAAAGCAAATCCACCGTGCGTTCTCTGAGTCCACATCTTTCATCTCTAATATGAACCAGAGCCACCAATCCCGTCTTGGATTCTCGGTTTTGGGCCTTACTTTCCGATATCGTTGCAGAACAAACCAAGTCCGTGAAACATTGGTTGTTACCTTTGCTCAACCGGGTACCCATAGCGCCTATCTTTATCGCGTTTTTACAACTCCTCGGCACGACTGAAGCCGAAAAACACGCGCCTCTGACAGATGCGGTGAACCAAACTTTTTACAGCATTTGGCCTCTCGCTGTGCATAAAATAAATGCTGAGACATTGTTCGAGTGTTTTGGTGCCTTTTTGGCAGTCTTGGAAGAGGATTCCGAGGGCCAGGATGCTCTCGAGAAGATTGGGGACTCGATAATATCGTCCCTACGAGTAGCTGTTGGCAACTCCTCAAACAAGAGAAAGGTGCGAATACAGCTCCTTCTGTCCTTTGGCGGTGCTGACTTTGGCGTATTAGCTTTCGTCTCTCTTCATTCAAAACCATCTACGAAAGTGGCTTGCTTCGTCTTCTGGCCACACGTCAGCAGCCGTCCAGGAGAGTGTGTATCTTGTCGGGATCGAGACTCTCTTCAACGTAGAGACGTTACGTCAAGTGCACGATGCGGACCATCCGCTTTTCGTCGCTCTGCAGAATATTTCTAACGACTTAGTTCATCCCATCCTTCCTCGGCTCTTTTCGTCCTTCGTTCAATGTACCAAAAAATACCGCAGTACATTGTTTGGCCAAAGTTCTGCCCAAAATCCTGCTGCCATGGCTGAACATGTTTGCTCAGCCAGCTTCTCATTCTTCGACGCATGCCAGATTCTTCTCAACACGACCGAACGCGTCGTCTCGACGTGGGAGGCCACCCTTGGTCTTTTAACTGTGGTTGGCGACGAGAACCTCTTCACAAGCAGTCAGCTCGATGGTCAAGTGGCCCTGCAAAGTATCGTACCATTAGTTCTCGCTGTCCTTGGTTCCGACCGAAACGGTAAGAGTTTATCCGGGCTTTTCAACCTCCCTCTCACTTGGCATATAGGAAACGACGCAGAGCAGGTCTCACTGTCCATGAGATCGCTTTCAAAATTGATGCAAATCGATCACGACTTGATTTTGAAAGATATCCCTCGTATTCTTCCCAAATTACTTTGTGTGCGTCTCTTATCAAATGATGGGTTACCGGGACTCCAATTATACACAGATATCGGCCTCCTTGCCCTCCATATTCGACTTTTTGGACCTGTTACTCGATTATCACGTTAAAACGCGGACGTTACACACCCATGTTGAGACTCTTTTCGCTGCATTGGCACCTCGTTCACTGAACCCGGCCTCAACTGATCTTCAACACGAGTATCGGTGCTGCTCTTCCAGCGCATTTATGCATTCGATGCATCTGGAACGACTCGCAAAATTCATGCGGAAATTTCTCACGCCTAACCAGACTGGCGAAACAATGGAGTTCGTTTTCGAGCAGCTTCAGGCGTCCTGGGACCAAACTGTCGTTGCTGCAGATTCCACGATAGGCAACCTGGCTGCGACATTCTCCGTCAGCGCAAGACTGGCTTCTGTCATTCTTACATCACTACCGTTACATTCTCTTCCGGAGACAACTCTCAAGGAAGTCCACAGTCGCATAGGTGCAATACGAGATACTTTCCTACCTCGGGCCATCACGAAGACGTTCAAGGTCATCCGGAAAAACGTAGCCGAGTCATGGGGATCTCAGGTCATAGCGGCGGCATTATTACGCTTAGCGTATGCGTTAGACACGCCCTATTCCGAAAAACTTTGGAAAAAAATAGCAAAAGCCTCAGAAGATGAACAGCTCCTGCCGGAACTCAGTCTTGAGCATGTATGTCGCTCCCTTTCCGATCTTGCGCGCTCTCAATCTTGCTAGTTTCGCATTCTGATCAAGTGGTCTGCCGTCAGTGATCCCGGCAGTACCCAAGAACTGTTGGACGGGTTGTTAAACTATCTCGAAGGCCACTCCGGTTCTTCGCAGGCCTCCTGGTCCGGTACTTCCTGCTCCTTGACCTTTGGATCGCAAGGGAGAGGGGAGTGCGTGCTAGCCATACTTCAGATGTTGATTGAAAGATGGTTACCCACAATCGAGTGAGTTGGTTTAATGAATTTTTCCTTGCTCTAATCGTATTGCAGCGTTATTGCCTCTGTACCCCAACTACAAAGGCTCGTCAAGATCCTCATGAGATCTGACCTGGGTCAACATGTTGCTGAGGCCGCGCACCTCAATGCATCGTCACTTCTCTTGAGCGCATTATCATCTGCTCAATTTTGGGAACTTCCCAACGTGCGCAGTGAGTTTCCCACCAAATACAAGCGGTATACATATATATTCGATTCTTGCAGCCGCTATCCTCTCCTTCACAGACGAGACCACCTCCGTACTAGCCGATCCGGATTCAATTCTTACCGTTGATGATTGTGCTTCTATCTTCTCCACTTACCAACTCCTCCTTATGTTTCCCATCGAGTACATATCGCGGACTATGAGGACGGAGCTAGTTAAACGAGCGGTCAACCTGGATGTATTCTACAATTCCCTCACAGTCGCTAAGGACGTGTATCCAGCTGTCACAGTGGTTCGGGTTTTCATACACAATGTAGCCTTATATCTAGGATCGATGGACCAACCGGTAAGCTTCTGCCATTCTAACCCATTTTTGCTGACGACGCGCCAATAGATTCTGAATTTGGCACGATATCTGAATCACTTAATACAGCCAAGTCTTTCTTCGGATGTACCGCAGAACTACACAGCTGTGACCTGGAGCTTGGTCGAACTGCATTTCTCGTGTGTATCATTTTAACTTGCGATCCCGAAAAAAATTCTTACCATACTGGAGGGCTCTGTTGAAGTCTTCCGAACCGGGAAGTGTCCAAGCTACATCTGACGTGCTACGCTCGTGCCTACCATCGGATCCAAATGTTCTTAGTTCTACCGATGAATCAAAGGTCCTAGTTCGCGTTATTGGTCTCTTGACGACGGGATTTTCACCGAGCAAGTACGAATCTTACATCCTTCAC
Source organism: Mycena crocata (assembly GCA_029281795.1). NCBI lineage: Eukaryota > Fungi > Basidiomycota > Agaricomycetes > Agaricales > Mycenaceae > Mycena > Mycena crocata. Next base: position 132,410 of record JARJCP010000161.1, on the reverse strand, counting down.
CGTGTCCGGCCCACTCATTTGATACCTTAGTCTCCCAAATGAAGTACAAAACGAGATCCATAGTCTGCACCAGCGTGTATCGGCAATTCTTGTTGGTCCCATCGAAAAACTAGATGTTCTGTTCGCGAACAAAGCCGTGCTGAACCTTTGGCTCCATACACTATGTCTTGGACGGTGGTTGAAACTGACCAGTGAGCCACCTCCGACCCATGTTAGCCAACTTTGACGACATTTTTTAGGGGACGGGATGCCTTTCATTGGGCCGAAATTGTGTTCTTGGGCCAGTAAGCCTTCCGTTGTCCAACCAGATCGACTGGATGTGAATCGCACTACGGCGTTTGCGATACTGGCCGAAGAACTTCGATGGATGATCGATGACCGTCTTTCCCAGCTTGACTTCATCCTAGCCACATACCTGGCCCTTTCTCGCTTGAATAGTCCTAATGGTAGCCGTATTTATTCTTGGGCATTTTTATTTTCTGACTATCGCAGGCCAAGTTCAGCTCGATCAACTTCTTTCACAGACATGCAGCGCGCTGTCTGTGACGGAATTTTGTCATGTCTTGAGCCTTGCGCGCGAGTGCTTGTCTGACGTTGCAAATTCGACCCCTGATGTCTGCAATTTGGTGCATCTGGCCGCACTGCTTTTATCTGAACACCCATCCAGTAGGTCATATTTTTCTTCATCAGATTCTGCTAACGCTCACTAGGTACTCTAAAGCCCACCCAAAAGTTCCTGACAAGCTGTTTAAATATATTTTCCGGTCGTAGTGATTTCACGAGTGGACCGTTACTTTTACGTCTACAAGTTCTACGACTTGTTCGTCAACAATGTTCTGACAGAGTAGGCATCAACTTTCCGCCTGTGAATCAGAGCTGATCATCCTCTCTGTAGCCCGCCTCATTGAGAACATTGGACATTGGCAACATATGGTCATTGTTTTCAAAATTCCTCACCAAGTCCAAACAACACGACGATCAGACGTCGACCACCATTTTTCACGAGATTATCATGTCCATCGGCGCCCTCATCCGTCTTCGCCGTGACCTTGTTGCCCTGACTCTACCAAATCTTGGTATCGTTCTGCAACAATTGCTCGCAACAATCCGAAGGCCGCGACCACAGCTAGGGGTAAAGCAGACCATGTTGGTTACGGATTCCCTCCCCCGATGGATCAACTGTGAATGCCCTGTCGGCCCGGAAGAGGTCAAGGCCCTTGCACGTCTGCTGGAGACCCTGGTTACCAAGACCACGATCCGAACAAATTCTTCCTCTGCGGAAGTCCAGCGGGCAGAGTCATTAGCGCGGCCGTTCTCCAAGCATGCCGCCTATGCTATCAAAGCATATATCGATGCTATGAACGATCCTCTGTGCATTCTACCCTCTGAGCTTCGGAAAGAGCTTCGACCGGGTCTCTTCGCGTTGTGCAACATGCTCAACGATCATAGTCGCGACGCCATGATGGTATCAGCACTTGATGCTGGCGGAAAGACGATCATGAAAAACTTGTGGACAGAATTCGAGAAACAGAAATATGTTGGAAAGGGATAGGCCACAGGATGTATATGGGTCTCTATCGACGACTATCTAAGTGGTCTTCGCGACTGTGCGGCGCACGTATATATCTTTGTAGATGTTACCTCCGTTCGCAGTGCCTTCAGGTTTCACGAAACCTGCCGCCTTCTTTTCTTCCGCGAGCTGACGAACCACAGTCAAGAAGTCTGCGACGGCGGACTCGGAGGTTTGTATATGAACGACCAGCCGAGAGCCCCCCAGCACCAAGGGTTCCGGTAGATCACTTGCTCGATCTGCGATCTCGTCGTACGTGATGCCCACTGACGCAGGATCGTAGAAAATCTGAACAAGTCTGAGGAATGAAGACAAAGGATGTGATTTAACGAACCATGCAGGTTTCGGCCTTGCTAGTGATTTGAACGCCTATTTCTTCTAGTCCCACTTCTACTTTTCTTGCGAGGGCATGTACTTCAGGTAAGAGGGGAAAGTTGTAGGTAAGTGCATAGGCCGCCGACGCGGCCAAAATTCCTGTTTGCCTCATGCCGCCCCCAAACAGCTTCCTGATCCAACGGGCTTTCGTTATGAGGGCGGCAGACCCAACGAGGCAAGAGCCAACGGGGGCACCTTCATTTGATCTGGTTAGAATAGATTCGAGTGCGGAGAGGGTAAGCTGCGAACCCAAACCCTTGCTGAAGCACAGACTAACAGAATCAAACGGGTCGCACAACTCTTTTATCGGTGTCTCGGTTTCCGCAGCGACATGCCAAAGACGCGCTCCGTCAAGGTGCATTTTTTTGCCGTGAGAGTGGACGAATTCCGAAATGGCAATAACCTCTTCCTGTGGAATGATTGTACCGTTGAGGGTATTCTCCAGAGCGACAACTTCTGTAGGAGCACTTCGAGAGTTCAGTCGATCTGCGTTTGCCGATCGAAAACGAAGACAAGTACAAATGAATGTCAGAGCCCAAAATCATATTATCCCGGACGTCATTCAAGGTAAGATGGTGACCTGGGTCCGCCTTTTAATTTCGAAAAATTACTCTAGACCTTGAATGGGAGCTGACCGTTCGAAGGGACGACCGCTGTAACCGCTGCTCCGGAGTGAAACGCGGTCCCACCGGCCTCATATCTGCAAATGTGAGTTTGATTTTACTTGGTAGGTTTCAACGTGACTCGCTTGTGTATGTGGGCACGGTGGTCGCATAGAACACTGTATGGGGGTTGCAGGAGATGGCATCGAAGAGCAATCTGATTCGAAGCTGTCCCAGAGGGCACGAATAAGGCTGCCTCTTTACCAGTGAGCTTCGCCATATGAACTTCGAGGGCTTTCGTCGAAGGCTCGAAATAAACATCATCCCCGATGGTGGCGAGAGTGGCGTACTCGTACATTTCTTTCGTCGGAACTAGGTAAATCATTCATGAGATCCGTGTGTATGGCTCATAGCCAATGCGCCAACGAACAGCAAGGCAAACATTGCCCTGTGCGCGTAGATGGACTGGCTCTGAGTTCAAAAATTAATTACAAACCTGTAATTGTGTCCGCTACATGGAATCAGGGCTTAGTGAAGATCGATCTGTGAGCGATCTAACTGACAAATAAAAGTGCGCGAAATCTCTTTTCGCTTGGCGTCATTGTCGTCTAGATGAGTCTTTGAGAGGATATCGAGCTTGACCTGCTGTGCGATGCTGGAGAAGGTCGCCATTTTTTGGCAGTGGTTGTAAGATCTGAAGTGCAAGTTCCGGGAAAGATATGACAAACGAGAGAGTTTCTGCATACTCCTATTTCTGACCGGACCAATGATCCGTCCCGAACTCGGACTTTGAGTTCGATACCAGATGCCGCTCAGCTGCCGTTTGATGCGGCTGCTGTATTTCGGACCGATGATCCGCTTACTAATTCGCATCTCTCTCTTGTCTTTTTCCTTTTTCTAATTGTACGACCAAGCAAATGGGTAACGTCCGTTTTCGAAAATACGTGAACTGGCCACCTAGTAATCTAGTGTAGGGTGCGAAAGCGGCTCAGAAGCGCGAACGGAATGCTGATAAAGCCGCCAAAGGTTCAAAGAGTCAGGCGAAGGTCCGCCATCTGTCTTCGTCTCCAATGTCCAGGGTATTGATGGCCATGTACTCAGGTGAACGAGGCAGCGAAATCCATCGTTTGCAGCACCTGCAAACAGCCGTTCGTGCGTATAGCCTGTCCCCGCCTTTTCTTTACCACTCGCTGACGTTGGCATTGCGATCCAGCTGATCACAACCCGCGCTCCAGCGTCAGTCCAATCCATCCGATACTCTTCCATTCTGACTTCAACTCAGGCTCGAGGAACACGCCCAAAACAAGCACGCAAAAACGATGGCAGAGTGCTTCCCCGGTGCCAAATAACTCACAAACGACCACCTCTAGACGTTCACTACCCGGGTTTGTTGGTTCGCTCAGTATCTGTATTACGAGTAGAATATTGCGGGAGAATGCTATCCTCTTTTCGCAACGATGTACATGTCATGCGTTTTGCTTTCTCTAAGCACAGGTTCGCGAAAAATAATTGATGGATCCAGGAAAGATAGTAGTGTGCTTTTGGGTCTAGTGCTGGGTTTGTTCGCCTCTGACTTTGAGTTTGTCTCCAACTTTGCCGTACACTTCATGGTATTTCGCGACGCAGCGGTCAATGCAGACGGTTTCGCCTTTGCTGAGATCAGCCTCTGCATATCGAGCAATGCACTTGTTCTGGCAGGAACTAACACGAAAAGAATGAGCGAATTCCGTGCGAGAGGTACGACCAGCACTAACGAGACCATGCGGTTGAAGAGATCTGTAACGGTGTCCATTCTGGACGTAATGAGGACGCGAAAGGCCGGGTTAAATGAAGGGTGCTGACTCTGTCATGGCCATTTCCAGCCTCTCCTGGTTGAGGCCGCCTGAGGAGCTCCCGCCCCCTCCGAACAGACTGGACATGGAAGTGGTTTTGAGTGATTTTGTAGGTTCGGTCCAAACCCCGTTCCGGCAACGTGATAATTTCGCCGTCACACACGTCACAACATTGAAAAGTTTTTTCTGGATGGCGGAGGCAACGACCCTTGTGCTGCATCGTTGCAGATTCGTCGACTTTACGCCATCCGCAATAACGGCGCTTGCCTTTCCTCCGCTTCCCCTTCCTTCCCCGAATAAAAAAGCCTCGTCCTTTGGCAAAGGGACTCTTGCAGTCGGCCATGCAAACGGAAATATCGACTTGTGTGAATGGACTGGAGCCGAAGGGGACCTACATTCATCCCAAGCATGGGCAATAAGAACGGTAGCTACCCTGCTCTATTTATGCCCTTCCATCCACTCAATACTCGATATAAGACTCTTTCCGGTCCATACCCTTCAAAAGTCGATTCTCTTGCCTTTGCGATCCGCCATCCAGGGGACATACCATCCGATGTCGTTCCCTTGTGCTCGCAGCTTCGTCTCTTTTCTTCGGGTGGAGGGAGTGACTTACTTGAATGGGACATCGACCGGGGTTGCGTTCGAGTAAGAGACACTCGCTCGCGTATTTTTGTTCCACTCTTATGCAAATACGCGTAGAGAACCATCAGCTCGCAGGGGGGCTCTATCTGGTCCATGTCGATTAACCCTGCATCAACTTTACTCGCACTCGGGTGCGAGGATGGAACCGTGCGCCTCCTATCTTTGGCGGACGACACATTAACGCATCACCGCCGATTTGACCGAGTAAAATGCCGGGTTTTGAGCATTGCTTGGGGCCCTCCCAATCCACATCAAAGCTCAGGGACCAAAACAGCGGACGATTCGAGTGACGACGAAGAGGATGAATGGACCGATACATGGCTTGTAACCGGCGGGTCTGATAGCAGTCTGCGTAAATGGGATGTGGCCACTGGTCGGGCAGTTGATCGAATGGGAACGGATAAGATTCGTGGAGAGCGCACGTTAGTCTGGACAGTCGGCGTTTTAGGGTCAGTTAACTCATTCAGTTTCGAGTTGTGCATTAAACCGTACTCCAGGGATGGTACAATCGTTTCCGGCGATTCCCTAGGCACTGTCAAGTTCTGGGACTCCCGGACTTGCACTCAATTGCAAAGCTTTCAAGCGCATGGGGCAGACGTCCTTTGTTTAACTCTCGACCCTGTAAGCCTGTCTGTGCTTTCTTAAGTCTAAAATTAATTGATACAGATGGGCACTGCAGTCTATACTTCTGGCGTCGATCAGAAAATATCTCAATTCTGTCTGGTTAAAACATCAGGTGGGGAGAAGACCAATTCTCGGCGGTGGATTCAGACGTCTTCTCGTCGTATGCACTCCCACGATGTGCGGGCTCTCGCTATCTGGCCTCCGTACACGACTCTTGCCCCTTCTCACCGTCATCAATTTCCCATGGACATTGCGCCCATTTTAGCTTCAGGCGGCCTCGACATGTCAGTAGTGGTGACTCCTGCTGCGCTTTCAACAAATACTGTGGTGAAAATTATCAATCCAATTTCTACCAGTATACATTCCACCTTTGAGGATTCGTACCATCGTCGATTGGCTTATTCCTCGGGACCATCTTCCACCTCGGCTGTTCAAGTCGCTCGTGAAGCCCGCCTCATATGCTGTGCCCGAGATGCAGGTCTAGGTATCTGGACAATACCCAAAAAATCCAGTCCTTCCGATCAGCGGCCCCCCTCCGATGACGACGACGATTCAGCAGACTGGGAAAAAGTGCTTGATATGGAATTTAATGTCCATACCAATCTGCTAGCTAGCGCCATTGCCGACAATGGGCGATGGCTCGTCGTTTCTGATCTATACGAGTCAAAACTGTTTGCTTTGGTCACTGGTGTAAGCGGTCCCCGACTCGTACTCCTCTTTTTTTTCTCACTTTCCACAGGCCAGAGGCGACATCAAACCAAAACGCGTCCGAGAATTCCCCGCGCTTCTGCAAGCTCATCTGCCTCAGAAAAGCACCTCGACAGGCGGCCTTGCTTTTCGTTTTACCCCCGACTCCTCAAAGCTCGTCATTTCGACAGCGTTTGGATCGTACGTTCTAATTGTTGACCTCGGCACGGATCAAGAAAGTCCTCGAGTCTTACGGAGATTCGACAACCATCGTCACGGAAGTTCTACACCTACCGATCGCATTGTGAAAGGACGCCCTGGCGATGACGCCGTCGAAAAGTCCGATTCCATTGTAACGGATACTGAGATGTTCGAAAGTGCCATTCCCTCGGCCCCCATAACAACCTCCATTCTGCGGCTCGCCACCAGTTTTGATGGGCAGTGGTTAGCATCATCAGATAGCCATGGACGCACCTATGTCTACAACCTGGATTTAATACAGGTATGCGCGTTTATGTTGTCGCCAATCCTTTTCAGCTGACTGTTCTTGAGCATCACTGTACACTGCCTTCTTTCCCCCAGGCTGCGCAGACGATATCATTTGACCCAAGCCAGCCGAACATACTCATATTAGCGTTCCCAAACAACACTATCCAGGTCTACGATGTGGAATCGAAGCAATTCCCCTCCTGGGCGAAGGAAATCTGCAACAACCTTCCAAAAAGGCTACGTCGCACACACGACCATATCCTTGGTGTCGCCTTTGATCCAGTCAATGCTGGGCCCTCTTTGAAAGCCTCAGCTGGGCCCTCTCCGCCGCGATATGTGCTGCTCTGGGGGTCAACATGGATGTGCAAAATTAAACTCGACGATTCTGGAGCCCGACCAGGCCACAAAAAACGCCGGCGCGAGAGCGCAAAAGTAGAGACGCCGTCAGAGGATCATGTTAACTTTAAGATGATCACCCATTACCGGCCCATCCTTCATGTGGATTTCTTGGCACCAGGGGAGCTAGTTGTAGTCGAGCGTCCGCTCGTGGACGTTCTGGCGACGCTGCCCCCAGCGTATTTTGTACATAGATATGGAGCATCGTAGTTTCCATCTACAAATCTATATTGTTCATGTTGCTACAGCTACAGGGTTTACAAAGAAACATACGAACCAAGAAACATACGATACGTCTTTATTATCCCAGAGTCCGTCGCATCGCTGTATCTCTATCTTGCTTTCTTTCCTCCCTGTAAATTTTTAAGAAGGCCGGCTCGTGGGGCTGTAACGTATGACATACCTCGAGTTTACCGTTGACAAGTACAACGTCCAGAACATTCCGCATGTCGACTGGAACGGCACGCGGTATGCAAGGGGCATGAATCTAAAGTTGACGACTTGCAGTAGAGGCCAAATGGACCAATTTGTGACCATGGTCGGCATAAATAGATCTCGATATTTCTGTTGATTACTCAGTTCCCGTGAGATTAGGCATGAGTCAAAAGGTTACCTGTGCTATTTGTTTTCTGCTGCGGCCTTCAAGCACTCCCATGGACCCTATGAAGGCAACGAGCTGCAAAAAGTCAATGAGAGATATTTTGTTAGGAAGCGGCTACACACGCCGATAGGAGCCCTGCAGTCCCATTAGGCCTGGTTAAATATGGATGGTGCGGAAACCTACATGACAATCTGGTCGCAGGCAACGCGTTTAGACAACGCTTTCAGACTGACGGCCGGCATTGTCCGGTTCGCGCTAGCTTTCGTAAACGGGCGGAGGGGAAACTGGCGTTCGAGGAAGGCGTTCCATCGGCCAAGAAAAGGACCTGAGGATTGTTACAGGTATTCCGGGAAAGCTGCGACAGCGAGACGCACTGATAGAAGCCCCGAAAACAAAAAATCGCAGAGTGCGAACGGGGTCAAAAGGCGAGCGCTCCTCGTGAGGTTTTCTTAGCTGTCAAGACGTCAAAAAACCGGTTCATTGGTTGGCTATCCGGTAAACTTGCGATGTTGTGCGACAATTGGGCAACTATGTCGCCCAGAGCATTCAATGAACCGCCGGTGAGGCTAATATTCACGTCGGTAAGGGATTACAGCGAGTCTGAAGGTCAAGCTTACGCAAGGGTTGTATGAGGTCGAGTGTCGAAGGAGGTTTGGTACGCGCGGGCAATAGAAAGAGCGGCCATGATTATGAAGGAAAAACTGCGGTCACTTCAAGTTACTTTTAGTTTAAATCCACAGCCTGGGGCCGTAGAAGTACTCGTATCTTGCATCAGCGGTGACGCTACTAGGGGCGACCGTGGAGTAGGAGAATGGAGAATGAGTTACGCGATCACGGCCATTCCATCAAAAACTAAACAAACCAAACAACTTCGGTCGCCCTTCCGAAAAATCACAGAACCAGCCTTAGCCTCAATACATAGTTGGGAACACCCGTCCAAGGTCCTTCATCTCGATGCATCTCTCATTTTATCACGTCAAGCATCATTGCACTACTTGTCACGGCACAGGTCATTGTATCCTACCGTCTTTTTGTGGACCTGGCGAGCACGATTTATAGCAGGCGCAGCTTTCCAGTTACCCGATTAACAACGTCTATGGGCGCGGGTCCAATGGCAAGGATCGCCCGAGACCGTGGCTCCCCTTGTGTCGATTCACTAACAATCCATGAGCTCATGAAGAGAACGTACGGGGGGACATACTGGTCTGGTACGGAGCGAGCGCAAAGATTGAGGCTCTTAGCCAAACTCTCCAGCTCTGATAACTGCTTTTCAGAACCGGCTTTCAGAGCAATTTTCGCTTGGCTGAATAAGGGTGAGCACATATATACAGATTCTGGAAAGACTTGGATACCCGGTGCGCTCCCAGTGTTTTACCAACTGGAAAAAATCAGACGGAGAACCGACTGTAGGCCTGTTGATCCCACCTGTGGATTTCGTTTCACCAATGTTTTATAACAAGCCAAGGTTGCGTGTCTATAATTTTCAACAAAGGTTCATCGTAGCAGATAAAGCCACACACCCACATCTGGAATACGATTAGTTGAGCAGAGAACGCGCTAATGCTTGCTCACTGCGCCGAAATCGTCCCTGATCCCATTTTGAGATCAGTACGAACAATAAGAACCTTCGCGCCGAGTTGAGCCAGTTGGTATGTAGCGTTAAGAAAGGAATACTGAACAAGTTTGCATGGTTCAAGTAGACCCGGGTTTATTGCGGAGAGGTCCCCATCGTCCGCTTCGTCAAGAGCCTCCTGAATTTGTTCTTCTGCGCGATTTATTTGAGGAACGAGGGAACGCCGCCCAACATGATAACCGAGGGCAAGAGAGGCGACAGAGAGAACGAGAAGAGCGACACCTGAACGTTTGTCAAAAAAACTAAATGTATGTAGTTTCTGTGTCGACTAACTGTGCTGCGGATAATTCGAGCCCATCGCGCGCTTCCACGGCTTTCGCGGTTGTTTTGATGGAGGACAAACATTTGTCATCAACTCGAAGCTGCGTCACTCCGAGTCGTGGAGTTTTGAGCTCTTTCTCTGCATTTTCAAGGACACTTTTCCAATCCTCATCTCTCAACATACCAATGGCGACTACTCAGGTAAATATCTCGGTTCTCTTCCACGCCACGCCGTCGTTCTTCATACTCATCAACCTGGTAGCATTATCTCTGGGCCTCCGGCCATTTCCTCTTACTGCTCTCCTCGTTCCGATATTTCCTCGCATGGATCATGTTTAAGAGTGTATCTTCGTGGTGGTACAAAGGTTTTTATTCCCGTTCTTTGCCTATTCAGCATATGGTCTGATATGTTTCCAGCGAGTTTTACTGGAGCACTTGTTAGCTACGCGATTGTCTGCCAGTAAGACATCCCGTCCATGTTATATTCCGCGCCCCTCATTTCCTATCGCGTTCTGCAGAAAATCGCTGGGGGTAGGCCTCGGAGTTATTTTCCGACCCGTTCGTGCTGTACTGATCAATTCTCTCTACTGCAGACTCCCCAGCCCAATAGCGCCTTCGTGAGACGAGCGATGCTCGACGAGGTTAGATCTTTAAATTTGGGTTACATTAACCCAAACTCACCGTTTGATAGAACGTCCAATACTTCCTGCTTGCCTTTTTCTGGTGGTCTTCCAAGCCCATTGCCAGTAAATCCTGTTCTTTATGTGAATTGTTTCTGGTCTCAATCATTCTTCCAGTGACATTGCTGCCCTACGCCATCTTCTCCTTGTTCCACGCTCTCACATTCACTCGCACCACTTTGATGCCCCAATTCCTTGCACCTGGTCCTCCCGCTTCGGCTGGTGGCCCACCTACCCCTCACCCGCTTGCGAAGAGGCTTCAGGCATGGGTAAAAGGTCTGTGGTCTCGCCTCAGGTTCGGATCCTTGAATCTGACGTGGCATCAGCCAATTATGACACAGCCATGAAAGTTGTCGCGTACACCGAACTCGTTATTTTTGTTCGCGTCTTCCTTGGGGCCATTACTTTCCAGAATTCGCTGCTCTCCCCTCTTATTTTTGCGCATTTCCTCCGCCAGCGGTACTATCAGTCGGCCTTCACTCGTGAAGCCATCGGCGCCACGACGGCTCGCATCGATGCCTTTGCGCGCAAGCCGGGTAACCCACCCATGGTCATCCAAGTTTGGGACAAAGTTCAGATGCTAGTAGGGCGCTGGGTCGGGACCACTTTGACTGCAAACGCCGCGCCGGCTGCAGGGGCTGCCACGCGAAGATGACGAACTTTTTGTGGCTGGTTGCAATTCGTTCAAGCGTTTAGATTACCTGTCATACGCGCTTCAATGCTATTTTCATCAGATGATGCCTGTATGACGTTCGATTTATGGAGTGGTTTTTTGTCCTGTATTTAACTGCGCCCGCCTGAATTCAAGTTCAATCAAACATGGCCGGAATCCTCGCTGACTTTCTAAATTCCTTGAACCAAATTCTATTCTCCCTGCTCAACTCTGTGCTCGCTGTCTTCCATGCCATCGTCATTCTTGGCAAAGACATCATCGGCAGCTGTGTAAATCTGGCCCAGAGCGTTTTCAGCCTCGCGCTGGGATTAGTGCAAGGAGCGTTCGGCTTCGTCGCAGGTGCGTATCTTCAGATGGAGATTCGTCGAGCCATTTAACACGTCTTCAGCCAATATCTTCGTGCTTGCCGTGATTGGGGGAGGATACTATTTCTACACCACGAGAAATACGACGCGAGGGAGAAAGCGTACAGCATGATACAGGAGTTGTTTTGGATCTAGAACGTTGTATAATGTATGAATGGCAGCTCTGCTGCCTCCGGAATAATGATGCCAAATCCTACACGACGGGTCGCGAGATTTTGGGGCGTAGGGGTGGTGTAAGATATTCGGAATCTCTGGCAGATTTCAGTTACAGCGGCTTGACCTGAGCGACGTCGTTCCCGGAGTGTCGCGATGATACAGCGGCACGGAGAGAGAGCAGGATAGCTGCCGTGTCAGCTCTGTAAGTATTGTTTCGCGAGAATCAAGCTCCGAACATCTCCGAAAGGGATCCGGTGTCCTCCGACAACGTGGCTAGATCATAACATATGTAAAGTTGTTCCGGTTGACCTTGGTCCTTCATGTCGAGGATCCCAGTGCCTGCTTCCCATTCAGCACCTCGTAATTTCTCTCCAGTTCCCTTTCCCCCGGACCAACGCGACCCACAGCGCTCTGGGTCAATGTCAACCTTATCTGGTCAGGCTTTCCCGACGTCTGTATCGGAGACCCGGAAGAAGCAGTCGAAGAGAGATGAGGTATGCACCCTTATCGTGTGCGCGCGTAAGTTGCGCAATATTAATCCTATGTTGCATGTAGGCCATTCGAAAAAAGATAGAATCTGAGCTTTCTCGCAAACGCACCATTTCTACCACCAACAGCATGCGAAGCAATAAGCGTGGTAGCAGGGTTGCGGCAGCGAAGGGAACCGTCGCTGCATTGCGACCCAGTCCTGCCCTGACTGTCCCGGAGAATATTACTGTTTCGGAAGCAAGCCAGTTGTGTGCGGCCAAAAGAACTGACTGCGTTCTTGTTGTGGACGACGAGGAAGGCCTGAGCGGGATATTCACCGCTAAAGACATGGCCTATCGTGTACGTCTACAAGTCTACATGCTCTCTACACAGCACATTAATTTCATTGATTATGCCAGGTCACCGCTGATGGTCTTGATCCTCATACGACCCCAGTGCACCAGATTATGACCAGGAATCCAATGGTTACTCGAGACACAACCAGTGCTACAGAGGCCCTGCAGCTGATGGTTTCGAAACATTTCAGACATCTGGTACGCCGTGTGTTATTTATAATTTTTGGCGTCGTTTATAACAGTGGCTCAGCCTGTTTGCAATGAAGAGGGAAATGTCGTTGGTCTTTTGGACATAACCAAGGTCTTCCACGAGGCTCTGGGTAAAGTTGAACGTAGCTCTGCTGCCTCAGAACAATTATTTGCTGCGATGGCCGGGGTACAGTCCGAACTTGGTTCCGCTGGAGCGAATCCCCAGGCGGCCGCCATGCTCGCGTGGGCGGAAAAGCTTCGCGAGAAAACCGCACTTCCTGATCTCACTACTGTCATGGATGTACGCTCACACCCCGCTACTGTCGGTCCAAAAACGACAGTAAGGGAAGCTGCGCGTCTCATGAAAGAAAGGAGAACTACCGCGGTCTGTGTAATGGAAAGCGTCAATCCTTCATCACCTGGTCTCGCTCCTTCGGAGAAAATTGCCGGAATCTTCACCAGCAAGGACGTTGTTTTGCGAGTCATTGCAGCAGGACTCGACGCCGGGAGGTGCAGTGTTGTTCGGGTCATGACCCCGCATCCTGACACCGCTCCTCCTACGATGAGTGTTCATGACGCTCTTAAAAAGATGCATAGTAGGTTTTCGTATAGTTCCCGACGATTGCTGAACTCATGTATGTTCTTAGACGGACACTACCTCAATCTGCCTGTGGTAGAAGAGGATGGCCATTTATCCGCTATCATTGACGTCCTCACACTGACTTATGCGACCTTGGAGCAAGTGCGTTACAGATTTCTAACAACTGCCTTTTATTGACCTGGTCATAGATGAACGCGATGACTTCTAGCGACAATACCGCTGCAGAGGGCGAAGGAGGTCCCATGTGGGGGCGTTTCTTCGACTCGATCGGAAATGATGATAATGATTCTTATCTGTCTGGATCTCGCGCCACTCCGGAGTCGCATTCATTAGCTTCCATGCATAATCTCCACCCACCGCAATCCCCTCAATCCGAGGTGCACCCCAACGACTCCGCTTCCGTTATGGACGACGAGCCGTCCATGGCAGGGTATATGAACCAGCCAGGGGTCCCTTCCATCACTGGGATCCCGTCTGTGGATGATGGCACATTTGTCTTCAAGTTTCGCACCCCCAGCGGCCGCACTCATAGGTTCCAAGCTCGGCATGATAATGTCGAGCATCTGCGCGAGATTGTCGCCGGAAAGTTGGCGACCGATCCTTTCTTCACCGAGTTCAAGTCGACTTCGGATCCAGCCTTCCTCCCGGACCCTATCGACTTCCATTTATCGTACACAGATGCGGATGGCGACAGTGTGTTTATTTCTTCGGACCACGACGTCGTGGACGCCGTGAAGATTGCCAGAACTTCCGGTGCTGACCGCGTCGTGCTCGTTATTCACGGCGGGAAGGGATGGGGGGCCGCGGAGACCAAAGAATCCAAAGCGGAGCCTGTCCCTGAAGCTCCGTCGCCCGTGCCAACTGAAGCAGAAAAAGTAAAAGCCGTTCTGCTGGAAGGGAACACCATTCCTCCGCAGCACATACCCGACGAAATAATGGGCATTCCAAAGGACGTACTACTCCCCGCCAGCATTGTTGCTCTTGCTGTTGCTATCATCGGCGTCTTCGCCGCATCTCGTCTTTCCTCCCGATACTAATACAGTAATGTACGACATCCTATGAGCAGCGACGAATTATACGTATTACCTAGATTCCAAATGTGGATTGTTGGATCTTGCTTGGAGGAGAAGCTAATGGACTGTGCTAAATTTGGATTGGCGATCATAAATCCGATCAGTGCTTCATTGGTTGAATATTGAACTGAATTACAATGCCCAAGTCGCAGAAGGAAGAGACTCAGTCGGCCTTGGTAACTTGCCCGGGTCTCAGCTATGCAGTCTCTCATCAGTCTCTGCAGGCCGCGAGAATTTTCTCCGCCATGCTAGAGGACATAACGATGGGTAGAAAGGCCACAACAGTCTTGCTGCCGAATCTGAATTCCTATACTTCAGATGTGACCTTGCAATCCCATCATGAAACCGCTCGAAGTCGGTCCATCTGCCCAGTCTGTAAAACCCGGTGGGCCACGTCGAATGTCGCTTATGTTGTATAAATTATTCATGTTCAGGTGCAGGTGTAGTTCAGGTATTTTGCTCGTTCTGTGTAATACCTGCCAACCGTATATATTTCGCAACAGTTCACACCCCCTCCAACTCTCAAGTGGCATCCCAATCTTCACTACCCTCGCGGCCATCCACACCAGCGGCCAGCGGTTCGGCAGGAACGGGAACAAGTACCCCAACAAGTACCAAAGCCGACGGTAATCTATACCTTGAGTGTGTAAACTGCTCTCGCCAGGTCTTTTATCCCTTTTCAAATTTTCCAATTCTCACTCGGTTCCTAGATTGCCTCGAATCGCTATGCTCCTCATCTCAGTTCGTGTATGGGCCTTACGACGACTCGCAGAGGCGCTGCTCGTGGGACTGCAGCCAAGTCGAAGTATGGTTTCCTTGTTCCGGTTGTGTGTCTACAAAACTCATAATGATATCTCAGGCAATCATCGGAAGCTGGCGGTCGTTCTACCTCTCCCGAAGCCGGCCTTTCGGACGACAACGGGCCTCTGAGATCGAAAGGAAAGTCTAAGACTAAGCGCACAGGTTTATTTCGTTTTTTGTGTTATACCGTCTTTTGCTAATCTGAAATAGACGAAGCCGATTTCAATCTGAAGCGGAAACGGGCAAGTCATGTCCCTCTTGACGTCTCTCTCAGTGAACGAATTATACGCAGCCTGAATCTCCTCAACTCACGCCGAACAAGAAGCAGAAGAAACAGAGTACCTCGGGTTCGTTTGATTGTGTCCTTTGTTGCACCAACAATTCAAAGCCGTGTCCCAGGGTCGCCCGTATCTCGCGTCAAGGATGGTGCTGGTGCGCCGAGTAACGTACAATTTTCTATTTTTTGTGTTCTTGCCCAGATGTCGAAATATTTACCAGGCCCATCACTCACCATCGAAAGTACCTTCAAAGCTCAGAGACTCTTCTACGGCCTCTCTTATGGAGAGGTCTGCAACCCCCTCTTCCCGCTTTTCTTCCCCGGACAGCCCAGGATCCTCTTCCTATTCGATACAAAGTCCTAGCTTGACCGACAGAAACAATGGAAGCCCAACGAAGAGTATCCGAGGCAGAGTTCCCAACATCATTCCACACAAACGATCTCCGCCTCGGCCGATTGTGGACGATTATCTTCTTGGTGAGTGTTCTTCATATGGTCAATATTTTGCTAAGATGCCGCAGACGATGGAGGTGATGAAACCGGTTCATCAACAGACACGGATAGTTCGTAAAAAACAACATAACTATATACACTATCTATCTATCGACCCATATCCATTGTTCATCTATCACAAGACTCATCTGCCTGTATTTAACTACTCAGACTTTCCCCTTTGGGATGATTTACGCTGGGGTGATCCGGCGGGGAGGTTGACGCGTCGGAAACAGATACCATGCACCAAACAGGATGGCCGCCTGCGCAACCGTAATGTACGACCAGGTCCGCATACCATATTTTGTTGTGACGACGCCAGTTATGAAGGGAAGAATGGCTGCGAGAAAGTGGAAAAGTCAGCAGTGGAACGAATATTTACGGAGTGACAAACCGCTGCCTATGCTCCCGGAGGCAGATCTGGGAATAACACGTGAACACGCATATCGCGGATAAAAAAAGGAAAAGAAATACATGATTGCCATCGAGACCATGCTCACTTCGACAGGCAAAAGGTCGTTGGCGAGTTCCAGGCAGACTGGAAACAAGGGTCCATAGAAAACCCCGATGAGACTGGCTGAAACGGCATTTTCGACGGTGGAATTGATAAGCCAGATACAGAGCTGCATGCCGAGGCCGAGGCCTGTACAGCGACTTTATGAAACATATTCAGGTATCGCGGAACAACACATACCACTGAGCAAAAGGTTAATACGCTAGGCCCCACGGTCGGGAAATCTGAACTCACAGGCAGCTTTGTATGATATATTTTCGGCTGGTGAATGAAATCCTTGTTGGAGGTTAATCGCGGCACAAGGACTAGTTGTTGAGGTAACCTACCTGGGCGTAAAATAGCTCCAAAGAAGGCGTGAAGCGCTCATTCCGGCCCAGAAACCAGAGGTGACGTATCCCGCGGTGTTGGGATTCGCAGACCGTTGAGCCAGGAGATATTGCACGATCTGGAGATCATTGAGGACCTCAAAAGGAAGCAGGGAATGGGGAGCTCACAAGACCCTGCGTGGTGGTTTCAGTTCCGCAATAGAACAGTGAAAACAAAGAAACCGTCCATTGGTGACGCATAGAAGCAACCAGCCGAAGTTCTGAGGCGATGTTAGCAGTGAACAGCCTCAGCTGTCATGGATTCACTCACGGCTGGGGGATGTTGGATGAGTTCGGCTCGAAGAGCTGTTTGAAATAATGCCAGAGTTGGTAATGGAGGACGGGGAGGGCTTGGAACCAGGATCAGCGGCCTCCAAAGCCATTTGACGATCCATTGCAAACTCCCGTTCCGTGGGCATGAACGTGATCACAAGAAATACTATACTGACAGCGGCGAGGACCTGGGAGTTGGCTATGAGTGGGATACATCTCATAAATTGTGCTTTCTCACCAAAGATCCGAAATAAAAATTTGCCCACGGGAGGCCAGCCGCGGCAGTCAGTTGAAATACAAGAGGAGAAGCAACCGCTCCGAGGCCCCAGACGCCGAAGGCCGTCCCAAGATGAGAGGTCCCTTTCGACAGGAACATATTCCTTTCGAAAAGAAAAAAAACCTGGTTCGATAGTTGAGGATGTCGAAAACGTGAAACTCACATTGGAGCTGCACACAACGCAATCAATTGGAATTTAGAATGTTTGGAAGCGGAAAACCACCTACCAGTTACAACCGACCGGCCGAAAGATACAACCACATACGCCATAAACGCAAAAGAAACAGTCCGCGATCCCATCATCACAAAGCTTATTGGAGCACATAGGCTAAATATTAGCACAATGTAACGCGCCTGGGAAGCTGAGTGCCCGGTGGAACCAGGAGGAGGTTTGCGGAGAGCGATGCGGAACGGAGATGTCGGCAGCCAAGACATTTTGGAGTCGGCAAGGTAGAAGCGCCCCAGGAAATTCATGATGTGCGGTACCAGCAGTGTACCGGACGTGAAACTGAAATTGGTGAGCTAATGTTGAATAACGTGTTTGGAGGCTTACCCCACCGTCGTGCAAACAAAAAGCAGGGACGATGTCATATAACTGAGATGAAACTCGGCTCTGAAATCTGATTTCGTAGTCAGTTATCCGTCGGCGGTGCATGAGGCGACACAAACATGGTAGTGCTGTCCCTGTGACTGTGTGAATGGTCAGAAGGAGGGAAGGATTCACGGCCACAAAAATTTACCTCCATCGCCCCATCCGTTCAGAAAATACAGCAAGAGGGCACTCGCGAGACGCCATTTAGAGCGCGGGTCATTGGTAGGAGTGTTCTTGGGCTCGAAGTATGAATCGCCGGTGACTGCAGTGTCGGACGGTGAAACCGTGATGACAGATTTATGAATAGAGAGAGCGTCGTGGTGCCTCGACGTGGTAAAGCTGGAAGCATGGCCTGATACATGAGCATCGGACAAGGGAGAGATGAGGACCGATGGAGCGGAAAAGCGATCTGGCACAGAGAGGAATTCCGGAGGCGCAACTTCATCTTCCACGGCACTTTCATTTTGGTTTGGAGGAGACGTGAAGAGATGAGGAAGAAGATTTTGGGGACGAATAGAGCTGCGGCGGCGACCTCGAAGGGCAGAGCTTTGACAGAGTTCAATCGCAATGGGCTGGAGACTCATAGAGGACAATATGAATTGTTGGGAATTTGGTGCCGTCCGTCGCCTTTAAGAAAGGCAGATTCCCCGTCGCCAAAAAAGCTTTTTGGCGACAACAACGCGTATTTGCGCATGAGCCGTCGGGGCTCCGTCCTATCTGCAAAGTGTGCCTGCGTGCAGTAAACGTTTGATCGGGGAATTTGGAAAACCCTGCATAGTAGGGAAGGCGAAAAGAAAAATCCGAGGGTCGCAAGGGTCAGCGGTCAAGGCTGCAGCGAGGCGGTGATATAGAGCAGAAAAATTGCAGAACCCAGAAGAGCCCCCAAACGGATGTGACCCTCGTGCTCAGAATGACTCGGCAGGCGAAAAAATTGAGCAGTTGTGCGGCCGAATGGACTCCGATGGACGACAGTAATCAGTCTCGTGCAGTAGATGAACGGACGGATCCTGGATATGCCGGAAGTCAATTTTGCAACCCTGGTTCAAGGTGGTTTAGCGAAGAGGCGGGGTGATTGGCGCGCGGATCGCCCGGTCCGCGTGCGCCGTTTCTGTGATGCGTCAGAGTGCCGGGATTAGTCAGCATGCTTCTGGGTGAGCAGCAAACAGCTTTTTCGCGGCACCGTTGAACAATTCCTACAGTCGCTACATATCTGGCGGTCGCGACCGCGTCTCTCACCTTTGGCTACTACACAGGCCGTGTACCCCCAACGGTCGTCATTTCCACGTCCAATGTCGAAGATGACTCGGACTCGGATTCGGAATCTGAGCAGGCTGATGTCTCAGCGCTAGCGACGCTAGACGAGTGCAGGCTGGTGGGTAAAGGCAATGGCACCGATATCGATATTAAACAACGACCAGGTGCTTGCGGTCCGCACAGATCTCGGCATGTCGACGGGAAAGATTGCAGCACAGTGAGTGGACAAGTTCGACAGCGGTGGATCGAGTTCATAGTCTCCAGGTGCTCGTAAGGCTCTTCAGTGCCTCTTCGGTGTAAACTCAGATGTTCGCAGGCACGCTACCCTCGCCTGCTACAAGACCCTGTTATCCAAAAATCCCGCTGTGCGACACATGCATCAACGGAGTCGAGCCGTCGCTTAATTTCGCTCCGCAGCTTCTCAGACGGTGGGCCCGGACGGGGTATCTGAAATCCGTCGTCCGTTGTTCAGACGAGGATGAGCTTCTGCTGTTGCAAGCCCAAGCCCAAAGTCTCAATTTATGCGCGCGTTCCATCCAAGATGCGTATGTTGTTCACTTCATCATCTGTCTATTCTCCATCTCAACTCAACCGAACAGAGGGCGGACTCAGATAGCCGCTGGATCGACGACAGTGTTGGGAATCGCAGGTATGTACTACATGATGCTGGTCGTTTGCCATCGTAAATTTGACTGTATCTAGGACCTAGTCTGTTGGTTAGTCAAGTCGCTGGGGAGCTGCCCACTCTGTGAGTCCTCCGATCTTCAAGATGGAAGTAAAGTACACGAGGCGGTGCGGGGGTAGGAAGAGGATATTGACGGTTGCCTGCGGCGTGTGTACCCCGTATATACATAGACGGTAGTGGAGACTTGAACAAACTCCGCACTCCATCCACTGGCAGAGCTTGTGTTACATAGCTTGTGTTGCGCTTGTGTTCAACTGCTGCGCTGGAAGAGCCAAGCGAGCCTAGGCACATTAGCAAAACGTGACATCTCGGTCACTCAGCCCTAGGACCTTGGCCCGTTCAGCATCCTACGCAACACTCCTTCCGTCCATACAGTACCCATTACATTCGCAGGACGACTGTACTGTCGTACCACACTCCTTAAGCTATGCCGCAACCACCCTTCGATTCCCCGCCCCAGGAATTCAAGTCCGCCTACGATGACGACCTCGCCTTTTCCACTCCCTATGCCCCCAACGCAGGGCACCAGACATTCGCGGTCGAAACACCCCAATTCGCTCCCACAGAGCATCGACGTGGGCCCTCTTATCCCCTGCAGAAGCCGCGCTTTTTCACAAAGGACTCGGACGACACATCCCACGACCTTGCGCCTGTAGCCTATCCACCTCCACCCCCAGAGAAAGAGATAGACGGTCTGGGCTTCTGGCAAAAGGTCCGTTGCTACGTGGTCCGTCCCGTCGACTCCTAACCGCCACACAGATCCTACCCGAGTCCATGGCATGTCGGCTATACGTCCTGACGGTTCTCATTGAGACCACGATAGACTTGGCCATCGAGGGCGAGCTGCTCATACAAATAAACAAGAACTCTACCTCCACATCGGACCTTGTTGCAGGACATAAAATGCCGGTGTATCTGAGTATATTCGCTCTTGCACAGTGCGTCATGAACCTCGTCGGTTATTCATTTTTTGACCTTTTCACAGTGTGTTCCAGTTCGTCATGGCTGTGGATGCCGTGTATGCACGAAATACGCTGCAGTTTATTTGCCTCACGTACGTCAGGTGCATATTCTCTCGTTCCTTCAACTGACTTTTTTTTTTGTGCACTCAGCATATTCAATGCTCTATTCTTGGTTTATGCTGTTATCCAGATTGGCGAAATCCGGGAGCTGGACACAAGTTCAGCAACAGGATCTGTCCCAATCAACGTCCTTACCGCCATTATCCCGATCGTCATCGCCATAGCAGAAGTAGCGTACATTGCTCTTGGCTGGAAGATCTATCATGAATTTGGCTGGAAAGTCTACAAATTCCTGGGCGCCGACCGGCGAATCAAGAAGATGTACGCTAACTACCAGATTTACGAATGCCTGGTCAAGTTTGATGTCTTTTTCTGGGCCGGCTTTTCGGTTCAGTTCATCTGGCTCGTTCTTCTCGACCACGATTGGGAGTACTATGTCACCTGTGCCGCTTTACCACTGTCCCTCGTTCTGCTGGTCGAAGGCCACCTTGCAGCCCGGCACGAGAACAAGTGGATGATGTTCACATTCATTTCTGGATGTGCCGGTGCGATGATCTATTTCGTATACAAGGTCCGTATTTCTCGCACCGTTGGTGGCCCGCCTGATTTCTGTCCAGCTTGCCAAAGTATTGAAGTATAAAGACACTCAAGACTTTATTCTTGTATGGAAAACGCTCACCGTATTTTGTAAGAAACTTTACAATCTCAGTGTCTTGTACTCATTCGTCTCCACAGCCGTCATTGCAATCATTCTATTGCTTGCAACATTCATATTCTCAATCATGGTTTTACGAAACTTTGGGCGAGGATTGAAGGACGCATGTACGTTACAACGCGCACTCTGCAGGCAGATAATTGATTTCAGGTCTACAGTGACGAAGAAA
The DNA here is from genome assembly GCA_029281795.1 of Mycena crocata. Lineage (NCBI taxonomy): Eukaryota > Fungi > Basidiomycota > Agaricomycetes > Agaricales > Mycenaceae > Mycena > Mycena crocata. The sequence goes on along the minus strand of JARJCP010000161.1, from coordinate 110,701 downwards.
AGCATGAGCCACAATCGATTCGGATCGCAACACCACCGGCGAGCCGCCAGCCAGAATCCAAATCGCATGAGCATAAATTAGCCCTCTCCACCCTGTAGACGTTCCAAATACGAACTGTACTTACCTGGTCTAAACGCCGGTGGACGTTGTTGACATATGATCCATACTTCACACCACTTTTACCTTACACTTACAGTACTATCTATATTCGCTTTCCGGCGGAACCTCATGGTAGGTATCGTAGGGAGGGATTTTGCCCTACTCCCCGCTGCATTTGTACCATCAATGTTCGTTCAATTTTACGAGAACTTCAACGCTCCCAGAACAAACAAACAAAACATCTTTTATAACTGATTGCATACAAAATAAAAACATCCCAAGGAATGGAGTGTGGGCTTGTTAAAGTCCACGAGGAGCGGTGAGTTGTAAACAGGGCCTCGAGCTCGCGAGGATAAATTATTATTCAGTCGCCCAGCCATCCAAAAAGTCAGTATCAGTTGACCGCCATCAATCTGGTCGCAATTCTTCCAGCGAAGTTACGGGACCCGAGCTCATCTGCGCCGGAGGGCGGCCCACGGGGCTGCCTCATAGGTTGGCTCACCAGCCTGTGGCTTGCAACCTTCTGGGCTATAGAAGTCGAGTGCCCGAGCCCAAGCCCCGCACGCATGGCCTTGCCGCCTTCTTTCGGCGGGGAGACGCTGATTTCAACAGAGGACGAGGAACGGGGAGTAGTGGGGGGAGAGTTGGAGGTCGCGGATTCGGAAGAGCTCGTCGAATATCCGTCGTCATTATCACCCTCCGACGTATCGATTACAACAGCCGGCATGGGCTGAGAAGCCACACCATTGAAGTGGAGGGACTGGGGGCGGGATTTCCCAAGAGGGCCGGATGTCAAGGCCGGGGGAGGGGACAGACGACGCTCGGTTGGGGGCGGGGACGTCTTGATAGCAGCCGGACGGTTGGCCCCACGGAGAACAGAGTTGTTGTTCCCGCCTCGCCTCCAGGTGGAGGCCGTTTCGGACTTGGATACACCTCCGTTTGTATTGGCATTCGTGGAGGTAGCACCGCCGAGCGAGGTACCCCCACTGATAACGGTGGTGGAGTTTGGAGTAGGAGGGACGGAGATGGAGATGTCGTCGTAGTCCTCGGTGGAGAACCGTCCCATGGGGCCGGAGCCGGGAATATTGGGACGACCACCGAACTTTCCGCCAAGGGCGGCGGTCATGGGGACGGGGACGGGTTCGTCGTCCTGCGGCCGGATGGTGCGACGCATTTGAGCGCTGAGGGTAGCGGAACGCAGATCGAAGGACCCGGTAGGCCCTGCGGTCGCAGGGGGATTGAAGTTGGGACGTCTCTGACTCTGTTGCTGTTGAGCGAGAAGCTGGGCCTGGTACTGCTGGGCCTGGATTGTCTGGAAAAGAGGACATCAACGGCGATAGCAAAGGCGCGACATCAAGGCCTACCTGCATTCTGATAATCTCCAGTTGCATCTGGGGGTCGGATAAGGGTCGAATGAAAAGAAGGGTATGAAGACACACGCACCATCTGCATCTGCAGCGCCTGAGCTTGGACGTGGTTGGGCTGAGCCGCGAAGGCAGGGCTGAATGACCCCATATTTGGGTTCATCGCCGTCTGCTGCTGCATAAACCTGTTATTGGGCCCATCGACAGCTGCGGTCATGGGCATGGTCCGGTTGGCGCCGTGGTTTACAAACACATTCTGGGCAAACTGCCCTGGCTCGTCATCTTCTTCGGGAAAGATAGAGGACTGGAGATGCGATGTAACGCGGGGGATGTTGAAGGTTCCACCTGGAGCGGCAGTGTGAGGGATATTGGAAGCTGAGCGTACACCGCCGGTGCGGAGTCCAGAGAGTAAGGAAGCGCGGTTGGGAGCTGAATTAGACATTTGCTGTTAAAGATAGAAACTAGTGTAGTAGGGACAAGGCTGGGAAACAAAAGAGAGAGAAGACACAAGGGGAAAAAAGCAAGCACTGGAAGGACGGAGAGGAAAGAGAGAAGATGGCCGTTGCAGACGTGACTAAGACGAGGCTGTCACACTTGATGCCAACCGCCAACCCACTGCATGCTATTTTGATTACTACAGGTGCTAATCGAATTCTACATACAAGCAGTTGTGCTGCAGGAAGAGCCGGGACCGCCCAATGGTTCGTGTCACCGATTTTCTCGACGTTCCACTGGCTTTGAACCGTTGCGTTTGAGATCTGTCGAACGCCAAGGAACGATGGAACATCGAACGACGACCCGATGCATATCCGCGCGGATCCGGGCGAGTTTCTATGTCGGGGGTCGAAAGGTAAATCCGTCGAGATGAATCTCTCGAGTTCGTGATGATCATAGATGTTTCTTCGCGCTGGCTCGCACTCGCGTGTCAAATATAGTACTGCGAATGGGAGTGTGTGCGGTGTGGAAAGGATTCAGCATGGTCTGTTATCAGTGTATTATCGTCCTCTTCGAACATAGTTGAGCCAGTGCATGTGCGAACCTTGACATACAACTCCCATACATCGGTGAAAAATGCCTTGATTCCATCGTCGTTTTTGCCTTCATGAAGTAACACAAATTTCATGTCTGAATGTAAACCATTCAGCAGCCACGAGTATGTCAACATGGAAGCTCACTTCCAGGCGTAATGAAGGCCGAAACCGTCCATTCGTTGAACTTGTCCACCGACTTGAGAAACCTATGAAAATTATGAGGACTCCTCCACATATTGTTGATGGGTGGGCTCGCGTACATCGTGCTCTGAGTCTTCATTATATCCTCAATTACATCCAGGCTCGCGTTGGCGATCATCTGAATGACGTGACGGTCCTGGCCTGCGAGCTGTCAGACCGAGTTGCGTCGGAGTCGTCGACGACACACACCTCCCCCCATCCTGACGGCTCCGCCAGCAGTTTGGTGCGCAGTACTGGACGCGCCGGATAATGCGGTTAAGGTTCCTGCGAAAGCTGATGTTGACCAGTTCGGCAGGTTGGACGACAGAGGAGAAGAGACATTGGAGACAGGTTTGGTCGAGTAATGGGTTAGACTGTAGAGCGGAGTGTCGGACGGAGACAGCAAAAACAAGTGGTGGGACATGATGAAGCTGAAAGGAAAGACGCGTCGAGACAGCTCCATCATTTGGACACGTCTTACGTTATCGTCCTAATCTGGCCGCCACTGCTTCAACGCTACCACAACTACCGACACCTTCCGTCCAAACTCCATGCTTGTGGTTTACATTCATGGAGAGTTTTCGCAGTCTATCCAGCTTCGTCGCGACTCAATAGTCAGCCTCCCCTAGCCTCCCCCATCCCTAGCATGATCAGCTACAGAGATGATTATCATGACCCCCTTGACGCAAATTGGTTATTCCCCCACCATTTAACGCTGCAAAAAATGCATCCTCCTTTGTTGAACTTTCCACCTCATGGCTCGTTCAATTTTCACCGTGCTGGGACTGCTATCCCTCGTCTGGTCCTCACTTTGTGATCAAGACGTTCTCAGCCCGCGCGTGGACCGGCTGACCCCTCCCCAACCCTTCAATCGTGCCCTTATTCTTGGACTACTTGGCCGTGCTGCGTCGTCGTGCTCTGGTTGTCCGATCGGAGGCGTTTGTTGTTCTGGAGGCGGTATGGTGTGGTCACTGCCATGATCTATTCGCGCCTGTAACTCGCCTCCAGAAACTTGCTGCGGTGTTGCACAGCGATGCTGCTCAGGTATGGTCTTTATCCATGGGTTGTTTCAATTTCCTTAGAGTCTTTCCCAGACGGAGGCTGCTGTCAGCTCACGTGGGTCATTCTCTGTCCTTGGGACCAACAACTCATATTTTCAACTGGCAGATTTTACTGTGACTCAGTAAGTTAATAAAAATCCCAAATTAAACCTGTCCTTTAGCTAGTGTTAACTTTGTTTTAGGTCGATGGTGTCAAGGGTTGTTGTCCTGTTGGTCGTGTTTGCACCGGAACGCCCTCAACGGGCAGGTACATCCCCCGATCTCTTCACTTGATCTGAGCTTATCCCTCAGGCACCGCAACCACAACCAGGGCGACAACAAGGACGAGCACTACGAGTGCTACGCTTACTGGTGTCCCGACAACAATCACGACTGCCTCGTCCACAACCGCCACGTCCACCCAGACTCCGTTAACAAGTCTTCCAACGCCCACAGCAGGTTCCCAGAATGTCGTAGTTGACGTATCTGGACTTTCCCTCTCCGGCGACTGGGAAACGACGACAGCGTCCTGCAATTCGAGTGCAACATCCAAAATAGTGGCTTCAGATGGCAGCACGGCAGCTGATTACAGCACTATCACCTATAGTTTCACAGGTATGGAACCCTCGTTGTATTTTTTTGTAATCATAATTGTGCTTCAGGAACTGCCATATATCTCAAGTCTTCGTCGATCAATGCACACTACGTTGTAGTCCTTGATGCTGACGCGGCGGACTATGGTGGAATTTCCAGCTTCAGCCTGGCTTCTCCTCCTAATTGCACATATGGGTGGTGGAGAGACGGACTGGTATCCAAGCTCCATACTGTTATCATAAGCGTATATGGCGGAAACTCCACTCTCATGAGTGGACGGCGTGCAACTCAACCCTGGGCCTTTGAGTTCCAACATTTTGTGTAGGTCTACTAAATCGGCGTATCTTCCAGCTCTCACTCTTCTCAGCGTCACCAAGACAAGCAGTGCATCATCTGGTTCGAGTTCTTCGGAGGGCGGGTTTGGTTCTAGCTCAACTGGTAATGGTGCCGCTGTCGGTCTCAGTTCTTTGGTTGTGTGTTTGATGTTTGGATTATGGGCTGCCTTGATTCGAGTTGAATTATAAAACATATCTATGTCTACGTTTTATGCTGGCATACATGATTCATTCACGAAGAGCTGAACCTTGAGTCGGCAATCCTATTCTTTGCCTATTCTATTCTTGATTCATGCGTTGAATCACATTAGTCATCATCGGACACGCTATTTGACTTCCGTCATTAACCACCATGGCCCAGAGGTAGGCACAGACGTATCTTCCACCAGCTGATGCTCACTTCACTGCCAGAAGAGGACCTCCTTCCCTGCATAATCGTTCCTCACTCTTGGGCGTCACCCCACCCGCTTCAGGCCGTTCTTCACCGCTGCAAAACTATGAGCCCAGTGGCCACCGCTTTGCCGACGACCTCGAAGGTCAAAATGACGAGCAGCTCGACGGCCTGAGCGCCAAAGTCAAATTACTCAAGGATGTGCGTGAGTGGCACCGCGCTTTCCCCTTCATTCCGCAATTACGAATGAACACATATCTCAGATCACAATTGGCATCGGGAACGAGGTCCGAGAGTCGACCAAACAGCTCAGCGAAATGGTGCGTCTTGTTTCGTCTTTCAAGTATTGACGGGCTGCTGAGAAATGCGACAGAACGATGCCTTTGCAGAGACATCCGGCATTCTGGGTGGAACTTTCAGACGGATGAACAACATGGCTTCCCGACAAGGGTGCCGGTGGCTATGGTACATCGTATTTCTCATTCTTGTGTTCTGGTTTTTCATCGTCATGTGGTGGTTCCGACGGTGATATGCATCCAATTCATTCTTTTATCTCTGGTCTGCACGGTGGCAAGATAAAATTATGTGCAAGGCTAAATAAAGGACGCAAGAATAGTCGACTATGGGTCCGTTCGCAGAGTGGCGTTGCCAATCTCCCATATCATCCGTCGCCGCAAGTATAGAATATCCTTTTGTGAAAAGTTGAACGAGTCTTCGCCCCGGGAAAGTGACTCGAGGAACTGGCAGGTGAAAACCCCGCAATCAAACCCGTTTTCTTGCCTGGGTGTATCCTACAGATGGTCGAATGTAAGGAAGAACTGAGAAATAAATAAGAGATCATACATCTGGCGCATAGTCCTCCCAACCGGTGAAATCAAACGGTTTATGCTTTTTGTTGCGGTGCTCTAAATCAACATAATGTCGCAAAAGCTAAACATTAACAGTCAGGAAATATCTCAAAGGCACAAGCAGATAGCTCACCTTGAAAACCCGTCCTCGATCGTCATGCATGCTATCATACGACTCAATTCTTTTTTGGCGAAAATTGATAGCTGCGCCGGTCCAATGTACATTGGCATGGTTTACTGGGATGAGTATCGTGTCCTTGCTAAATATGTCGATCTGTAAAGAAGAGTAAGCTACCAATCGGTCGCCTCCAACCGATGCGACCCACCTTTTTAGTCCATTTTGCTAAACGGCCCTTTTCGTATCCCTCTTTTTCTAATTTTGTCCAAAAGAAAGTGCTAAAGTAATGAACATCTAGGGGCTTCTTTTTCTTCGATTTGCCCTTCGTAGCGGGATTCTCCTTGCACGCATCGGAGCGCCCAAGGATAAGTGCTCCGTAAAAGTTGATGACTTCGTCGTTCAGCCATTTATTGGGTTTTAATCGCACGATATCCACGTCAGATACCTGCTCCCTGGCGAATTTGGAGATGACCCCCTGTTTGTTCAAGAACGTGGTGACTTGGGCTTCATCTGCGGACGGGAGATTGGACGGCAGGGGCGGAGGACGCATCCGCCGCTCAAGCTCATTGTCTTTAGCACGATAGCGGAACTGTAATTGGTTGATAGATGGGGTAAGAGGTTGCAGAGGTTTTGGCCTGTCCTTGAAGATTAGGGAGTGGATACGAGGTGATGAATGAATGAATACTCGCCCATTGAGTGTAGCCTGAGCCTTCTCGATGGCACGCCGCAAGAAGTCTGTATCATCCTGCACGCGTCATAAAAAACACGGAATTGCCACTTTTACTGATCACTCACTTCTGAACTTGCTTTTGTGTGCCGGCCCAAGTCCGTCAAAGAGGATGAGCCTGAGTTCGAATTGAACATTGTGATGATTTGAACAAATGGTATACCCACGAGACCGCATATATCGTTTTATCAACGCCTGCTTTTTCATGAACCCTAGCAATTGTTAGCACCTTCTATGTACGAACCTTGAAATCTTCATTACCCTTGAAAGTCGAGAAATCTGAGCTGTAACCTGCGGGGCATTGAGTCGGAACGTGAAACGTCGGTCACTTATACACGAACCATTTTTCTGGTTGAGAACATACAACTCTTTCATAAGCTCTTCACGCGCCCCCGCTACTGCAGCTTGAACGTGCATTTTGTGCTAGGACTGGCATTGGAACGACGTAGGGCAACATGATGAAGGCTGACCTGTTTGGCAAATATGTGGTTCCGAGTGGCTCGTTTATGCTGGCGGCGAAGAGAATTTCGTTCATGTCGACGAAGCTCGTTATCAATCTCGGGATATGGAGTTTGGGTGTTCGTAGTGGAGGGCCAGGGTACGGCCAAAGTATGCGGCTGTGGTGTCGTTTCCGATGATTTGGCAGAGGTAGACGCGGAAGAGACAGCAGTAAGTTTGGCAGGAGTAAGTCTGTCAGGCGAGGTGGGTGGCGTGGGTAATGGGGGAGGTTCCGACGCGGTAGTACTCGGTTGTATCGTATACATGGGCAGCGCCGCTGCAGAGTCTAAGCAAACATGCCACATGGGAGAAAAAGACGCGTACCAGGGGGAAACAGAGTTTCGACCACGAGGTCGACCGTGCCCTGGGCGAAGGACCAGCCATTCTTGAGGCCCGTTGTGAAATGAGCGACCCAGCGAGCATGGAGACGCTCGTTGTTGGCGCCACCGGGGCTGGGCCTGCCCCCGTCGAGCGCTCGCATCGTGAGACGAGGCTGTTTGGTCACGGGACGGTGGAGAATGTCGCCAGGGCGTTTCCGACTGTGCATGAATTGGCTTAGACTCGTTTCAGCGTCGCTACTTGTCCCGGGCGCGATTTTCTGAGCCAGAGACTCGGAAGAGAAGCCTTAATCGTCCCTATCATTTGGCCTTGCTTGTAGGGGCACGTGGCTTCTCCGCCGTCCGCCATCACTAGTACCGTTGAACAAGCATTCTTTTTATGGACAGTCGGGGAGAGCGGTTGTGCTGTTCTTTCCTACCAGTCGACTACTACCGATAGGTGGTGAGTCCGAGCCGCTGAGCGGTATTTTTTTTATGCCTTTTGTTTCATCCTTTGTTTCAAATTTTCCTTCTCACCTGGGCCCGGATGCCCCACGCAGTGGGCCCAGCGGCGAGCGCAGGGGGGTCCGCGGGGTCCCCCACTCCACCCAAAAAAAGTCACGAGAGAGTGCTGCAGCCAGACATGACCAAATGATGGGACGATTAAGGCCCCGGTTTAAGGGTTTCCCAGAGAAGAGCGTTACGTAATAATTAATAAAGTGGTACAAGGTACTTAATCGATACAGTGGATGCCCAAAAAGTAATAATCCTAGTAGCTAATGCCACATCTCTCCGACTTCGCAATTATCTGGCGAGGAGGTGTGGAGTGACCGCAGCACGGCATAATCATCCAGTCCACCTGCACCATTAGCCATTGCGAGGGACAGAGCTGCAATAGCCTTTTCCGACCGTGACGCCGAAATCGCCTGAGGCGCGGATGGGGGAGGTAAGTTGAGGGAGATGAGCGACTCGGAAGAATTGGCTGAATGTGAGAATGTGTGCGACAAAGCAGGAGACAGTTGCATGCTGGGTGCTGGGATGTGAGGAGCATCATCATCCGACAGATACATGGATGAACTGGAGTTGCAGGTGGCACCAGGCGACGAACATCGATCGCTTCGGGGAAATGCGGTGCCGGCAGAAAAGGCTCTCTGTTTTCCGCGACTTGTAAAACTTGTGGTTACAGGTTCGCCAGCAAAAATCTGCACATCGTCGTCCTCATCGCCTGATTCGTTTCGGGCGTCGACTGTAGGACTGTGGACAGGGGAACGTCTTCGTCCCCGTCGCTGCGCTTCTTTCACCTTCAGATAGACACTGGCCCGCGATCTCCGCGTTTCGTACACCCGCATGCTCTTCACGAATCCCTCTCCATTCTCTTCTACGCTTCTTTGTAATTGCCAAAAAGCATCGGAGCGGAGCCGCGTCAAATCCGCTGTCCTCGCGGCTGTGCTGAAATCCAAGTCAAGAACGGATTCAGTGTGATGAGTGGCACGACGTTTCCGGTCGGTTGTGCGATTATTTTTCGGGAACAAATGAAATTCGGCGGAGGTCGCAGCAAAAGCAGGAGTAGGAGCGGCGGATACTGGAGATACTGGACTAGAATGAAACGAGGACCGAGAAAAATCAACATCCATGGAGTCTGACTCGGACTGCGTCCGGGACATGAGAGACGAAAATTGCGAGCAAAATGACGCTGACCGATACATTTCTGCGTCGCCGCTTCCCCCTTCTCCACAAATCAACGTCCCATTTCTGCAGATCAGGAGTGGCGGACCCGAGCTGAGGATGAGCTCTCTTGGTTGCAGCTCGCCAAGAGTCTCCAGGAGACCGGCGAGGGATGGGAGAAGACGAGGCGGAATGTGATCTGCGGTGATGTTTTGTGAGACGGGCAGAGGCCATTCCGATTTACCACTGGCAGTGGTGGTAAGCAAGAAGGAGCCGAACAACAATGCAGTTTCTCCGTTTGCGGATTCGGTTGGCACGTGCATGCAGCTTCCGGATCGGGAAACCCATTGGACAGATTTTTTTTTCTTGGCGAGGTCTCTCAGACGAAAGTAGAGGTCTTTTCTTGGATCCCCAGGCCGCATGACGAAAACTCCGGTTCAACAACTTGTTCGGTACTTTTTCTGCCGGGAATTATGGAAAATGTCTAAATGAGCCTCAGAGCCGCGGCGGCGCGCGGCATCTTTGGGAACTCAATTCTGACAGTGCTACTACCTCCTCTTCTACAAATCCGGAACAAACACAAGATGTGATACGCCGTACATACGATAAAATATGGGTCGCGTAGAAAAGTCCTATAAACAAAGTGAGATGGAAAATACTAATTATATAAGCGGACCACTGCTCACATCCAACGGTGCGTCGAACATCGCATTTTGCGATTTACCAATAATCTTGCCATTTTTCAACACACACTATGCGGTATAGGAAGGATTAGGACCGACTTGTTTCAAAAGAGAAGGCCCGATCGTATCAAGTTGTTTCTTCATGACAGCAAAATAATCTCCTAATCTCGGGCTCTCGCACGCGTATTTCAATTCTGCGCAGATATTCAGAGTGACTGGAGTGGAAAGCATGAATTGAACTAGAGAGGGTTGCCTCATAAGAAACTCCCACGAGACGGTGTGCAACTTACGCGAAGCAGCGTCAGTGTGAAGGAGGCGCAACAGCGCAGCGCACACAGTCGGACATACAAGCAACGCGAGAGGTTCTTCTTCTTCGATATAGTGTCGTTTCAGGATTAGTAGTAGTACCTCTCCAAGGCACCTCCAGGACTCGGCGCAGTACAAGGGATTGCATAGGGAGTCGGATTTTATGATATAGTGCGCAAAACTAGCTGAAACGTGGAACTTGTACGTCGACCAGGATAAAGGTAGACCAGAACACCTACAGGCAATCCTCAACTCTGACGAAACAGTTGTGATCGCAAACTCCCAGATAGATTCTTGATTTTCGTCCGACTGGGAAGGATCGTTTCTTGATGCCGATGCGGCAGTCAGAATAGCATCGCCGAGAATCTTTGAGCGTAAGCTATCTGGGTTTTTTTGCAGCAAAAACTCTATAGCATGCGACAACAAACGGGAGACCGATTGTCGTAATAGAATTCCCCGCGTCTGGCTGAACGAGAGAATAGCAGCAAAGTTGAGTGCAGAGCGTACAAGGTTCAATTTCCACTCTTGTGTCTGCGAGTCCATGTCTTGACCCGGGGATCTGAACAAATGGTCACTCCTCGCAGTACACGCAAATCGTATTCAACATACAAAAGTTTCCGTACACAGATGAGACCTTGAACGGAGAAAGCATAAGTGTTTGAGACGTCGGTTTCAATGCGCAGGACTCACGTTCATCCAATCGGGCAGAAAAGCGAAGTGTGTTGTCTTCTTGAATGCGTGTTAAACATATATGTAACGTATCAGCATCGACTAGACTCAGTGCCTCGAGAATATGATCTTCGACTGCTAAGACGAGTCAAACAGAGCAACTTAACCAATGAATGCAACTCTACCGCTACGCTCAGCATCAAACTCAGCTCCCAAAACGACGAATAGACCCAAAAGACATTTGGAAAGTCCCGAGATTATCCAACGTTCATCGTCGTTCTGGACGGATGCGAGATATTTCAAAGACTTGGTAGCGTTCGAACACGCAGCGCTGATGACGGTTGTTGACACTGGCAAGGCAGTGACGGTTGGGAAGACCATAGACAATGCCCGTCCGATGTGATGGAGTACTCGCTGCAAAATGAATAGTCCAAGATGGTGACTGCAAAACGGGTACATACCAAGACTGCGATGCTGGAGGCAGCGGAAGTACTCGTATAATTGTCGATTCCGTCACCTTCAAAATATTTCTCTGAATGGAGAAGCCACATTGAAGTCTGTTCATTGCGAAGTCTTTGCGTGAATATGCTGTGCGGAACGATGAGCCTCACGAGAAAAACGATACTCTCTGCGTCGGCCACACGATGATCATCCCAAGTCTCCCAACACCAATATATCGTATCTGGCGACCAAAAAAGCACATTTTGTGCCGGGTCCAGATCTTCCGGTGGAGTAAGTAGCTGTAACGAGGATACAGAGTCTTCGGGATGGATGACATTTTGCAGCATGTTGAGAAGACACCCAAGACTATGAGGACGCAGGTGAGACCCTCTGGCAAAATTTCGGTATTCACGGTCAGTAACCTAGTAATTCTTAATACAGGAACTGCAAAGAAGAAAGAAAGAGCCTGACTGCAAATAATGAGACAATCATGGCGAAATTCAAACGTTCTTGAATGGCAAGCAGATCACCGGCACGGCTTGCAGAAAATCCTGCTGCACGGGTTTGGTTGACGCAGCGATCCAGTATTTCTATCATATTGCACGGGATCCTGTTTTTAGACATAAAACGCGGAGCGACCTGCAATCACAGGTACGGACTTGGATTGTAAGCTCTGACACAGACGAGGACCGAGCACAAATACAGCAAATGTTAGGCGCAGCGCGAGACGTTTGGCACCAGGAGATGCATGGTCCAAGGCCATTACTGCTGGAACTGAGTGCCACTCGGCTGAAAATTAGTCAGTTCTAAGTTGCACTGCATGAGATCGCAAAGACTAACAAGGAAGTTGAGAGGCTGCCCTGAGGCCATCTTGAGTATTGTATTCGGCAGAACCAGGAAACAGTGGGGTGATGAGGTCGAGAGAAACTCCGCTTGCGATTGCAATACTGGTGTCACCTAATTTGACAAGAATGGCATCTACCCAGCAGACAATGGGTCCAGAAGAAGCAGATTCATGATCAGAAGCCAACGATTGAGCGGCAATCTTGTAAAATACTTTTCGAAGTTCAAACATAACCATAAGAAAGGATTCCTGTGCTGCCGGGCATAGTTTTTGAGCAAAGATATCGACAGAGATAATTATGCATACAAAGTGCTCCAAAGTCGAGTAATCTTTGAGCCTGACTCTGTTTTGTAGAGACTTGATTGACACTGTCTAAAAAGCTAACAATTATGGTCGATGCTGCTGAGATGGCGTCGTGAATGTTGGCATCCTGTTTAGAAGTTAGCAAAAGAGGTCAGCCCCATTCACCACGCACCTTCGCTATAGTTTCCCCCTCCATTAGTCCAACGCGGCAAATTTCTTGCATGGCGAACGAAATCGTCTTCGGATCATCAGTCTCAACTTCATTGAGGCAATGGGTGAATAGAAAAGAGGACGCTGGACGGTCAAATTCAGATTCAGATTCCGTGTCGCTGCCGGACATCGGTGGAGCTCTCAGCGCATGTGGTTCGACAGAGTCAATCGGACGAATCGACGATGGTCACATTTGGGTGACATCCTCACGTCACACACGTCACGGTCCAGTGACCGTGAGTCCAGTGATGGTACGCGTCGAACGCGTTGAATAGTTTACCGACGTTTAGCGCTTAGCACCGAAGGCAGAAGTCTGATATCGGGCATGTGTCGCGAGCCCCGCTGACACGAAAATAATGCATTTCCTTGTGGGTTCGAAAAGAAACGCTGCGAGTCCAGGATGCATCAGTTTTGTTATTATCATGTACAATTCAATCGCGATCGTCGACATCCCATTTCCCATATTCAATGCGTACAACATTCTTGCAGACCTGCACACATGCAATTTATATTTCAGATGACAGTCCTCAACTGCGGAACGGACCTTTTTGTGCCGCCTGTAATCAGCTGTCTGGCACTCAACACTGAAAAATGAAACGTCAGAAAAAGAGGTCTAGGAAGTCGTCGGACTGCAGTCCACCTGCAATACCTGGACAGGAGCCGTTAGTAGCTGCTGTTTTTCATTTCTAAACTGGCAACAGACCGAATCCATTTGCATCTTCCACAGCGTTTAAGTTTCAATTCGGGCCGCTGAAACGGGTCACGATGACATATAGCGCAGCTTCTGGATAATGCGGGCTCAACAGCTCGAGTGGTTGCGGAACTGGGAGGGTTCGGCGGTTGACCGGCGTCTCTGCGCCAAACATTGCTTTCCGCCTTGGCAGATTGGTCGCAAGCTCCTCCATTAGCTTCGCACAGCTGGTGAACCTGCGAAATGTCGACGCTAAACGAAAAATGATAGTTTTGACCGATCCGACGCACATAAATGACCACTCGCGGTTCTTGAGGTAGCCACGACATAATATCAAATTGTGTCTCTCGCGCAGGCTTCCCTGAAAGCTCCGCGATTACTATTCTGAGGTACCATGAAGGACATGATCTCACCGCATTCTGAGCAGAGCCATTTGCCCGAGTGCTTGACATCCTTGACGATGTCGCTTGCGATTCGCATGATCCAGCTTCCGATATTGACACCGACCGGAATAGGCACCTTCATGTTAATCTTGACATTGCGACCCTCGCTGTTTACGGCTCGATACGACTCTGGTAGACTCTGGTGACCATGAAATCTGCTTACAAGCCAAATGCGGTGATATCTAATTGGACTGACATCCGTTCCAGTTAAGTCTTGAGCTTCCCACTGCGAGTTGAATGGGAATGAGGGAGGAGCTCTCCTAACTTTCGAGACATCTATACGGTCACACGTGATTAATTGAATGAGGGACCACAAAATTCAGAATCGATAATCGATGGTCTAGTCAATGCCACGAGTTCAGTTACAATTGCTACAGCAAGATATGACGGAGAAAGGGGGCTCAAGGGCCGTCATAGCCCAGTTATATTTTTGAGGAATGCAGTCACATCTGTTTTGGATTCCAACACGTCTTCACTTTGTGAGAAAATGCCTTCAAAGGTTTCCTCCGATTCAGCAGTCTGGTCATGGAAGGTAAGGAGGGGCAAGGACTGAGTGGGGAAGCCTCGCACAGTCACATCACAAAATTGAAGTTCTTGCCATGCTTCATCTTCTTCAGCACGGATTGCTATAAGCATTTCTCTTCTCGCTGTCGAAAGCCCTCCGTGCATAGGCTGTATGCCACCCTTGTCTTCCGATTTACGTGCTGTAACTTGAACCTCGCGCGCTTCTCCAGAGGGTTTCTTCTCTTTTTTAGGTATGGGCGCCGGCGCAGGCTCATCCGGGTCTGGCGGTGGTCCATCATCAGAATCAGAGTCAGACCCTCCGCCCCGGGAGCGCTTGCTTTTTCGGGAAAGGATATCCAAGTACGTTAGAGTAGGGCGAAGTTGGTGCGTCTCACTAATGGGGTGAAGATGCAACTGACCTGTACTTACATTTGATGTGGCGAAAATTGTAAAATGATACAACTTACCATCGCGAACTATCCCCAGCATATGTGACCCTTGTTGGTGAATTTGTTCGCTCCTCATGCGGACCTCATTCAATCTCGGCTCGTCGCCCTCCCTGCCCTTTCCTTTTGATTCTTGGTTCTTTTCACGGTCGTCATCGAGGCGAGCTGCTCCTAATTCTCGGCCACGGTCGCTATTCCATACCTCAGCTCGAGTGTCCGATGGTACATGGATTTCGAGTCTGCGAACATCCGGTTTGATGCGGGCAATAATTCGTTTACCGCTGGCAGCAGCAGATGGAGGAGCCTGAAGCGGACGCGTCAGAAGGGGAAATTGGTGGATTTGGATCTTGGGAGAAAGAGCATTTGAAAAACGAATGGGAATGGTGCTAACGACCTCGTCGTCCAAATCCATGAATCGATTCGTAGCATCACGTGACGATAATTTAATGAGCCAATAGGAGCCAATCTGCAAATTTATTCCTACACTGAACTAGTTAATACATGGGGGGAAGTTTTACTCCGGTGTACACATTACATAACTATGAGACCAGTCATGAACCATATTTTGATACATGCAATGAACCAGCTTTTTCGTCCACGCTCGTACTGGATAACCTGTTCGAAAACAAGAGGAAGACGTTGTCTGTAGTATCAGGATCGAGGATGTTTCGGTTAGGCGGAAGATCAGCATATGGGGACGGCAGACTTGCTCTTCGATCTCGCGATGCTGCTGGTGTAGGAGAAGACGGGGAATCGGAAAATTCGGAGTTCCATGAAGTCACGGATTCCCTGACGCCCCTGGCATCGCTGAATGGGTCTTCTTCCAGTACCCGGACCCTCAACTGTGATCCAGGGAACGCACGTCTCGAGTACGGACTCCGGTGATTTATGTCGCGTTCCGGCCACCATGCAGAAGGATGCTGGAAGAGGGCATCCTTTTCATGCCGCCGGATAACTCGGCCGAAACTGTGGATAACAAGTATGGAGATAATGGCCCCTGAAAGAGAATTACTTTAAATCAAGGGATCTGTACAAAAGATGTAACCCACAATTGGCGGCAACCCAGCCCGTCATGTCGAGCCCATTCTCGAAATTGACCCCAAACACAAGCGTAAGAGCAAGTATTACTGTGGTTACAGTGATGGTGGTGGTGTAGCAGAGCTGTCGAATGGTGAGGAGATGGGCAGAGAATCGTTGACTGGGTTCGAACCTCATCCTTCATGACTTGATGGAACAATTCCATTCGTGGTATGAGCCTTGAAAAGGAATTTGGTGTGTGATAAGGAGCACCAGGCTCCCTTGTTTCTACCACAGGGTTTAAGGGCTGCTCAAGGATTGATTCCGAACCACTTTGGCGAGACGATAGGTTGAGCACGGGCCTTCGCAAGCGTGTTGGTCTAGCTTGTTCTTTGCTGCTCGAGGTATGCGAAAGGTCTTGCGATACGTCGCGATTGGGTACATCAAGGGCCGGAAGAGCTGGACTAGTATGGCCGAGGCCCCACAGATTGTCCCACCAAGCGCGTCGTGCGGGCTTGTCGAATTTAACGTCAGGAAAGTCATCCAGTGTGACGCGGACTGATATACGTCCGCGAGCAGCCGGGGAAGCGCGCGACTTCCAGACAGCGTAGAAAACTGAAATAATAATGAGAAAGTACGCCCATCAGAGTGAACGTATTCATACAACAACAACAGATAAAAAAGGAGTGTGCTAGTTGGATGAGAACGTAGGTTCGAATGAATTGTGGATCGTGGGACACGGTAGAGCAGCTGCCTGCAACGGAGAAATTGAGCACATGACAGCGGCGAGGCAAGGAAAGAGATACCGGAAAGTCTGCGCAATCCACGTATGCTTGCTAATTGCAAGACCAGGAAGGCTGAGGAAGCGCAAAAGAATGCGGCCAAAACAAACAAAACGATGCGGGAGCTATCCAGACACCGGTAGGCTTTCAAGCCCAGTACACCTGACATCTATGAAGTATTGGTGATTATATCAAGACGGTAGCATAGAACGAACCAGCAATGCTAGAGACACGCCGGTAGCGGCAGAGGCCACGGACATGACCCTATGAGAATTCAGTAACAGCTTTAGATACGATACAAAATGAGATACATACGCCGTACAGTTAAGCCGTTGGTTGAAGTAAGAAGCAAGTAACGGTGCCAGACCCATCTGAAATGGACTGAATTCGCTGAAGGTACAGCCCGAAGGACAGACATACGGAAAGGAGTTGGCTACACAGCAAGAGATAGAACAGCGTCCTCCGCTTCATGTTTGCCCTGCGAATATAATCGATGCACACGACGATGTTTCGCAAGAAGAGTGTTGCCAGCATAGCCGTTACTAGCAAGCTCAGATAGGACCTGGCTAAATCGTTCATGAAAGGTATGGTGGCCAGGGATCCATCGGGCAAGGGCAGATAGGCGGGCTGAAATTCCAAAATGGGGGTGTCATAATAACGAGCGTAGTCCGGCACAAGAAGGGTGGTAGACAGTTCGATGACAACCTCGTTTGGCTCGCAACAGGAGGGGGAAGGGGTTATCCGAGGCGCAAGCAATTGGGGACTAGAAATGACTGTGGGCTGGGTTGCATGTGTCTGGGATGGGCTCTGTTGCCATGTTGTGGAAGCGGCCATTATGCTCTTCCCGCGAAAGCGAACCCGAAAGGCAAGATTTGAAGCGAAGATAAAATCACAGAGCACCACTGCAGGAGAAGATGCTCATACTTTCCGGGCGCTGGGCCAGCTGGATGTAGAAGCAAAAGGGAAAGGATGTGGAGGCCTGGTTGGCAACGCGCGAGAGGTCGCGATCGTTGCTTCCTTTTTGCACACGCTCGACGTATATCACATATTTCATTTAGCGTCCGGAGACAGCCAAGGATCAAGAACCTCCATCTCCGTCACATGTATACAACTTTTTCCTCCCGGCCACAATGTCACCCGCTGCACCAGTCATAATCATCACAGGCACACCAGGCACCGGCAAATCCACCCATGCCCAGCTCCTGGTCGACGAGTCTCCCATCCCATTGCGGCACATCAACGTCGGAGAATGGGTCAAAGAAAAAGGCTGGTTTGAAGAGTTCGATCAAGAATGGCAGAGTTATACGGTTGATGAAGACAAGGTAGGGGCCATGTCGGGCTGAGAGACGATGACCAACACACTGGAAATAGCTATTGGATGAACTAGAGCCGTTGGTCGCTGCTGGGGGCGTCATCCTGGACTGGCACACCTGCGAGGCATTTCCCGAACGATGGGCAGATCTTGTGGTGGTATTGCGATGCGACCATTCCCGGCTATGGGAACGGCTGGAAAAGCGGTCCGTTCTTGCTGCGTTGCGTTCAATCCCGAGTCGTTGATTCCGCGATAGAAACTACGCTTTGAAAAAAATTCAGGAAAACAACGAAGCCGAGATAATGCAAGTTGTTCTGGAGGAGGCGAGGGCATCATATCCTCCGGAAATCGTTGTTGAGCTTAAAAGCGAGTCTATGGACGATTTGGAAGCCAACATCGCAAGAATAGTGGAATGGATCGCGGTTTGGAAAAATGAACGAGTTTCAGAGTCCTGATATCACTGGGCACTTGGCTTCTATCGATTCTTATGTAGCATCGCGCGGGACTAAAAGCCAAACTTTTGCGCCTAACCCTGTCCGGTCCAAAGAGATGTTCGATTTAGTTCCGGTGGTTTCTTCTTTCCCTCTGAATCACATTTCAGGGTCGAGAGGAAAGTCAAGTTGTCGTATTTGCGCTGATAAGAATTGTGGTGAAGGTCGCAGTCGAAATGGAAGCCCATATCCCGGTATTTTAGACGAGACGCGAATGAAATTGTCGCAAACCTGTGTTTAGAAATTCTCCAGGTGCCATGCATGTATGCACGAGCGCGTGGTGATGAAATACTCTGAACCAGTCTGGATGAAGCACAACTTCTCGTCCGTTGGATAGCTACAGTCCCTACTAAAACATATGCTAGTACATGCCAGTGAGTACACAAGAGAGCGTCCAGGCACCAAAAAATAAGTGCCATGAAGTAGAAATAGGGAAATGCGATCCTCCATTCACCGGGATGAAACCTGAGGTGTCCTGTTGTCCGGTGGGTGCCGCCACGACCGTCGTGAGAGTTGATGTTTGAGTAAAACTGAATGGGAGCCACGTCAGTATCTTTTGGGCGCTAAAGAATAGAAAGGGAATATAGTTTACGTGGTAACTATTCCTTGGTCGGTTTTGGTCACCGTGGCCACGGAGATCAAGACGACTATAGAAGAAATCGCTACATTGAATGTCTGACGCGAAGTAGAAAAACTGACCTGTGCTGGGTGTAGGCTGTGCGGTAACTGTAAAATAGTTAGACCAGCATCATGACTCAAATCAAAGACCAACCTGTAACCGTTGGTAGATCGATCACACCTCCCGACACCGTCAGTGTGAGGGTCACAGCGGTAGGGCCGACCACTGTAATCATGCCGGTCTTCGTCGCTGTAATGGAAAGGGGCAAAGGCGAGGCAGATGAACCGGACGCGGAGCCGGGCGCAAGAGATGAATTGGGGGCGAAGGGAGATTGGCTGAGAGGGCTGGAAGGTTGAGGTTGTGCTTGAACAGGGTTTAGCCCAGGACATTGTCCGGAGGGGTTAGGATTCGATATTGGGATGGGAATTGCTGTAATGGCAAATACTCCTTGGCCGTTGAAATGGGAGCTTTCATAGAATGTCAACTGTATTTGGCCACTCAGTTGACGTTCGAAAGAGCAGGCGTTGGCTCACGTTATAATTGCCGTCCGAGATACATGTGGGTATGGGCCAATTGAGATGCTTAACGGTCGAGCCGCTTTCGGAATTAAGAAAGGCTGGCCCCGCAGAGACTGTCATATTGATATTGGCCTGTACTGAAACGAGGTATATTTCGAGCGAGTCGTAGCTCGTCGGAAGGCCCGATCCAGGGAGGCTGGCCGGCTGCTGTAACTTGCCATTGCCGGAAACGTCAACGGCAATGGAAACTGGGCCAGCAGTATTAATATTTGCAGAATGGGTATGTTTAGAAAAGTCTGACTGGTTGATCCGGCGTGGCCAGGACTGGTAGGGCTGTTAGCCCTGTTATAACATTATGAAACTAGTCTCACTTGGAGGGACTCGGGCTATCGATTACTGCGAGACCATTTGTGAACGTCTGCCCGTTGATGAGGGACTGGCCAGCAATGACATGTGGAAAAAGAGCGAAGAAAGCGACCGAGAAGAAGACTAAAGATCGTGAGCCAAGAAAAGACCGGTGAACCAGCACCTCCAGCATCGCGCACGAAATGGTGGTCAGTCACCGCAGAAAGAAAAGAGACGGAGACAGAAACATTGACACCGAGTCGATCTCACAACGGGTTACAGAAGCATGTGCCTGGACGGCCCGATCATGTACAGCCACTCATGGCCGCTACAACAACCGTACCTCTTTACGAAGCCAGCACTCAGTTCAAGAACTGGAGATATTCCTCTCAAGGCCTGCAAAAAGTTCGCACCTCCTTAAATGCTGCCGCCGTCGCTGTCATCCGCAACACATTTGAAGCTGATGAGGTAGCTTTTATGACCCTAGAAAGATGGATGTTTCTCAATGGAATAGCCAGGATCCTCGTCGGCTGTATCTTTTTTAACGCCGAACGAAGAGCTCCTCCTCGTTCGACTCTATGTGTCCAAAATCACCCAACTCTGTGGTTTTTTCCGCTTTCCTGAGGAGGTTGAAGCGACTGCCGTCAGTTATCTGAAGCGTTTCTATCTTAAAAACACGGTCATGGACTGGCATCCAAAAAATGTGATGTAGGTGCTTGTGAATGTCTTGAGAGGTTGATGCCAACCAGTTGCAATTCAGGCTAACCGCCCTATTCCTGGCCACTAAAACTACGAATAACCCAATATCATTGGAAGCATACACTAATAATATCCCAAAGACAAATCCCTCCGACGTTCTTGATCTTGAATTCCTTGTAGCCCAAAGTCTCGGGTTCGAATTTGCAGTTTGGCACGCCCATAGAGCGTTATGGGGTATCTGGTTGGACCTGCAGGTAGGAGATGAACGTCTGCCGAGTTATAGGTTCAAATTGTCTTCTCAGAACGTCCCAAATGCTCCTCCGAATCGAGGCGCCTCACAAACTGAAGTTTACGATGTCGCGCTTCGACACGTTCGGAATTCCCGCCTGTCCGACGCAGAACTTATATACACACCGTCACAAATAGCTCTCGCCTCTTTATCAATGGCTTCCCCTGAGCTTGCTGCTGAGTGGGCTGAATCCAAATTCCCGCCCAATTCCTCGGCTCTGTCGACGTTGTACACTACACTGGCATCGATTAGAACTCTCATCGAGTCCTCAGCTCAACCGGTCGACGTCGAATCTGTGCGTGGAGTCGACTTGCGGCTCAAGTTATGCAAGAACCCAGAAAAGGTCGTTGGAAGTAAAGCTTATCTGGCCAAAAAGGTCGAGGACGTGAGGAAGGCGGAGGAAAAGAGGAACAGAAAGGTTGATGTGCAGAAGGCAATGGCTGAGGGAGACCCCTTCGGAGATGAACTGGCGGGACGTTTAGTGGACTACGATGACGAAGACGACGATTGAGTAGAGTAACTATTTTAATGTGATGGATATAATATGTAACCATTCGGGCGCTTATAGCGCATCATCCCCAAAAGAGTAGAACTCGAGAGAAGAAAAACGAAAGGAGATCGATGTTGGCTACACATTGACCTCGACACACCATTGCATTGAAGCGGTATGCGAGGCTTCGAAAGAGCCGTGCTCACGCCAACTCACAAGAAGGAAGGAAAGAAAACCGAGAACCCAAAAAACATTCAAGTTGCAAAGAAATTAGAAACCTGCAGAAGCGTGAGCATGGGTAAAGGGGAGACGAGAAGAGAACCTACAACAGTCACAATCAAACGGGCAAAGGGGTGTGTCTGGACAAGATGAGTGGGTGAGAATTGGAGAATAGTTAGCACACCTCCGCCATTATCACCAATACCCAGTTCATCCTCTTTGTAGATTGACCACCCTTCTTCGGTCTTCCGTCCTGAGGAAGGTGTTAAAGATGGGCAATAGGAAGGGGAAAAAAACATACGAGGCCCAAAGCCTCGAGAGTCCTTGAACCTCTCGGAATCCTCCTTATCAGAGCTTGCAACGACAGAAGGCTTATCTACTTTGTTTCTTTTCTGAGGGGGGGCGCGAGCAGAAGGGTCGAGGATAGTCTCAGGAGCAGGGCGTTTTTTGGACGAGCCAGCAGGTGCAGTTTTTTCGGTGACCTGCTTTTCTTTCGGTTTGTGCTTCTTCTTTGGAGGTACGATGGCAGAGGTGGAGGCGACGGGTCGTTTTGCAAAAATATCGTCGATCTCAGACATAATGGTTTCTGGCAAGGATGTAAAATTTTAGATCAGGGAATAAACAAAGGCAAACATGATGAAACCAACAAGCGGACGTGGCTGCACCTGGGCTTCAAACCTTTTGAGGATGATAGAGGACTGAACAGGTGAATCCACCGGCGAGCAGGGGGGTTAGAGAGGAAAGACGATAGTCTGGCCTGGTTTCCCCAGGGGCGATCAAGTTGGCCTTGTTGACCAAGACTTGGAAGGTTCATTTTCCTTGTTGCGTCGCAGAGGAGTACTGTATTAGGGACTGGACAATGTTGTGAGCTAATGCGCGTACATTCCCGCTTTTCCTTTGAACAGTTTCGCCGAAAGCCCAGAAAATGTACATATCAGGCAGCAGCCGCATCAACTATCGCTTTCAACGTCCATGTCGAATTCCGCCTTCGACGCTCCCGGCGCGTACTTCAATCTGGATCCGTCGCAGGCGAAGCGCCAAATGGACGCCATTATAAGGACCCGTGCTGCTTCAAATGGCGGAACAAGTTCGGGGCCATATCTCGGCGGAATTAATCCCACCCATGATCTTACAACTGCTCACCCCAGTTTCTCCATGCCGAACACCGGGATGAACCCCTCCTTCCTCGATCCTGCAATGGCCCATTCAAACCCCGCAGCCCGCAACCATCCGAGCCAGTCTGCGTCAATCAAGCAGCGCCAAGTGGGTTTCCTCAATGGCCTCGCCCGCATCATGGCCTCGCGGAATACTCCATTACCTCCGGCGCTCACCGGCATCGAGACACCGACATACGACCCCAACACGACCCAGTGGAAGATACTGGAGCCAGCTGATGTTGGCGCGTTCCGCTTAGCTGGACGGGACATTGATCTATTCAAGCTATGGGGCCTCGTGTTTCAAAACGGAGGAGGGACGCAGGTATGCACTATTTGTCATGCCTTTTGAATGTACGCTCCATCTGAGGCACTCTAGCTTTCCAGGGACAACGGCTGGCAGCTCATGCTACCTCATTTCGACCTTCCAGAAGAGTATCCGTTGCCCAATGGGTCGACGTCAGTTGCGCAGATGCTAGCACAATATTATATGGCTATACTGCTTCCTTTCGAGGAAGTGTACAGAAATAATGTGCAGAATCAGCAACGGAAAGCTCAGGCCTCAAGGCAGGCAAGCAGCCTTCAGGGATTGCCACAGCCTGGCCTGCAACAGGGATTGCCTCCAACAACCCCGACTCGGCCCGACGGATCCTCGCCGCAACGTGTTAGTCAGACAAATGTAGGAGCATGGTCTGTGGTGGCTGGTTCGTCAATGCTCACTAGGTCATGTTCCAGGTCCCTCAAACTCCTGCGCGACGTCTTTCATCTGCGAGCCAGGGCAGTGTACAAAACCCAAGCAATGAGAATACTTCCGTCAATGGGGTGTCATCGGAAAGCATTGCCCTTGATCAAGAGCAGGGGATAAAGCGAAAGTTAGAATTAGAAGAAGCAGATAACAAGCGAGCGAGACAAAAAACTGGTGCGCATTTATCATTCCTCCTTTCACCTACACCGCTAACTCCTATTCTTCGCGGGATCAGAATCTTTAGGCCCAGATTCTGTAAGCAATTAGACGTTGTGGGGTAGACTGGTTTTTTGCTTACTGCTTGTTACGTGATAGTCTGCCGCCACCAACGGAATTGATCAATCTTCATCTGCGCTTTCAGCACCCCCGGCCATGCTGACCCCGGCACGTCCTCGACAGCGTCCCTCGAGACGAAAGATCGAATACGTTCCGCTAGCCCGCGAAATTGACACGGTCGGCGGCAGAGATATGAAAATTATCGAAGCCGAAACGATCGCAACATCTCTGCGACGACCATTGCGGGATATCAACGATTGGGGAACCGTGGCTGTCGACGCTCTTACCATGTCCATCCGCTCACAGCTTTCAACGGAGTTGTCATATGCACTGACGACCTTCACACTGTTGTCAACGATGCGTGGCGACTCGCCTACCTCAGGTTTCCCCATTGTCCAATGTGGGGACCTCCTCGAGGAGGTTCTTGACCTGTTGGAGGAACGGGCCTTCAACGGAGTCGAAGACTCAGTGGACTTTCGTTCCTTACAGGATATAACGACGCATAGGGAGCTAGTCAATACGCTGCTTGAACTCGAGAGTCAGCCATTTGCTAGTCTGCTGCCGCGACAAGGTTTCAAAGACCCCGAGCTCGGCCCACGTCAACGGCCTGGAAACATAATTCTTACTATCATCAACATCCTCCGAAATCTTTCCTTCATCCCTGATAACTGCAGTTTCCTATCTCAACAGGAAAGAATATTCGACTTGATGCTTCGCGTATGTTGCGTCACGATACAGGATGGCAAACCGGCTGCCGCTTCAGCTGCCCTCTCCTTAAGCGATGTTATCACCATCCGAAAGGACACCCTTCATACCATCATGCATCTTGCCGGCTCGCTCCATTTTTCGGACCCGCCTTCAAAAACCACTATCAAGATAGTGAGCCGAGCCTTCGAATTGATTGCCTCATATCTTGTGGACGCGACGGAAGCCGTTTCACCCATAGCGTGCTTGCAGCTTGCAGGCACCCTTAAGCCACCTTTCCTGGCTGATGTTGCTTTGGAGACTTTCACACGACTAGTGCAGTCGGACGTGAACCGCAAAGTCTTTTCCAGAGTCGTCCCAGACGCGTCCATACGGCTCCTCTTTGTGTCATCAGTACACCGGCTCCCAGTCATCGAACCTGACTTCCAGCTCGTGGCACGGGCGGAGCGCTGGTTAAGCTATGTAGAGAAAACCATCATGACCATCTACTCGCTGGCCTTTGTCTCATCGCCGGAGCTGAAAAGGAAGCTCAAGCTGGACCGGAGTTTAGGGTTCAAAGCAGTAATGTTGAGGATGATCCAAAAGTTCCTCATGAATGCCAATCACGATCTCAAAGCTCAATTTTCCATTTCTGCACGACGCGCTGTTGAAGCGATGAAACTGCTGGACGATTGTGAGGACTCGTTTGACACGTCGGAGGCGACGGTCACAACGCTGTCGTTCGGAATGGGTTACGGAGAAGTTGGGGAGAATGGCACTGAGAAGGGCACAGGTTTACTGGGCGGGGATCGGGAAGTGGCCTGGGATTTGTTGATGTTGCGAGAGGTACATGCGGACATTGTGATGTTTGGAGAGCTGGAAAGCTTGTCGAGGGTAGAGTAAGAGATCAGACGATAATATGTATTTTTTTGGATATTTTCCATGTGTTTATATACCTTACGTACTTTGCGATGAGTGAACGAACTGCAGTGCTTTTTACATCTTACCACAATGACCGAACCCCTCCCTCCCCCGATTTATTCAGCAGATGAGCGGCCGACGTCGGACACCAGTTCCGTATCGGGTGTCATGTCGGACTCGAATCCTCAGATCCTTATTATTCCCACCTCGGACAATTTTCAAAAAGGATACCTAGGCGCAGATGAGGAAAGGGCGGCAGTTGAGGGCGAAATCCAGGTCAAGGGCACTGAATCAGGTCGCTGGAGCAGAGTGCAAGTCGATTTCATACTCCTTCAGACCGTTTCTGAACTGGGCTCCAGGACAGTATCACTACGTACGGTTGAAACAGCCTATCATCGAGAAATTGAACTCGGATTCTCGGAGGTTGTGCTGTTCTCTTCCTTTGAAACCAGCGAGACGGCTCTGCCGTCATCTTTCCTCTTCGCCATTCCGTTAATGGAGGATACGCCTCAATCTTTGAGAACGCCACATTCTTCCATCCTGCACACGCTGACTGCCACCTTGCACCCATTGGACCATTCTTTACTCCCCGTATCGAAGAGCCTTGTTGTTCACACCAAACGATACACCGCGCACGCTCATTCTCTCGTAGTTTCACCCGAAACCCACACTCTAGATGAGCCTACTCGCGTCGAGGTTCAAGTTCCCCGAACCACGTTCAGAGCAGGTGAGGTCGTTCCCTTATACGTGACCGTACCACCTCCCCCGAGAGAGCTGGTGGTCGATCAGGGCCTCCGGCTTAGGAACGTGCGGGTAGAGCTTTTGCGAGTCGTTGACGTGAACCACGACGAAGACGAGACTGCGTACGGGGAGCGTCCAGCCGGAAGCGGACCTTCCACTGCCGGAAGCGGCCCTTCGACGGCGAACACACCGCCTTCCGTTGAAAAGCCCCAACCATCTTCGTCGAAGGCTCCAGTGTCGCCTTTGTTTCCCGGTTCCTCTTATGAGACGATCATAGCTCGCTCGGGGGCTTCATGTCGTTTTCACTCCTCTCGGCCTGTTCAATTGCGGTTCATCCTGCACCAACCTTCTCCTTCCGGCTCTCCATCGGATTTCCAGGTTGACCTACCTACCGGAGAGTACGGGCGTCTCGATAGCGATGCTGAATGCGCCTCCATAACCCAATTGACACTACTGCATTCAGTAACCTTTCGAATCAACACTCATATTTCCTTCGTTGACATGTCCAATCGCACGGAGCGAATATCAACCATATCCATTCCTGTTGTCATCCTGGCACCACCTGCACCGCTTCCTGAAATAGCTCCTGCTATGGAGGCAGCATACAGCAAAAAACACGACCGCCCTCCGGCTAGAACCATTCGGCAAGAGGATGCAGATTTTTCTGTTCCCCATTACTCAGAGGGACAGGCAGGCCCGAGTGCCCTCCCTGGCGGGGCACCCCCACCCTTTGAGGAGAGAGATGCCCCTCCACCCTTTTTTTCATCTGCTGCAGAAGCATCCACATCTTCGAGATTGCCTACATTTCTTGAGTCGGAAACGGAAATCATCATTCCCCCAGATGATACCGACGCTGATCTGCCACCCGATGCACCCCCTCCCATTGTCGGTGAAGGATATGAGTTTGGATTTGCTGCTACTGAACAGTTTGACGGCCATTGTGACGACATGCAACGCTCATCCACCCCACCGCCTACTCTGGAAATGGCAAGTAGAGATGCAAATCTAACGCCGCTGGCTGTTATCCGTGAGCCGGAGAGGGCCATAGAGGTACTAGGTTTGGTGCTTGACCATCACGAAGACAGTTCTAGAGGTGGAGGAGGAGAGCTGCCACCACCTCCGCCGGCTCTAGATGATCCTTCGGATCCACCGCCGTCAATCGATTCAGATTTCAGGTCTCCTGATGCCACACCCCATCCGCCCTCTCCCCCCTCTCTTGCTACATACGCTTCCCCGGAGCCCACAGGGCTACCAACATCCCCTGCTCCACCCGCAGGCCAAACTTCGCATGGTCATGCACCTCCACCTTATCTCGTACCTGGAGACCACCCACACCAGGAGGAGCATGTGGCCCGGCCACCGCCCTACGTGGATTGAATATGTACACGATTCGAAGCCAACTGAAGTTAAAAAAGTATTTGTAGATTACGGTAGCAAACAGAAAAATGTATGAATGTCGGATCCGTAAGAGTCGTAAGCTGAATAAAAACAAGGAAGGCATATATATACGGAAACCGCGAGCCGTCCTCAACAGTTACAGGCGTCTTTGGGTTTAGTGGTACTTTCAAGGTTCACACCACCCTCCTGTTGTGCACCGGCACGTCCGCCTGCGGCACCTGGACGCCCTGCAGCTCCGCGCGTAGCTGCTAATATGTGTTCGATTGGGATCTTCTTGGCTAGAATGAATAGTTAAAGTGGGGGAAGAATCTGTTTGGCAGTATCAAACGAACCGATCTCGGTGAAAATATCAACAATGCCTTCCCCAGTCTTTGCACTAGTCTCGAAAAATAATAGTCCTGCTTCTGTAGCATACGCCTGGGCCTCTTCTCTAGGCACCTGCCGCAGACTCTCAGGCTCAGAAGAGCCGGGGTTCTCCCCTGGTGTGGCGGTTGCGTCATCGGCCTCATCCTCAGATTCAGAGGAAGAAGGAGCACCAGGCGACGACGCCGAAGTCTGAACCAGATCGACTTTGTTTCCGGCAAGGGCGATGACGATGTTCGGGTTGGCTTGCCTCTGGAGCTCCTTCACCCATGACTTTGCTTTCTCCAAACTCGTCGCCTTTGTGACATCGTATACCACTACTGCAGCTTGTGCGTTTCGATAGTACATGGGCTGCAACCATGCCACGGTGAGATGGAAAACACTATACATACGGCGATCGGACTCACCGCCAATGAGTGGAACCGCTCCTGTCCGGCGGTATCCCATATCTCATACCGCAGTACCCGGTCCTCAAGACGACATTTCTGTGTTAAGAATGCGGCGCCGATAGTAGGCTCCTTATTGGCTTGGAATTCGTTGGAAACCTAGCGAGATGGAGTCAAATGCCACAGCGGAGTATGGGCTGAAAAGACACACGAAACGAAGGACAACTGATGATTTTCCGACTGCAGCCTCGCCTAAGAAAGGTGGTTAGTGATGCAAGTCGAAAATGGGACGTGTTGCGCATCTGGTTACGCAGCAACGTTCCTAGGACTGGCCATACCTAGCAGGACGAGTTTCACTTGGACAGACTTGTCGACGGAACCGGACGCTGCTGGGTCGGCCATTAATGGAAAAAGAAGGGGTTATCGGTATAAGAGCCGAGGTAGGCGGAAAGCAAGATGAAGCTGATGACCGTCGCCGCCTCAATGGTTGTTGTCGCTTGCTTACCAGCCCTTTGCACAGCTTTTACGCCAACAACAAATCCATTACCGCCGACGCAGACTGCTAGACTGAGACTACGAAATCCTAGTAACTCCCAGTGACTCATACGACGGTCTCAGCTGGTTGCAAGTAACAAATATATCATCATCCAACTGATAACCTTGTTTGCCGTTGGGAAGGAGCTCCGTTGGGGGACACTCGAACGGAATGACGCCGGCCGTGCTCTCGCCATCCACCCTCTTTTGCTTCCTCTGGACCGCAGGGGCATTCGTTAAGGCGTCGGACTGATCGTAGAACCAGAACGACTTCTTCTGATAGCCCGGCATGTTTCTCCTAATGAACGCATCGTATTTTCCTGTCGGGTCCCCGTATGCGGCGGCGACGGCGGCGACGTGGGCTGAAGAACTGTGAGTCGATGAACTGGTTAGCACAGCGACGACGCACGAATAATCACAGTAACGTCTTCATCCTTGGGATCCACCCCCATCGTGAAATCGAGAGCGTCTTTTATCGAGGCACCATATCTCGATCGTGCTGTCCAGAGATCTATTCCTAGTTGATCACCCAACTTGGCCGCAGTCTGGGTTAGCTGGTAAGTGCGGGTGCACGCGTTTATGGAGGAGACTTGCAATCAACGCTTCCATGTTGAAGCAGCGATAGTGGAATGGTCTTGTCCGTACCTACGGCCTCTCATCAGTGGCCAAAAGGGAGCGACAGAGAAACTTACAGATTCGAAGGGTTGCTCGCCAGAGGCCGCTATTTGATTTTGGAACTGGTTTTTGACAAAGGTCTTGAGGACATTAATGGCTCCCTTAGTGTCACCGATCGCTATTTTCACGGCGGTAAGTTGGCAGACGTAGAATGTGGCGTGGTTGCTGGTTTTCCGTTTCAGTTATTGCGATTCTAAAGCACCAGGGCAACTCACTTGGCCTTATCCGCGGTGGATTTCCCGAGCTCACTGCTTGTCAACCAGCTTGTATAGTTTTCAAACCAGTCCCCCATGACCTTGTCTCTACTCTTCCAGTCTGGGATACCTGCTGCTTTGATCATGGATATGCCGTTGACGACCTTCACAACGCCTCGCATATCCACTAAACCGGTGAAGGTGCCTTGTTTGCTGCTCGACCCAGGACCGCGGACTATCTGGCCAAAATTCATGTTGGGGCTCATTCTTGTCGCTGGGGTCAAGAAAAAGGCGTCAATGAAGCGTAGGACGTTCTGGCAGCAGGCATCCGCTGTGGTCCCTTGTAAAGCGCAGCAGACAGCATTGTCAAGAATGGACTGTGATGCGGCATTGATGGCTGAGGGACCATTGAGTGTGCGGACGTCAGGATTGACTTTGCCATCCCGGACAACGTATGGGCATGTGGTCCAAGCTATTAGGCGCATTAGGCTGTTTGAAACCCAAGCAAATAGCGAAATGAACTTACTTGCACTCGCAGGCATGGGTTTTGTTGGAGAAGGTGTACATGAAGGAGACTTGGCTGCAGCTTGAGGAGGGGCTGACGTGCCAGCAACGGCCGCTCCAGTCGTTGTCCTTGGAGGTACGTGCAATTGCGGAGATGAGAAGGGGTCCACAGGTAACGAGCCGAGTGGGGCTTGGACGGCGTCGGCGGGTCTCCGGCGTTGGCGGCTCATCCGAAGGTGAACGGAAGAAATATCTGAAGCCTTTTCGGGATTTCGGACAGCTTCGTCTTCGTAATTGTCGTCGCCACCAGAGCTAGGACCAGGGTCGGTGGTGCTGTTGCCGTCGTGAACCAGATGAACGCGTCCGTTGCTGGTGGTGCACCAGTTGCAATTAGGCCAATGGCTGCGACAGTAAGCCAACAGCAGGAAATGCGGGCGTAAACTTACTACGGTGCCCAGCTCAGATAATCATGATAATCCCCGCTAGGCGGGACGGCGCCCTTTGAGTTCGTGACCGCTGAATGAATTTTTAGCACGTCATGCTCCAGTCTCGTTGAATGAAGCACGAACACCAAGGACCCTTCGCGGCGCTGGAACTGGCACTCTGGCAGATCGCGTTTTGGGCGTCCTTCGTTGAGGATGATCGACCCGCTGCGGACTGCTGTTTCAAGACGTAGTTGCTGTTGACCCAGTCCGTGGGATCAGCTTATTCGAATATGAGCCAGTGTCCCCGCGGAAATAATGAGAGCTGACCGATGGTGGAGCTGGCGAAAACTAGTAGAGTGATCAGGGCGTGTGAAGAGAAAGGCATGCTATTTGGCGGGTGTAGAAATGTGAAAGTACCAAGCCTGCTTGGTGGAAGTAGAAAGAAAGAAAGAAATGTGCTGTCAGTTTGGATGGCACGCGTTTTTATAACCGCGTCAAAACCTCCTATCCCGATCTGGCTCGGCTATAATAATAGCTTAGCCGAGCAATTCTGGGGTAGTCTCAGCCTCTCAGGCTGGGGTACGATTGATCGATCACTCACGTAGTCACAGTTTTTACTCAATTTCTGAAGTTTTTTTTCGATATTTATCTATGATACGATACCCTCTACAAACCCTCTATGCCTATCAAAATTACCCTAAGTCATCGACTGAGAGGAAAGAAGTGAATCGTTGTTGCAAGTCCATCAAGTCAAGTGACCGCGCCCCAGTCCATATGCGTCCTTGACGCGAGCGGCTCGTGTGCGCGCTACTGCAACAGCATGTAGCTGGAAACCATCCTGAAGAGATGGAAATACTAGTAAATGCTTTCATACCACCCTCAAATTTTTACGTGGCGTTTGCATGTCCTCAGATTCGGAGGCCAAAATTGAGATCACTCAAGTTGATGGACCGGTAAGCACAATTCTATTCCTTCCTCTTTGTGCCTTGCTTAGTTGCTTTACATAGGCATAGAGGAGTACCATAGGTAGATATCCCGAAAAACTCCGGACGGATTGAGCTGAAACTGAGACTACGAAATTTCATTTTGTGGGCCATTGTGCATTTCGGAGATCGTATGGGAAATGGGGAAAACGGCGATCAGAAAACGGCGGATCGTCCGGGAGAAAGTGCGATGAACACGGCATCTCGGCACCTGGAAGCTAAAAACATACCGCTGGCCTCTCAACGTCCTCTGGTGCTCTCAGACATACCATCTGGATCCGAATCTATCGAACCCTAATTTATGCCCCTAGTTTCAAAGCAGGCCAGCCTGAGGCCGACGTCCGGCACCAATAGTTCAAGTTGTTCGGACTTGTTCGGCGGGTTTTATGGCCCGCCACGGTTGGCGTTCAGATCAGACTTGAAGTTGTGAAGCTTTAAACAGGAAGGTGCGTTCGAATAGCAAAGACACAGTAATTGTGCCGAAGATCAACAATACATTTAAGTATGTCTATAGCCAGAGAGGCTGGTTCATTTTTGTTTCCCGTTGCAGGGCGGGTCGACGATCTATAGCAACGCTAATATTCCTTCAGTGTGCTTTTCTCGCCTGATTTCAAGCCGGTAACTCGAGCGTTATCGATGCCGCACACCAAAATAATGTGAGAGGACTTTGTATAGGGCCTCGGGGTGGCTGACATTGTTTGATCGCCGCGCTTTGCCGCCACACTTGCCGCCGGTCGATTTCCCGGACTTTCTAAAGCCCATACTTACTTTCACGCATTTCGGGACCCGTTCCGATCGGCCCTCAATAATAGCAACTTACATAAAAAAAGCGGATAAAGCTTCCCTTGGTTCCGCAACTTATACAGCCTCCCACAATGTCCTCTGCGTTTACGCCTACCCCAGCTAGTATACCTCCACCCAATCCGGGACTTGCGCTCCGCCAACCAAAGGGCCTCCCAGTCCATTTTCAACCGTTGAATCCCATCCAGTTCCTACTCCATGCAGCTGAGGTATTAGTCGAAACTTATTCTTGACAGACGCTCTGGTAACGGGAACCGCTCGTGCCTCGCGCTTTATAGGTTGTACCAGACAAGCTGGCACTTGCGCATCCAGATGTGAAGCACCCCGTCTTCTATTCCTTCGCTGTTTGGTATTTCGGACTGGTGTTATTTCCTCTTGACCGTGCTTAGTCAACGTAGGTGCCAACGCATCCAGAATCTTGCCTACGCTTTGATTCAGGCTGGGATCAAGCCTGGCGACAGGGTGCGCTTGCTAATCAATCCTATACCTCTTTCACTTAAAACGCCTTCCAGGTCGCTGTAATAGCGCCGAATTCGTGAGTAGCATCTTCGACTAATTGTTATCGAATATTCTGAGGTCTTGGGTGGTTTAGGCCGTTGATCGCAGGTATGCCTTCTCTGAGGATATGCGCACACGCTTATGCTCCTCACAGACGCTCACCATGGTGTATTAGCTGCACAAGCTGTTTTGTGTATCTACGGTCTTCAGCCTAGCAAGCTTTTCAAAGCTGACTTTCCGCAGGCTTGATAAACACGCGCCTTCGCCCCTCGGAAGTGGCTTATATATTGGACCACAGCGGCTCAAGCATAATCCTTGTCGATCACGAATACCAGCATCTACTACCGCCGAACCTAAAGACGCCTGTTGTCGTATCGCATGACACAGGGCGGCAAGGCGATCCCTATGAACAATTTCTAACCAATGGCCGTAATTTTAGTCAAGAAAGAGGATGGTATGGTCTTGAATATCACGCCGACGAATCCGCATCCGCTGTGCTTTGCTACACGTAAGTGCTAAATTAGACATAAATGTGTTTTAATCATTGTTCGACAACAGCTCCGGAACTACTGGCAGAGTATATTCAATTCTGCTTTACCGAATCAACTCTCTTCTCACCGTTTCCGTTAGCCTAAGGGAGTGGTGACAACTCTCCGTGGATCGTATCTCGCTGCCGTTGCAAATGCGTACGAGTCAAGAATCCATGCAGAATCTACATATCTTTGGTAAAAACGGCACATACATCTTGAACCTCTTTGAAATTGATCTCCCTCCAAGGATTCTTCCCATGTTTCATGTTAACAACCATTTCTTATAATTCTTTAGCATTCCTTTTTTGGATTAAATAATTTCGTTCATAGGCCGCGGGGTGGACGTTTCCTTGGGCGAACGTTTTCGCGTTTGCCGCACAGGTGTGTCGACGATTGTTTAACTCTGCATAGCTGAACCCGTATAATAAAAGATCACTCTGCGCACGGTGGACTATCCGCTCATTTGGAAGCACTTCCTGGAGTCGGGCGTGACCCATTATTGTGGCGCGCCAACGGTGCAAATTGGCATTGTGAATGATCCGGCTGCAAGAGCTCTCCCGCGGCCCATATCCGCCATCATAGCAGGTGACAGGGATCGCTGGATGTCATTCAGGTGTATGTCTGAAGCCTTTTCGATAGGTGCTGCTCCTACTGCAAGTTTAATCAGTTCGTTGGAAGAAAAGGGAATTCAACCAATTCATGTCTACGGTTTAACGCAAGTGTATTGTCGAGGTTCGATGCACAGTCCTGATGCAGTTTCTTTAGGGAGGTTGGTTTCTGCGGTCCATATTTCCCCCGCTCAATTCTTTGTAGACGGTGAGTTTGCAACTGCGATCCTTGAGTATTATTGCTTACGGAAATATATATAGTATGGTCCCTTTACTCGCAACTATGTTCAGCCTTCGTGGGCTTCGCTTTCCCTGCAAGAGAGGTCCAAGTTGATGGCGCGGCAGGGCCACAGTTTTGCAACTGCCCAGGATGTTCGAGTTGTGTATCCACCAAAAGATGGGGACACAGAGCTAGTCGACGTCCCTCGTGACGGAAAAACCGTCGGTGAAATTGCTACGAGAGGCAACATGTACGGTTCCCTCTATCGTCTTGACTTCTGACTATATGTGTTGTTCAGAGTCATGAAGGAGGTTTGTGGAATCCGAGCCGAGCTTATTTTACACTTTTTTCACCCATTGCTAGTACTTCAAAGATCCCGAAGCCACGGCTAAAGCCTTCTGTGGTGGTAGGATATTTCCAGCCGGCTATCGCTTTAAACTGACGTTAGTGATTCAGGCAGCTTTAATTCGGGGGATCTGGCTGTTATGCATCCCGATGGTGCTGTTGCCATTGTTGACAGGAGCAAGGACATCATTATATCTGGGGGCGAAAACGCGTCGAGTCTAGCAATAGAACAAGGTGCGGGGGGCGTTTTTCCTTTTTTGTCTTGGATGGGAGTTGACTTGTTGACCAGAGTTGTCCAGCCACCCGGATGTCCTAGAGGTTGCGGTAATAGCACGGATCCACGTTAAATGGGGAGAGCGCCCTCACGCCTTCGTCATTTTAAAATCCCATGCCATAACCAAATGGGATGGACGTCATGATATTTTTGGCCAAGAATTGAAAAAGCACGCTCACAAGCGGCTTCCCGGATTTGCATGCCCAGAGTGGGTGCAGATTGTGCAAGAGCTTCCGGTAACGCAAAATCTGGATTTCATCGCCTTTTCTTTCTCACACCACGAGCAGAAGACCAGCACCGGCAAGATCCGCAAGGCAGAGCTTCGCGAGGTTGTTGCTCGCCAAGAGAAGCTTACCAAATTGTAGAGAGAAGCCTCAGAGACGCTTGTTTGCCATATGCACACATGACAGAATCTGCCAGCGAAGCATGGCGTAGAATATTGAGGTTGTACAGGGGGTAAGTAAATAAACCGGGCGGCAATAATATAGGAGGTTTGGTGTAAGCGCAGGCCCTCTTAAAATTAAACGGAAGGAATGTATCTCATGACGGATTGGGACCGAGCCGCAATATGCGAAACGATCCAGCATTTCTCTCGCATATGTAAATCTCGTCCTCTTTTCTCCCGAGGAACAGTACCTCGTCCGCCACCTCCGACTCAGTGTCGCCGACCGTGAACTCTGTACGTCCGATGGGCGATTTGGTGGACCCCGAGCTCTGCTTCTTGCCGGGAATGTGGCTGAAGCTGCTGCCCTTGTTCTTTGACGAAAGGATCGTCGCAGAGGTGGCCGAGGCCGACACAGGTGTCCCGATCTTCCACACAAAGGGCCCCCGGCGATTAATGTTCGACGGCGGCGGACTAAACTGCGGCAAGACTGTCCGCGACTCGTCTGCGGGTTTGAGCAGTGCGTCGCTCAGATCAACCGCTTCGAGTCCACCCTGGCGCATCGCAACCAGCACCGAGCGGTCCTTGACATCAAAAGCCTCCAGACGCTTAACGTCGCCCATGCGGCTTAGCGGTGCCGGCTTCGCGTCCTCCACCTCACCGTCGTCACTCCACATGAACCGCCCCTTGAGCACGGAGCGCCCGCGCGCGTCGACAATGGCCGTACTGTGCCCGCCCCGTGTGGAAAAGAACAACGCCGGCGGCCCAAAGTGGCGCGGCTGCGCAAGGAGCGAGATTGGTGAGAGCAGCGGCTTCTCCGTCTCTGTGAACACGGGTTCTGCAGATGAGGGCTGGGCAGGTGGTGGTGGTATGCGGAACGGGTGGGCGGGGTCGATGCTCTGCAGTCGGAGATCCTTCAAAAGCATGTATTCTGTATCCTCCTCTCGTCGCACTGGTAAATCTGGGGGAAGAAGCCCGTCTTTGTACCACGCTTGCATTAGGGACGCCTTCCAAGGGCCTGCAACCAGAACTATCAGCCAACGAAAATGTTGATACAAGCCAACCGACCATGTATATTATTTTTGGGATCCCGATAGTACCATTTGGAAGGTGCCGTGACCGTGGGACCGGCAGCCCAGGCGGGGAGAATTGAATCTGGGTGAGGTCCGTGCTATTACTGCCACTCGCCTCTGGCTCGTGTTCTGTGCGATAGTCTAAAAAGTCGGGGTAAGTGGGGGGAATGATGTATTCGTCAGCGATCGAGGCCAACGGGAACTTGGGCGCGAAAGATAGCTGCTGGAAGGTCGTGTATGGGCCCATGCGCGCAGTGGCCAGCGCCACTAGCTCCTCGGCATGCGACACCGTCGTGGTGGGCTCGTTCGCCGTCTCGCCGTTCGGATCCGATCCTTGGTCGCCCTGGTCCGGATGCTCGTTCGCGGTGAGCGGTGGCGTCGCAGGCTGGTCGGACCCAGGGCCGGTCGCGACGACGGTAGAGCCCACCGCGACTGAAACGCCAATACTGACGTTCACATTCGTGTCGTCCTCGGCAGGGTTTTCCGCATCCGGCGCGTCGGGTGCGTCGCCAGTGCGGACTTCTCGCGCCCGCCGCCGTGCCGCGCGCCGCTCCGCTCGCCCGATCCGCACCTCTCTCACGCGCACCGTCGCCGGCTCCAACCCAAACACGTTCTGTCCAAACACGAGGAACACCTCCACGAGGTCGTCACCCTGCAGCTGCAGCTCGAGCAGACGCGGCGAATCGGGCAGAATGAACGTCCGTGACAAGCCCAGCGCTGTTCGATACGTTCCCGCAAAAAGCTCGACCTTCTCGCCATTCTCGCCACAGAGAATCGCGAGGAAGCTGCGGATTAGCGTTAGCCAGCCTTTGCTGCGTAATCGAGCTAAATACACACCTCTTCTTGGCCGTCTCGACGGACTTGATAGTCAGCGCGCCCTTGGTGCCCGGCAGCTTCACGTACTCCAACTTGGGCGGCGGCATGTGCGACGACGTTGGGGTCGCGCCGGTCTTGCGCACCTCGTGGTCGGTCGTCTTGAGCGCAGGCAGCGGTGGCCGGTCGTCTGACCGCCGTGCATGGAACGCATTGCTTATGATCCGGGGGATGAACCGGGAGGACCGGGACGACGATGCGGAGAGGTGCGACGAGCTGTCGGGAAGTGTTCCCGGCGACGTCGAGATGAGCGTCGACGGCGAGGCCGAGGCGGTGCTGGGGCGTGCAGGCTGCACAGTCGACGCCGCAGACTGGTTGGAGCGGAACGACTGCGAGCGGGTCATTGGGATTGGTGCGCGCTCTAGCGGGGCGGAAGTCGACACCTCTGATGAACTCGGGACGAGGGCCTGGCCAATCAGCACAGACCAACGCCGCCGCCGCGACGACGGACGGTCTGTATGACTCATCTGCGTCGGCATCGAGTGCTCCGAGGTGCGCGGACTCGAGGGCTCGTCCTCAGCCGCCGTCGATAGCAGGATGGGCTGTTGCGGCTGGCGCGTTCCCGCCGGCGGGATGTCGGGGAGACGGCTCTCCATGAGCGCTTCCGCCAAGCTGATTTGGCCGTCGACCTCGTCGTCCTCTTCATCCAAGTCACCAAAGAATGGCGTATCCGGATCGTTCTCCAAGGGTCGCCGCGTGCCGCCCGACGGAGAGTGCGAGAGGGCCTGCCGGAGCGTCAACAGCGTCGGCGTGGGGGACGGTTCTGGGGGGGCGATCTGCGACGAGGAAGAGGGCATCGACAGGGTGAGATCTAGGTTAGCGGGGCGGCTGCGTCGCGAGGTCGTCGGGGTCAGCGCATGGGAAAGATCTGTCCCGCCCGGCGATGGAATGACGGGGGATT
Organism: Mycena crocata; assembly: GCA_029281795.1. Classification (NCBI taxonomy): domain Eukaryota; kingdom Fungi; phylum Basidiomycota; class Agaricomycetes; order Agaricales; family Mycenaceae; genus Mycena; species Mycena crocata. The sequence continues at coordinate 72,685 of JARJCP010000161.1, read as the reverse complement.
GCTGAGGTTGGCGGAAAGACGGACACTTGTGCGCTCGTCAAGGGCCTGACTCCCACTCGCACCGGCAGCCACGACATTGATCGCCTCGTCGTCGCTCGACTCGACCCAGTCCGCTTTCGAGTCGGGATCGTGCGGTCTTGTCGCCGTCGTCGGTCGACGGGTCATGGGGGCGGCAGCAAGCACATTTGAAACCGAGCCCGAACGAGATCGCGACTGCCGCGTGCCCAGAAAAGGAGGAACGACTTCTTGGGGGTTGCTGTATGGCGGAGGGCGACCTGAGGGCTCGGGGACCTGCGATGGGGTCGCGCGCGGAACCTTGAAGCGCTTGATGGTTGGGGTGCGTGGTATTAATTGGGTGGGGGGTGTTGGGGACGGAGGCGGCGGGGGAACGGGGATGGTGGGATGGGAACCTTTTCGGGCGAGTTTCCCGCGGGCAACGGGGTCGCCGGGGGGCGGAGTGGAGAGACTCGCCTTGCGGTGCTTTTCGGACGAGTCGCGGACGTCGAGAGTGTCGAGATGGGGGAGGCCGATTTTCTTTACGGCGTCGCGGCGCTGGCGGTCGCGTTCACGACGGACCTCTACGTCCATGCGCCATTCGACGGCCTTTTTTATCTCTTCAAGGGCATAGACACGGACGCCGTCTCTCCGGCCAGCGATGGCGACAAGCACGCCCCGCTGCTCCATGACCACGACAGATTTAAAGCTGACGCGGCGGACGAGGGCATACGGCTGGGAGAGCGGAGGAGAGACGAGCGGCAGGACATCGAGACCCTGGGCATGACAAAGCAGCAGATAGTGGGGGGCGAGAAACGCGCCGCTGGTGGGCGGGGTGCTAAAGTGGGACGGCGAGAGATCGGCGGTGAGGACAGAGAGAGACAGCCCGAGCTCTCTGAGTGTTGGGGGAGGAAGGCGCGGCGGGGGCGTGACAGGTCTTGCGGGGGTTGGAGATACGGAGCGCGAGGGCACGCTGGAAGCCTGGCCCGTGCGCGGAGATGGCGGGGGACGCTCCTCGCGAATAGACCCCGCTCTAGGAGTGGCTGACGAGGGCGGCTCGCGGCGGTGGATGAGGTTTGTGAAGAAGCCGGAGAGCCTGTTTGACGAGCGGACCTAGCAGACGGGGTGAGTGTGGCTGGTATGCAGCGTCTGGGGTTACACGGACCTCGGCGGCTGAGCGGTGGCGATTCCGACGCTCGTTGGGGCCCAGAGAGTGCTCTGCAGTGCTGCGAGTGGGAGACACGGGTGGCGGAGGATCAACAGCAGCAGTAGATGTCGCCTGGAGAGTCGAAGCACGACGAGCCAAGCGTGAATCGGGCTCTGTGACGAGTACAGCAGGCATAGAGTGGACACTGGCTGCGTCTGAGAGCTGCTCTGTGGTTGTAGACAAGGAGGGGCCGCGGCTAGAGTCGTTTGTGCCCGGAGCGTCGTCCTCCTGGGAGACTATTTTGTCGAGGCCAGTTGGATGGGGGATATGGTCTATGTCGACCTGCTGGATGCCCAGGGGAGCGTCGTAGACCTGCTCGTCGGATGTGTCCCATTCAGAGGCCATTCGCAAGAGCACACCGCCAACAATTATCCACCGCAACAAGCACAAACTCTGCTTATTTCACTTTTATTCTGTAATCTATCACGGCAACGGAACGGAAGTCATAGTGTGCCTGTAATACCGACTCCAAGTTGCAACCGACTAGTTCTACAGAAAGAAAAGTGTGCTGACGACGCAAAATGTCAATCTAGCTCCCACCCGCCCGCGAAGAATTAAAAAGAAATTTCCTCCGCTTAGGCGCCAGGCACACCCAGATTTAAGCTCGGCCAGGGAAGCCCAGCGCTTTCTTACGAGATGCGCAACAGTAACAACTGCTGCGTCGGGAACTTGCCATCTCCGTGTTCAGCGTCTTGAGCTCCACTTTGATGCGCAGACGAGTCCAGTGATGCTGCTGCAGGCATCCCCCCGCGCAGCAGTGGCTGGAGGGAGGGACCTGGATCGCAGAGGAATCCCTGTGGGGATGAATCCGCGTCGACATGTTGAACGAGTGGCCTACATTGATTGGAAGTAGTATACTGTGCTTGTCCGTAGCAACGTGGCTGAGGGCAAGGCTTGAAGACGAAGGTCTGAGGGTATATGCCTGTAGTAGCATTGCCGAAGGGATCTGACCCAAAACGTATAGCTCTGGGGTTTTCTTGCAGCCATTCATCTGCAGGCATTTCGCTGCAACGGTGTCGATGTCCAGTGGACTGTCCACCATCACTTTTCATCCTCGAGAGAGACGAGTTCAGCCTCGAGATGGAACTGGGGCACGCGTTTTCTCCGACAGAAATCCAGCGCTGAATGCTGCCCAATGCTTCGGAATTGAGTTGTGGAAATTCTAGTAGTAGTAAAAGCAGAGCAACCACTCTTTGCCAAACAAGCGGCAATGTCACAGTTGCTCTTCCGCCGCAGCCTACGCGCACGCAGCCTGCGCGCCTATAGCAGCGTCGTGGCCAAGGATATCGACCACTTCAAGTCCATCCTCCCCCAGCACGCCATTCTCTCCACCCTCGAACCCTCTACCCTCCCCGCCGCAGAGCTCGACCCATACAACAATGACTGGATGGGAAAATACCACGGTCGCGCGACCACCGTCCTCAAACCCAAGACAACCCAACAGGTCAGCGACATCGTGCGCTGGTGCGCCAGCCGCGACATCGCCATCGTGCCCCAGGGCGGAAATACAGGTCTCGTCGGCGGAAGCGTACCATTGCACGACGAACTCGTCCTTTCCCTCGCCAATATGAACACCGTCCGCTCCTTTGACCCCGTTTCTGGTCCCTCGCTGTCTCCTTTTATTGTCCTGATTTTCACTGAATTTTCCTAGGCATTCTCGTCGCAGACGCTGGTTGCATCCTGCAGTCGCTTACCGACTATGTCGCACCGCACAACCACATCATGCCCATTGACCTCGGTGCGAAAGGCAGGTCCGTATGTTCCCCGCCACGCGCCAGCCGTGCTCACCCAGTCCAGCTGTCACATCGGCGGCAATGTCGCTACGAATGCCGGCGGTCTGCGTTTGTTAAGATACGGCTCACTACACGGCTCTGTCCTCGGCCTCGAGGTCGTGCTCCCCGACGGCACCATCCTCGACCAGCTGACATCACTGCGAAAAGACAACACCGGTGCGCTAAATATTACCCTTCCGCCGCGCATGTTTATGCATTAATCCTATATAGGATACGACCTGAAGCAGCTGTTTATCGGCGCAGAGGGCACGCTCGGCATCATCACCGCCGTGTCCATTCTTACCCCACCGTCCCCGCAGGCGTCGAACAACGTCATCCTCGCGCTCCCGCACTTTGACAACGTCCAGCCGCTGTACAAGACCGTCAAGCGCCAGCTGTCCGAGATCCTCTCCGCGTTCGAGTTTATCGACCGAACCGCATACAACCTCGCCGTCAAGCACGGCCAGGGGCGCGCGCTCAGCGACGAGGACGTCGACGGTGCCGAGTGTTTCGTCCTCGTCGAGACCAGCGGCGGCCGGCGCGAGCACGACGAGGAGGTGCGTGCCGCGGCTGCCCTCCGTGTGCTTGACCAACCCCATCCAGAAACTTACCGACCTCCTCACCGCGCTGCTTGAGGCGGACAAGCCCTTGATCAATACGGGCGTGCTCTCTCAGAACCCCGCCCAGTTCTCGTCGCTGTGGGCGCTGCGCGAGGGCGTTACCGAAGCCGTGTCCAAGGAGGGCAAGGCGTACAAGTACGACATCTCAATCCCCCTCGCGTCGTTCAAGGAGGTTGTCGACACGACAAGGGATCATTTAAGGTCCAAGGGCCTACTGGGCGACCATGCCGTCAAGCATGTCCTCGGCTACGGCCATGTTGGCGACGGTATGCGTTGCTTGCAGATCGCTTTTTGCTTTCGCTGAATACAAACCAGGTAACCTGCATTTGAATATCGTCGCGGCGGCATACACGCAGGAGATCCAGGACGCGCTGGAGCCCTTTGTCTATGAGCTTGTCGGCAAGTGTCTCCGCCCTTATCTTCATACCTACTCACTCGCCTCCAGCTTCATACCGCGGCTCGATATCCGCAGAGCACGGCATCGGCGCGATGAAGACGCACGCGCTGCACTACTCGAAAAACGACGTGAGCATCGCGTGGATGAAAAAGATCAAGGCGCTGTTCGACCCGCGAGGGATTATGAACCCGGGCAAAGTGCTCGAATAAACCAACATTGTATATTATTCAGTCGCAGAGTACACTTTATTCTTTTTTTGTGGTTCATTTGCGGCCTACGCGGCGCGCGCCGATGGACGCGAGCGCGTTCTTGCCCGTGAATACGGTGACGAGGCCGAGGATGCTGCCGTAGAGCAAGACCTGACCCAGCTTGAGGTCGATCCAGTACCAGACGAGGAGCAGCTCGAAGGCGCCGAGCGTCGCGGTGAAGGGGAGGATGCTTGGTGAGAAGAGGTAGGGAGCGCCTGGGAAGACTTGGCTCCACTGCGCGCGCCGTAATTAGTGGATGAAATGCGTGTAAAATTGAGACGTACCAACGCCAGGAGGACGACCCACGGCGCAAGAGTGAGGCCGGCAAAGAGCGCAGAGATCGGCCGCGGGGGCAGCTTCTGCGGGGCACGGAAGGTGTGCTCGATCGTGGGCAGCAAGTGGAACGAGGCCTCGTCGGGGTGCTGGGCAGCCGGCTGAGACTCGGGCAGGATGAGGTCAAAGAGGTCGAATTTGAGGGGCTCGTGCTTCGGGGAGCCGATAATGAGTGTTACTTCGAGTGGTGAGGTGGTGGTTGGTGGGATCGACGGCGGCGGCTTGGACATGACCTGCATGCAATTTAGCTACAATTATTTATTTAGAACAAGAAAGAGAAGGAACGCACAAGCTCAAACTTGGACTTTCCCGCGGGGGTGACGCGCAGCGGCTGGATACCCTCCTCGCCCGTCTCCGGGTCGTAGAACCGCAGGAACGTCTGCAACGGCTGGACACCCTTCGAACCCTCCTCCTCCACGACCTGGAACGTGAGCTTCAAGCTCTCCTTTGGCCCCACCTGCATCGGAACGGGGTGCTTTTCGACGAGCTTGAGACTGCACGGACGCGAAATTAGCACAGTACTATAGCTGGCGAGTGACACGTACACCTCTGTGCGGATTCCGGCGCCAGTCGAGTCGTAGGTGGTCACGCGGGGGGCATGGAGAGTGAGGACAGACGCCCGCGCCGTCGCTGCGAGGACCAGCAGGGAATTTAACAGCAGCATTTTGGGAAGGGAGAATGTCGACGTGGAACGGTGTGGCTGTGCACAATGGGCTTGGGTGTGTTTGTAGCTTCCCCGATTCTAGGGTTGGCTTTTACCATCCTCTTGTCCCTTTCTTCTTTTTTGCGTCGACGCTCCCAGCTCGCCATCTGTGAATATCTATCACCTTATATCGCGCTCCCCATAGTATCCAGGCCTTCATACGGCGCACCGTGCACTTTTTACGGGGGTAGACCCAACCTTAATCTATGGTTGCTCTTCGCTTATAACACATTGTCTCCGCGCTGACAGTCTGCAGCCTATATTCCAGGACGAAAACGGTTTCGCGGTCAAGTTTTTCATTCAGAAGGATCTCCCACAGGACGTCCAGGCTGAATTGTGTGAGACAATCACCGTATGTGCCTCGTTCACTATTCCTTCGCCTACTGACCATGAAACAGGCCCTCGGCGGCCGAGTCGAGATAAAAGTCCCGCGCCAGGGCTACATTCTCATCCAACCAGCGACCCATGAGGAAGAGCGTCTCCGCCTCTGCTGGGCCAGCGAGGACCGCCCTGACCGCTACTTCGTCCCGTACACCTATGTAGAGGCATGCAAGATCGCGGGCATGCTGCTCAAGCAGATCTTTGTCGAAAACGGGCAGCCGATTCCCATGCACATCCACGCGAGCATCGCCAACGTGAACGCGCGCAACGCGCTGAGCCAGCGGATAATGGTGCGTCACTCTAATTTCCATTTTCATCACCGCTCATCGGTTGGCTGCCACAGCACTCTGGCGGCGATCCCAATGCCTCTACCCAGTCCGCACGCGTCATCCTCGCCGACCCCAATACCGATGTCTTTGCGCATCTCGTCAAGGTTTTCCAGGGCGTACCGGATAAATATATTGAATCGTATCTATGGGTCAAGAAATGCGTCGAACGGGGTTCGATCATCTATACACCTTTGGTATACAAGAACCCCGGTGGTCGCCGTCCGGGTGAAGAGTACGTACTATCTCTGACATGCAGACAGGCCAGCTGACGTGGGTATTAGGCGAACACAATTCACGGAAGAGGACGAGCAGCACCTCGCGGGATGGATTGCAAGCAAGATTCCGTACAAGGAGACCGGTGGAAGGACGGGGAACCGGCTCTACCAGCAGCTGTGTGAGCAGGTCCGTGCCTTTGTCGCCCTCATGCCCAAATAATTGACACACACGCTTATATTAGAACGGGGACCCTGAATATGCGTGGGTTACGCGCCACACATGGCAATCTTGGCGTGAACGATACAAGAAAAACTCGGCACGACTCGACGCCCTGATTTCCGCCATCGTCGCGCAGAAAAAGCCTGTGCTGGGGGAGAAGGGTCAATATGGCTATGTGCGCCAGGCAGAGGAAAAAGAGAAGAAACCGCGGAAGAGGAAGGTCAAGAATCAGGAGCCCACCACGTACCTTGACGACGATTTTCTCGTCGGAAGTAGTCAAATGGAGGGAACGGACGTGTTTGCTGAAATGGACGTGCCTGGCGAGATGCAAATGATGTATCATCAAGGCAGTCCTGAAGCGGGTCCTTCGATGGTCCATCAGGCGCCAACAGAAGAAGAAATGGATGAGGAGGGGAGCGAGTGGGCGGTGCGCGTCGGCAACTCGCCTCCCCCGCTGTGGGGAAAGCGAAGGGCGAGTCAAGAGGCAGATGATTACGCGACCGCAACTAAACGGCCGAAGATGTAGGCCGCTTACTTCCTCCGCTGTGCTCATAGACTGATGCTGTTCAGTGGATCGTCCCCCACGGAAACTGGCCCTAGCTCGCAGGATCTGCATGTGCTCGACCAGGGCATCCGAGACATTGCAAACGACTTTAAATTTACCGTGGAAGAGGTGCAGGGATACTACGATCGGTGCGGGGAGATGGGGCGCACACGGGCTCGGTTTCAGAATATGCGAGAGCTGCTTACGATGCGGTTTCCGGACGACGTGGTTGAGTAGTAGGGTTTACTTGTCAAAGGCCAATAAAGGCGGAATGTAACATGTACAAATTTAGCTTACATCTGGGCGATGATATGCAATGAGGCTCATTCGGGCCTTTTTAGAGGCCTCAGAGGCAGCCCGTCCACCATTTCTTCAAGCCCTTGCAACCCCAGCTCATGACCGCAGATGGACCTGCACTCTGGGGTCCTCCCAGAGACAACCGTCTTTCTTCTCAAGGCGTACTGGACGGCCTCAAACCCGGCTCCTCCAGGCGAGCCAGCCGCGGCTTCTTCTCCCTCTTTTCGTCAAAAGGCCAGCAGCAACAGTCTTCTTCTCAGCCCATGAAGCTCAAACAGCAGCGCCCGAAATCCTCGTTCCCATCCAACCAGCCATTGGAGCACCGATTTGACTCTATTTCATTGACTTCACCCTCGCAACGCGATGACCCCGCCTTCTCGCGAGATCCCTCCGTACATCATGCCCACGTTCTATCTGCGCCACGGAGATCAGATATTATAAGGTCCTCTGCATCCGACGATCTCCCTCGCAGATCGCCGCCAATTCCCGCTGTCGCGGTGAACCTCCAGCATGGCGCGCCCCCACATCACCATTCTCTTCCTGACCATAACCCTCCTGAGGTGAAGCAAGGGAATATCACTGGACCGCGTTATGACACGGATCATTATTCGTCCTATTATGCCTCCCACTCGTCATTGACCCTCCCACCCTCGAATGATTCGTTGACTTCCAGCCCAATGTCCCCATCATCTTCGCCATCCTTCCTTTCCGGTCTGCCCACTCCAACGGGCATGCCTGCACAGCCGCCAGAGGCGCGGGAAGATCCGTCGCCGTCGGTTACTGTCGATTCACTGCTCGCGGAAACGTTTGACACAAATCGGCCGGCGTCCCCGCCCCCAGACTACGAAATCATCTCCAGCCCACGTCCCTCCGCCTTCCGGACCGATTCTGCGCCGGAACTGAGGCACATCGAGCCCCCCGGTCTACCCCACCGGTCTGCCACCGCTCCCATCCCAACGCCACCCCCCGCTGCTCCGAAACGAACAAACGACCGCCGCCCGCAGGGGTATGACTTGGATCGCATAGACGAGCTGGACGAGAGCAACCCGCTTGGCGTAGCATTGCATCACGAGGGCCCTTTTCAGGTCATTGCGTCGGTGCTCAAGGGGCCACAGCCTCCCGGGAGCCAATTCATGTCCTCGTCGACGCGGACCGCCAAAGTCAGTAGCTTTGCCAGGGTACCTGATAATTCCCTCATTTCTTCGTCGCTTTAGGCGCCAAAACCTGGTAATAACGGTGGCTCGCTCGGTATTTCTCCCGGCCAAGTGCTCCCCCGCAATTTCCAATACTACCAGCCGCCTGCTTTTAGGCCGGAGTACAATACTTCTCCCCAGGCCTCGACATCCTACATTCCCCCACATGGGACAAACCACATGCGGGCGCCCCCCGTTGCCCAGGAGCGTGTCAATCAGGACCCTCGGTGGTTACAGTCATATCCCAACCAACAACCCCCACCCTTACCCCCCAACGCCCGCGCATCTTACGTCCCGCCTCAAACCCAATATGATCCACTACCAGCCGATGGGCCGTACAACCCTCCTCCTCCTCACCACCCTGCAAATCCACAGCATCCCCCATCAAACCCACCACCAGGGCACGTCTCTTATTCATCCGAGGATAACTCGGACGCATACGGAGGTATCGAACAGGAGATCGCTCCGAAACGAGACCGGAGAAGCGCTCCTCCCGTTCCTTCCCAGATGGAACCGTATTTTGTGCCGCAAAATAGCGGTCCGAATAACTTTCAACCTCGACGGCACAGCACAAAACCAGGTTTTAATCCTCCTGTCGATCCGCGTGTGTTCCAACAAGATCCGGATCGCCTGAATGCGGGGCAGAGTCTATTGAACTTGCGCCATAGCCCTAATGGCGGACCCATCGCAGGCTTTCTTGATCCCCGTCTTAGGCAGAATCGCGATCAGTTGAATGCTGCACAGAATTTATCCGGGATGCGACGGAGTCCCAATGGTCAACCCCCACAACAGCCTTACGCTGAGGTTATGGGTCATAATCCACCACAGGGGAATCATATGCGTGTGGATGAACACGATCGTAGAAGACCCACTTCATATCAACCGCAATCGACCCCACCGCAGAATCTTCCCCGTGGCCCTTTGCAGCAACAGGTCGGCCCCATGGGTGAAAACGATCCCCGTAGGCGGGCATCTTATCAGCCCGTGCTGCCACCTCCAGCAGGCGCCATGCCGGCTGATCTTCAACGACAGCAGTTTGAGCGCCAGCAACAGATAGCTGGTCCCGTCATACAAGACCGACAACAGAGTGTCGCGCCGTCGATTGTCAGTTCTGTCAACACCCGCCGTGGTCCTCAGCCGCAGCACATCCCGAAGCACTTGGTCATGCCCACTCCTTTGCAGCAGAATTCTCAGTTGCCGAACCACTCTCCGCCGCAGTCCTACCCGGCTGAGCATTATCCTGTTTTGCAACATGTTAGGTTCGATACGTCTCAGGCGCAACCGACGAGAGCCCAAACAATACAGATGGTGCAAGATCGTGACGGGGGTCGGCATCTCCTTCGGAAACGATCAAGCGTCGTTCAGGCCAGCACTCCCGTCATGCCTCCAAAGGCGCCCCCTATGACTCGCCAGCAGTCCTATATGGAACCCCCGCCCACCGTGCCACAAACCCCCATTCCTCGACCCGTTCAACAGGAAAAGAAACGACATAAAAGACTTTTGAGCAAGCGACGCACAGACCTATAGACGTGGACGCTCCGTACTCTATCTTTCGCTCATTATGTATCTATATTTCTCATCTCAGACATGGCATAATCCTCCAGTCGTCTTGCTCTCCTTTACTTGTTTTGGACTGTGCTGCATAATAACTGTACTATAGTGTGTATCCTTGTCTGTCGCCACTCACGACGCGTCTCTCATGTTGCACAAGTGATTTCTGCGCGCAAGGCCGCGGGTCAGACTTGGACAACGATCGGAATAAAATACAACACCGTGAGCGGGGTACAAGACGTGTCTGGTCACTAGTAAGCCAACCGGAACATGAACTGGAAACTGTACTGTTTGGTGTCAGGGTCCCAGTGAGACCAGTTCCAGTATCCGGCGTCGTCGGTTTCGTCCTCGATCTCGCGGGCGGGGATGCGGAACGCGATGGTCTCGTACGGCTCGGCGGCAACCTAGCAGCGAGGGTGAGTTAGTTATACAGATGATATGAAGCAGGACGTACGATGAGGTACTGGTACGCCTTGTTGGGCGGCTCCCGCTTTTGTTCCCATGCGCTCATGAACCTACGGCGGGGCAAGACGTCCGGCTTTATCTGGGGAAGATGCACTTGCACCATCATGCCCTCCTTTCCGGTATCTCTATCCCGCACTTTCGTGACTCTGTACCCAGGCCGCCCAATTTTGAGGAAGATTTTGCGTTGCACAGAACTTTGAGTCGGAGCGACCATCAGCTGCGAATCTTTCGCATCACGCGCAGCGCGGCGGGCGAGATTGGTCTGATGTTTTTTCCCTTGCGTGTGAGCTAGATACGAGCCCTCATTGGTGTGGAGGGTCAGGCATAGTCGACACTCGAGGGAGCCGAGATGGTTGCGAAGGATATATGGATCCTGTCCATGTCGGAGTCAGACTATATACAACAGGAAGATAAAACGAAATACCTTTGCAAGATCTATCGTCTCGAGAGCGAGTTTGCGGAGACGTTCCCGTCGGTCAACATTGGTCTCGGAAGCACCAGCGACTAAGCAGGAGGATGAGAGATTGCTCCAAAAGTCTACTCAATTCCACTCACCACCACCACCACCGAACTTGGATCCAACACGGTTCTAAATAGGAGTAAGAAGGAAACCAAGGGAAATATAAGAAGACACGCCTGAAAATCTGAAAGATATGTCAGCACTCGCGATAAACAAAGCTATAAATGCAAGGTGCTCACCCATTCTCGCGGCACCGGGACAAGTCGAGGGAAGCTATTGCCAAAGTCAACCACACAGGCTCCATCAGCCGATCACCGATCACTTCAAAATTTCTTAAATTGCTCTGCAGCCTCATTCGCGATGGCTGCACTGAAGCGCCCGCTGGACGACCCGTCAACAGCCCGAAAATCGAAAAAGACAAAGACCGAAAATGCTCCCCAGGCAGCTTCAAAGCTGGTTTCAGACGAGGTCGATTTTCCACGCGGTGGTGGAACTAGTTTTACTGCGCTGGAGGTCAAGGCAATTCGCGCAGAGGCCGTGAAGGAGGCAAATGCAGAGTTATTCGAGGTGCGAAACTATTTTGTCGCCTGCTCTCAACGATATCAACGATTATGCAGGACGCTCAAGCGGAAGCTAAACAGTCCAAAAAGCGGAAACGCAAGTCGGAAGTTCAGCCTTCGGCTTCTGTTGCAGGAGAGAAAGGCGACAGAATACGAATTGAGCACTTGAATTACAAGGTACGCCTCACCGTTACGCAGCCTTCGACCAACTAAGCCAGGATCTTCAGCGGCTTAATATCGGTATGAAAATACTGGGCCAGGTAGTTTCAATCGAACCCTTGGCACTCATCGTGTCCCTTCCGAACCAACTTTTCGCGCATGTACCTATCACAAACATAACCTCTCAACTCACTGCTCTACTGGAGAGTACTATGGACGAGGACAACGAAGACGAGGAGGCTGGTGATGAAGATTCAGCTCCTTCTCGGATCCCCGAACTCTCCGATATCTTCCACGCAGGTCAATATATTCGGACTGTAGTCACCGCAGTCCATGCGCCTGGTTCTACCGATATGTCCGGGATCGGCAAATCGAGAGACGAAGTCACAAGAGCCAGTCGACGAGTGGAGCTGAGTCTCTTGCCTGAGCGAGTCAATGCTGGTGTCCACAAGTCGGATCTTAAGACTGGTTTTGTACGTCCGTTTTGGTTATTGGATGATGAATTCTTATGGGTTCTGTAGACACTTTCAGCGGCTATCCAGAGTGTGGAGGACCACGGATATATCCTTAATCTCGGTGTTTCAGACATCTCAGGATTTCTGTCCTTTAAAGACGCAAAACAGGGCCCGTTCGATTCAAAAACTAAACTTTCAGTCGGACGGCTGATCGACGTGACTGTCGTCAACGTCTCCAGTAATGGGCGGACATGCAATGTTGGGGTCGATAGCGCGGCATTTTCTGGGGCTTGTGTGCGTAGAGAGAGAGAAATCCTATTTTGTTATCGGACATCTTATTTTTTTCTCAGCTCACCGAAGTCACAAACGCCAATTCGGTTCTTCCCGGAACTCTCGTTCAGGCCCTCATCACGGCTGTTCATTCAAGTGGACTCAATCTGCAGATTCTCGGCTTCTTCGATGGTACAGTCGACCAGTTTCATCTCCGGCCCGACGCATCCGACAAGACATATAAAATTGGGAAAAAGGTCAAAGCGCGAGTCCTGTACGATTTTTCGTCGACCCCTCCGCGATTTGCATTGGCTTTATCGGAGCATGTACTTGGACTTGGGATTCGGAGGATCAAGGTGGATAAAAAGCAAACATCGGCTCAAACGATGCAGGAGGCCTATCCCATTGGCACAATATTAGATTCAGTAAAAGTAATCCGACTAGAAACAGAGCGGGGTGTTGTAGTTGAGGCTGGAACCCTTCAAGGGTTCATTCACGTAGGTCGGTTCTCTCGTGTCTGTCCTTTCACTCACCAAGTTCCAGATATCCCATGTTTCCGATGACCATGTTCCCTCCCTCTCCTCTTCGGGACCTTGGAAGCCTGGTTCCACTCACAGAGCTCGGGTGACCGGATATTTCTCTTTCGATGGTCTTCTCCAGCTTTCGATGAAATCTTCAGTCCTGGACCAAAAATTCCTGCAGGTAGCGGATGTTCAAGTGGGCGAGGTGATTAGGGGGACGATCAAGAAGCTGACCGACTCTGGCCTTTTTGTCTCTATGTCTGGGAATGTTGACGGTGTCGTATGGCCTAATCACTACGCGGACATAGCTCTCAAACATCCTGCCAAAAGGTTCAAAGCCGGTGCCAATATCAAATGCAGGGTGCGTACCTCTTGGTCGCGATAATAACTCGGAATTGAATGGTCACATGCATCAGGTGCTCGTCGTTGACCCGGAAAGGAAGCGAATTTCCCTCACGGCTAAAAAGACGCTGGTCGAGTCTACGCTGCCAGTTATCGCGACCCTGGAGGATGCATCAATTGGGACTGTAACCCATGCTGTGATCTTCAAGGTCTTTGAGAAGCACCTTATGGTGGAATTCTTCAACAATCTCAAGGCTCTCGTGCCTGCGAGGGAGATAAGGTACGCCCCCGAGCAAGGTACTTATCTATCCAGGCTGACCTGATCCCAGTGAGACTTCCGTTTCCAAATTGTCGGAATCGTTCCCCATAGGCAAAGTCGTGAAAGTGCGCATTATTAGCCTTGAAACAGACCAAGGTCGCATCATTGCTAGCATTCGACAAGCGTCTTCCAACTTCGATGTAACCTCCGATATTAGCGCAGTAGAAATCGGGAATATCGTCGAAGGCACTGTCTCCGAAATCCATGCCGATAACGCTGTCCTCACCCTTCACCCAACACAAGTTCGCGCGTTGATCTCGCTGAACAACCTCGCCAACCATAGGAAACTCGCAGTTGCCCAGCTTCGTGTTCTTCTGAAGGTCGGAGAGCGCCTCGAAGACCTTGTTGTTGTAACTCGTAACGTGGAGAAATCCTTTGTGATTGTAGCATGCAAACCAAAAGCAAAAACCGCTGCGCCGGCCAAAGGTTCTCTATCGATGGAGTCTGTGGCTATCAGTGACATTGTCGGCGGACGCGTTACACGACACACTCGTCATGGAGCACTCGTCAAGCTTTCTTCTCACATTGGCGGGACATTGCATCCTACCGATACATCAGATGACTACGACGCAGCAACAGCTTTCCCTGTTGTTGACTCAGTTCTGAAAGCCAGTGTCGTTGCTATTGATCAGACCAAGAAGCAACTCACATTGTCCACTCGCCACTCCAGAATGTATCCCGACCAAGGCAAACCTGTAGTTGATAGGGAAATCAAAGGTCTTGCGGATCTTCAGGTTGGGGAAACGGTCCGGGGTTTCGTCAAGAGTGTGGTGGATCATGGTTTATTCGTCACCGTTGGTCGTGGCATCGATGCGCGAGTCCAGATCAAGGAACTTTTCGACGACGTGCGTACGTTCCTGCGCTTCAGCTCCTCGCTGACATTCTCCCCCAGTATGTGAAGGATTGGAAACCGCGATTCAGCAGCAATCAGCTCGTAAAAGGCCGGATATTGAGGTCGGTTGAACTTACAATCCCGTTCGCATTCCACTAAGTCCCGTTAGTGTGGATCTCGAGGCTAAAAAAGTTGAAATGACTTTCCGATCCGGAGACTTTTCCAAAGCTTCGTCATCGGGGCTTACGGCATCAGATTTCAAAGAGGGTCAAAAGGTAGACGGAGTTGTCAAAAGGATCGAGGACTATGGCCTATTCATTCAAATCGACGGGTCCAAAGTCAACGGCCTCTGCCATAAATCACAGGTATGTTGTGGTGGTCCTTTATCTACTACCGCGTGCTGAACCACTCGAAAGCTCTCCGATAACCCTTCCGCAGATGTCAGTGTGGCTGTGCGCGGCTTCCGTGAGGGCGATCGTGTTAAGGCTGTCATCCTGAGCATCGATAAGAGAAAAGTTTCGCTTAGTTTGAAACCGTCGTTGTTTGACGAGGAGGACTTTCACGAGGCAGAAGCAGCAGAAGGCTCCCAGTTGGACCCCGCGGAAGCTTCCGATGAAGAAGAGGTCCCAGCCGACGACGATGAAGACGCTCTGGAAGAAGAAGACGACGATGACGACGCAATGCAGGTTGATATCGACCCTCAGTCGCATCTCTACCAATCTTCTTCTAAAACCCAAAAACTCCCCACCTCTTCCCATGTCCCTTCGCTTCAGCTGTCGGGAGGTTTTCAGTGGTCAACAACTGCCATCGAGGCTGCCGAGGATGATTCGGAACCATCTGATTCGGACAACGATCTGGAAGACGACGAACAATCCGGAAAGAAGAAGAAACGGAGAAGAAAAGAAATCGAACAGGACCTTACGGCGGACATGCACACCAAAACGCCGGAGTCAAATGCCGACTTTGAGCGACTGCTCCTTGGCTCCCCCAACTCGTCCTACCTCTGGGTGCAATACATGTCGTTCCAACTACAGCTGTCCGAGGTCGAGAAAGCTAGGGCAATCGCTCGCCGAGCTCTGCAAACCATCAGCTTCCGGGAGGAGCAAGAGAAGCTCAATGTTTGGATCGCTCTCCTCAACCTCGAAAATATGTACGGGACGGACGAGACGGTCGAGACAACGTTCAAAGAGGCTGCTCGGGCTAATGACTCAAAAACGGTACACTTGCGGCTTGCCCTGATTTTCGACCAGTCAGACAAATCGGCTGTAGGTTGACTTTTTATTTATTTGTATACTTCCTTTTCTTGATGTCTCCATCCAGAAAGCTGAAGAACAATATCAGCGTACATGCAAGAAATTTGGACAGAGCTCCAAAGTCTGGACCCTTTTTAGCGAATACTACCTGCGAAAGGGAAACGTCGAAGACTCGCGAAAACTGTTGCCTCGCTGTTTGCAAAGTCTCGACAAACGGAAACGTAGGCGGGCCTCTCTCGACTGATGCGATCATTTACCCCTATCTTGCAGATCTGAAAACAATATCACGTTTCGCCCAACTGGAATATAAACTAGGGGATCCTGAACGGGGCAAGACGCTTTTTGAGGGTATCGTAGATTCTCACCCCAAACGACTGGATCTATGGTCGGTGTACATGGACATGGAGGCCGGTCAAAACCAAATCCAAAGCCTACGGTCTGTGTTCTGGCTCGTCCTTCGGCAGTACTAAACAGTATCTATAGGAATCTATTCGACCGTGTTCTGACCCAAAAAATGACCAGCCACAAGGCCAAGTACGTGCGAATGATTCATCCCGGCCGCTTGGCTGATGCGCAGTGCAGGGCCTTTTTCAAAAAGTGGTTAGAGGTCGAGAAACGGCTCGGCGATGACGAGGGTGTTGCTCTTGTTAAAGCCAAAGCCGTCGAGTGGACCCAAAGGGCAAATGCATCATGATTTTTCATGAATCGGCACCTACTGCCGAAAATATATAATATATACTAGTGAGACGAAGGAAAGCACGATAAAACTAAGTTAAATGTGAGTAAGAGAATCCAAGCGAGCGTAGATGCGGGTATACATAGATATGAACAGCATGGATGGAAACTATGAACGAGGGGACCTAGCCCTTTCAGGCTCCGAATCAAAATCGCTCAGCGGTCGTCGGTTGCTCATGGAGCTGGCAAGTGTTCGTTGCCAATCATCTAGTTCTGAGCTCAGGCTGCAGGCAGATTATTCTTGGTTCATACATGGATGGAAAACGTACTGTTCAAAGGCCAGAGCGTTTTCAGAACTCGAATTGCTCACACGGCGGGAAACGCCGGAGATAGGCCGCCCCTGGCCAAACGACGGCTGGTCCACCTCTAATAGGAGCCCGATTTTGTGGGAGAGCTGCTCATTTTCTCGCCGCAGAGCAGTGTTTTCGTTGCTGAGCTTCTCCAGGAGCGTCTCCTCTTGCCCACCCCGTGCGATGACCAGCGAAGATTGAAGACGTTCAACTTCGTGCTGCAGCTCCTCGACTTGGATGAGACGGTCATCGGATTCTCGTTGCGACGCTAATAGATTGTCTCTCAGCATCTCGAGATCCTTTTCGAGGTTGTCCAGGCGTAGGCGTAGTTCCTTGTTCTCGTTGTTGAGACGCTGTACTTGCCGTTGTGCATCTACGAGTTGTCCACGCAGCAGAGTATCGTTACCGTCGTCCGAGGAAGGCGTGGAGCGTCCATTCACCAGTTTCCGGTCTTGGGGCGTTTTAACGCCCCGGGCGGCATCGAGGTCCGTTTGCAAAGAAACATTGGTGTTCTTCTGCTTCGTCAGTTCGTCCCTCATTCTCCGCATCATCTTCTCTGTTCCCCTATGAGATTTGGTTTAGTAATGAGCCCGAGGGACACTGAAAAGGAACGACGTACTTGACGTAGTGAACAGCGAGCTGATAGTCCTCCTCCATCTGCTGCATTCGTGCCTTGTAGCCCTGCTCCGTCTCTTCCAGCTTGCGCTCGGCCTCGATGGCACGAGCCTCAGCTTCAGGGTTGGGTGTGCTAGCAGGGCTTTGGGTCGCCCGCACTCTGTCAAGTTGCGTCGAAACTTGACTGAGCTGTGTCTCAACATCCCGCTTCCTCCGTAGTGCCTGAGCAAGTTCACGTTCCGCGTTCTCGTGGAGACGAGTGCGTTCAGCAAGTTTACTCTCTAGCTCGGAAACCAATGGTGAGGTCGCGCCCTGGGCCCGTGACCGTGAACGTTCGGCGTCCTCGTCTATGCCGATACCATTTTCAGCCAGGTAATTCCGCAACATCCCCAGTCGGACAGTGGCATCAGAAGATTCCTTCGACCTGTTATTGAGTTGCGCCTCTCGTTCGGCAAGATCTTTCTTCGTGCGCCCCATGTCCGCAAGGGCGTTCGAAAGCTGACCACGGAGCACGACCATTTGAGAACGTAATAATGAGTGCTCAGTCTCATGTTCCCGTACTCGCTGACGCTCCTCCAACAACTCGTTCAAAGCCTGGTCGGCTTGTAGAGTGGCCTCCTTCACCATCTTACGCAGTGACGCCGCCTCTGTTTCCATGGCATGCGTCTTCTCTGCGTGTCCCCGCGCCATCCGGTCTTCGTCAGTTTTCAGATCACGGTGGGAGTCGAGCAACTCTCCGAGGCTCCCCGTCGTAAGAGCTCTGAAAGCATCAGCCTCTTCCCGTGATTTTGCCCATGAGTTCTCGACGTCAGTTAGTCTTGCGCGGACAGACTCGACCTCCGCCGTGCGCGCCTCCAGTTCACCGCGAAGCTCAACGACGTCGACCTCAAGAGTGCTGATCTGCTCGCGTGCACGGTCGTATTGAACATCGACCTCTTCCGCTCGGGAAGATGCAGCTTGCAGCGCAATACGCGCTTGTTCCAGGGCACGCAGATGTTGGTCGCGGGACTGGATGAGTTCGTCCACTTGCGCGCGGAGACTCATCTCGTCCGCCTCCTTCTGCTCAAAAGCGGTCGTTTGCGACAACAAACGATCGGCGTGCTCACGCAGCTGTGCTTCCAGGGTGTTATGCCGCTCCTGGATATTGGTGTGCCGTTGTATCGTCCGTTCATGAGCCTCATCGACCATATCTGCACGCTTGGATGCATCGGCCGCTCGCGCTTCCGCTTGCTCATAGAGGGTGGTTTGCAGGGCGAGCGAATCGGAGAGTTCGCTCATTTTCCGGTCCTGCTCCCACCGCTCATTCATGAGAGTGGACATGTGTCGCTCCAAGTCAGCCACACGCTCTCGCTCGACGCGAATAACGTCGGCTTCGTTGGCGTTCTCGAAGGCGGACAGTTTCGCACGGTAGTAGGCGGCCTCTTGAGTGGCACTCGTCTTCATACGTTCCGCATCGGCGACGTGTTCCGAAGCCTGTCGGGCTTGTTCGGCCATCGCGGTCTGCACAGCAAATGAAGTCCAAAAATTTGCGGGAAGGATATTTCCCTACCTGCATCTGCGCCTTGAATTGTTTGAACTTGAGAGCGAGCTCAACATTTCTGCCGCTAGTCCCCTCTGTTCCGTCATCGGCGCCCTCATCTCGTTGTACGTACACATAGCCCGATTTTGAGGCCTTACCCAGGGCCTCCTTCATCCAGGCCATCTGCCGTTTCACCCCCTCCAACTCCACCTCCTTCGCCTTCAGATCCTTGAGCAAATCCGAGGTGACACTGACTGATCCTTGCCGCGAGCCGTGTCCGAAATGTGAGTTGCCACCAGTCGGCGACCCCGGAGCCGCGTTATAAAACGCGTCGTTCGGTGGCCGGCTACGATCAACCGCTGGTGATCCCCGGCCGCTCAAATTATTGAGCCCCATTGAAACTCCGACCATGTTTGGCGGCTGCGAATCACCCCCGCCGATGCCGTTTGCTGGCGAGACGGCCCGGTTGACGCTGAAGGCGGGGCTCTTGGCGCGTATTGATGCAGCAGCAGAAGGTGGTGTTTGTTCTGGCGACATTGTCCGCTGGCGCTCGGTCTGGGGCCCCTCGTCCGTACGATCGTCCGGGCCGGAGGCGTCGTCGTCGTCGCGTCGCGGCCGCATGGGCGCCTTACCCTTGCCATTAACCATCCCGTTTGGCGGTTTGTTCTTGAGGCTGTTGGTCGGGGACATGGCGCGTCGAGGATCTTCAGGATCTGATCCCGGGGGGATACTCGGGGACATGGAGCGAACGCCATTGGCGGTATTTGCGAGCTGTACCGGGGCGGGGTTTAAAGATGTGTTGCGGGCCACACCCTGAACGGGGGGCGGGTTGACGGGATACTTGATATGTTCTGCAGTGGCGCTTGGTTTTTTTGGCGGAGAAGTGTTGTAACGGAACGCACTAGTGTCCAAAACGTGGACCAAACTCGAATCATCAGTCTTGGAAGGCGTGAACGATTCACCACCAAGTACGTATACTTTGGTCCCGACGGCGGCCATCGCGTGACCTGACCGACCAGTTGGCGATGGGCCCATGTTCTGGAACATATACCATCTTTGATCTGCCAACAATGAGCGGAGGAAGTACGGTAGTAACCATGCCACAAACTCGATATTTTGAAAGCTGCGAGATCGCTTAGATCTTTTCCGTCAACACCCCGTCCACCAAAGATGTATATGACATCGTCAACCAGTGCAGCGGCATGGCCCTCCCGAGGAGAGGGAATGAATCCGATGCATTGCAGTTCCGACCATTTACGAGTGGTGAGGTCGAACGACCATGTATCGTTGTAGTGATATTGGCCATCAGTGCCGCCAAAACTAGCGTGGAGTTAGCGCCTGAGTGGTGCCAGAGCGAGCGAACAAGACGCACACAATGATCCGATTCTCGAATGTAATGGTTGCATGACCGGTTCGTTGTGCTGGTCGCTCCGCAGAGGCGGGTTCGCACAACTCCCAAGTGGCCCTGGACCGGACTAGAAAAAATCAGCGATAGTTACAAGAAACATATTTTGGTTGTTTTACGCGAGTTGAGGTCAAAAGACCACAGGTCGTTCAGAAATTCTCCGTCAACCTGGCCACCAAATACAATGAATTTCGAACCGGCCGCCATCGTGACTGCATGGCCGTATCGACCTGCTGGCGCGGGGCCGTATACAGTGACCTTGGTCCATTCGCGAGAAACTGCGGGAAAATGAGACGGGGGGGGACGAACAGCGGAAATGCACACCGAGATTGAGCAGATAGAGACTGTCGTCCTGTTTGTCAGTGGGCTTTGATTTCGGATCCGTCTTGGTGTCGCCGCCCCAGACGATGAGGACATTGCTCACAAGAGCACTCGCGTGGCCGACCCGTGGAGACGGACTCTCACCGGCGGTCTGGAGCAGGGTCGCGGACTGGTCGCGACTGGAGAAGAGATAGAGGTCGTTGCGTGCGGATTCGCGGACGAGACCACCGAAGATGTAGAGGTCGCCGTTGGCTGTGGGGGTTGCAGGAAGGGCGTGGCCATACCGGGGAAACGGTGAGGGGGACGGGGACGTTGGGGGGACAACTCCGGGCTTGTTCAGGACAACCGGTGGAGGCAGCACCAGCCGGTGAGCCGCCCAGGGATACGCGGAGCGTTGCTGTTGCTGGCCGGGCTGAGGCGACCCTGCAGCCTGGCCAGGGCCATTGGGAGGAGCGCTATTTTTTGGGCGCTGCTGCATAGCTCCCTGCTGACCTCCCGGCGGTCCTCCCGGGCCCCCATTGAGACCATTGAGGCCTTGGTTGCTGTTGATGCTGCTGGGTGCGCTGTTGATCAATACGGCTGAGTACGGGAGGCGGAAAAATAGTGAGACACGGACAAGTCCTGCTGGTCAGTGCGCTGGTCGATGCGCTGGGGGTTGGGCTGCTGGGGGGGTGCGTCCTTTGCGGCTGCGGCCGAGAGCTGGGCGAGAGCCTGGCTGGGAGTCTGTGCGACAGTTACGCTCGGCGGCTGCTGTGGCTGGGGCTGCTGCTTCTTCCTGGAGAAGAAGGACATTCTTCGGGTTCTCGATCCTAGGAGGGACGGAATGGCTGTCTTATGTGCGGGGGGGAAAGTTTAGTCCATGCAAGTTACAAGTCCATCAAGGTGGTTGTCGACGGTTCTGCCGTACCCTCAGACGCTCCAGCCAAACAGCCACACACATCCTCCTCCTCCCTCCCTCCATGCTACATGCCCCTCGTTCTCCACTCGTCCTCCTGCTGTGATGTCTGTCTCGACGCCTATTCAGACTCTGACGGCTCCCCTCACGCAATTCCCTGCGGCCATATATTTTGCAGGACGTGCGTGCTCTTGTTCTTCGCCTCGTGCGTCGGCGCTAATTCTCGTCTCTTCTCCAGCTGCCTCGTCAGCGTCGAGCCCACAAACTGTCCGCTCTGTCGCAAGGCTTTCAACCGCGAGCGGATAAAAAAACTCCATGTCGATCGTCCCGAGGCCGACATGGAAGGAGACTTTCTCCGGCGCGTCGCGCTCGCGTTCGACGCAGAGCTCGAGGACCAGACCCGTCTCACGGAAGAGCTCGATGCATGGCTCGGCGGCCGATCCGCGGATGATGTGATTCTCGTCGTCCCATCGTCAACCGCCTCTGACACGCGCCCTGACTCATCCAGCATGTCCCCCTCCGCAAGGTGTTGGCTGCTTTCAAGCTACATCACCGTCTCGTCGAGAGGACGAAGCATGACCAGAAACGGTGAGCCTACGCCCGGATACGCGCACATCGTGTTAATTGCTATTTAGCATTAAACACACCGAGCGCCAGCTAGCGAAACACACAGACGAGTTCGAACAAGAGCGCGACATGTTCAAGGCCACCGAGTCCAGTCTACACCTTCGCGTTTCGGAGCTCTCTCTGTATGTGCTGTTGCTTCTAACCCGTGCCGTCACTGACCTGTGCGTTTATTTTCACTTCTAGACAGGTAAGTGTCATATTGTTCTTCCTTTCTTCAGTCAATCATCTAAAACCCAATTAGATCGAACATTTGGAAGCCCAAGTCGTCCCCCTTCGCGCCGAACTTTCCAAATATCAATACTCCAAGAACCCACTCCCGCCGCCGCCTGAGCCTGTTCCCCTCGACCGCTTCCCTGCCTTTGCGCGCCCCACCGCCGAGTCCGCAGAGGGCTACGCCGCCTACTTTACCCCAGAACAAGCCCCGGCGCGGTCCTTCAACAACTCTCCGCGCAACGGCGATTTGTTGGACAAGGGCAAGGGCAAGGGCAAGCAGCCAGTGCACCAGTCCGGCCTTTACAACCCGACACCGAGTGCGAGCGTGATAATTCCCGGTGCGACCCCCAGCCAGCGCGTTATTCCCTCGGACGACGCGGGCAGGCACGCGTACCATACGCACGCCCCTGCGTCGGCGTATGTGAATGGTTATGCCAACGGGTACGATCAAGGGTACGGTACCGCGAATGGAGACACGAATGGATACACGCCGACCAACTATGCGTCCACCTCTTCGTATCAGCTCCCGCCTCGGCGCCAAGAAGAGGTTGACAATGGTCTCGAAGACGCTATGGGGAGCTTACGGCTATGGGGCATGCCCACGGCTTCCGCTGCGGCCATTGCACCGGTTGTCGGCCGCCCTCCAGACTCCGCGCCGGCGACCATGCCCCCTCGTCGGCCAGCGTACGTCGCACCGCCCAGCAGCTCCCATACTGCGGACGATACGTCAGTTTCATCACAGACCACCTCATCTCACACTCGACCCACCACTTTCAGACGGTCCACCGTTCAGATTGACGGCCATCTCAACACGCGGCCACCCCCGATCTATGCCCCCGCCGTCCCTGCCCCTGCGGCCGATCAGTCGGTGCGCTTCAACGTTCCCGATGCCGACCAGCCCGCAAACGACGCTCGAGCACGACACGCTGTGCAAGAGCGAAACCGCATCAACAGGCAAAGCTACTCGTCCTGGGGCACCGTGGATAGCAACGCCGCTCCAGGTTCTGGGAGCACGCGCGGCAGCATGAGTGAATTTGGTAGCCTCATGAACTTCCCGCTCCAAGCCCCGCCCGCCCAGGCGCAGCGAAACTCGTTGTCGTCGCAGGACGGGGCCCTCCTTGATCGTGGGCTTGTCGCTACGCCCCGGCAGGATAGCGGGCAGCCACTCGGGTTCGTCCAGCCGACGCGCCCTGGACATGCGCACAGCTACTCGGTTCCTTCCAACACGCTTCCATTGGTCGAATCGGAGGATTCCTCATACGAGGTCAATTCGCTCCAGCGCTCGACCCGCGTGAACAACCGCCAGCGTACGGTCCCGCGACGGTTCTCGCAGCTGCCCACTGGCACGCCGGAATTCGGAATCAACCCGATGCCGACAGCGCCGCCACCGATAGAGAACGCGCTGGGATTGGAGCTGGGGGCGGCGGCGGCGTCGCCGGAGCCGCACAACCCGATCACGGCGCCGACGCCGCGAGTGCAGATGGCGCCCTATATCCGCTCTTGGAGCAATAACCTGGATCTCGCCCGTTAATGATGACCGTAATGATTTTGACTGCTCTGCATTTGCACCTGCTCTGACGCTCTCGCTCTGCTACAACACCACGTACTGTATTTTATTCTGCTGGATGGATGGATGGATGGACGGGACTGTAGCAATTTAGTATTTCTTGCAAGTAGATTATTCGTTCCAGGTAATGACACGGTCGGTGTCTTCAGAGTTGTGGTCGCGCTTGCGATGGCCCATGACACGTTCACGCGACGGGAAGAGGCGGAAGCAGTCTGGCGCGTTGTTAGATGGTGCGCAGCAGCGATGCCAGCCTACCTGGGAATGCGCAGATGAAGACGGGGGTCCTGGGAACGGTGAGGCGGGTCGGCAGACGAGCAGAGGGCTCACTCTTTGGGCGAGGTGACCCTTCCGAGTGCGAGGGCTGCCTGGAGCTGCTCGGGGGTGGTAGACACTGCAAGAAATGAGCAGAAGCAGGACAGAGACGGGCCAGTTACCGTCCGAGACTGCAGGACGCGATGGGAGAACGGAGGGAAGGAGCATTTATTTATTAAATAATTAAATATAAATAACATTCTTGGATCCTGCGTCGATGGGCAGTATTCATGTCTAGCGGTTCTCGACCACGCACACCCCTTGCACAACGCCTCGAGACTCTGGTCGACGCACAGCCGCAGAGCCAGCCTCAAGCCATGCACGCCGCACGCAGGTCTGCAGCCAGACACATGTCTTCCTCGTCCGACCAGCCCATTCTCCGCTGGCTCGGCAGCTGGAGTCCCTACAAATCAACCTCCCCAGAACGTTCCCCGCCGCCGTCGTGTCCCCCGTCTCCAGGTCTCGCGTCGCTCAACGAGGCCCTCTCTGAGCCGCTGGTTTTCCCTCCAACCGCCCATCTCCCCGACTCCTTCAACGCATCGCGCGCGCTCTCGCGTCCCCCGCCTTTCCTAGACAATCTCACTCGCTCCACTCTCCCCACCTCCTCGCTCTCCCCACCCCCCAGCACGTCTGCATCTCCAGAAGAAAACCCGTTCCATGACGTATCCTCGCCCAAAGGCTCGTCGGTGGCGACTCTGCGTTCTCTGTCCCTGCGCGACCGTAAACGCTCGCGCTCACTACACACCGCCGCCATCCAGCCCGACCCTCCCGCCCAGTCCGAGTCGTCCATCGCCCGCTGGTGGTTCCAGTCCGAAAACAAGGACAATGTCGATGCTCTTTTGCAGGAGGACGATAGAGCGAGCAGCGTCGACGAGGAACAGCGTATCCTGAACAGCAAATGTGCGTTTCTTGCTCGAGTTATCATACGATCCATCTCACTTGCGCTTCAGACCGATCACCCAAAAATCCCGTCGTTTTCTGTCATGGCCTGCTCGGATTCGACTCGGTCACTATTGGCCCGTCCATCGCGCCAATGCAAGTCACCCACTGGCGTGGAATTAAAGAGGTCCTCGAGGCGAACGGCACAGAGGTCCTCATCACTCGTGTGCCCGCGACCAGCAGCCCCATAGACCGCGCAAAGGTCCTCGAGGAAAAGATCTCCGAAGTGTATCCTGGTCGCAGTGTGCATCTCATCGGTATGCACTGCTTTTGACCCTCGCGCCTGATGTTCTGAATATCTCTAGGCCATAGCATGGTGCGCAGCCACGCGAGCAATGAGAAATTGGTGCTAACACCGTAATTGCAGGGCGGTCTCGACTGCCGCTACCTCACGACGCACCTCACACAGCGCAAGTTCTCTGTCCTCAGCATCACAACGATCGCGGCGCCCCACCGCGGCTCCGCCTTTGCGGATCACTTCCTCACCACCGTCGGCCGCACGCGTATGCCCTCGGTCCTTTCGTTACTCGACCTCCTCCCGAACGGCGGCGGCGATGGCAAGGCATTCGAGTGTCTCACCATCGAAAGCATGCGCAAGTTCAATGCGGAGACGCCAGACGTTCCCGGCGTGCGGTACTTTAGCTGGGGCGCGACGTATGAACCCGGCCTCATCGACACTTGGAAGTGGCCGCATTCAGTCGTCCTGGAGCACGAGGGCGAGAATGACGGGCTCGTGTCGGTCGCGTCGTCCAAGTGGGTGCGTTTCGGCTATCTATGCAATAGTCCACAGCACAAATACTCATCTCTTGCAGGGCACGTACCTCGGCACGCTCAAGGGTGTCTCGCATCTCAATCTCGTTGGTTGGATCAACCCGGCGCAGTACAAATGGGCTGAGATGATGGGCCGCGAGATTACGTTCCGACCCGCTACGTTCTACCTTGGGATTGCGGACATGCTGGCGGGCGAGGTTGAGGGGCAGCCGCCGGTTGATAAACAATCAGACGGGACTGCGACGGTCGCAGAGGCTGCGGCCAGCGCGGACGCTCCGGTGTCGCAACAGCCCACGGAGGCGGGACGAGGGGCGGACGTGGCTGAGGATGCTCGAGATATGGGCGAGCCAGCAACTCAAGCGCAGCCCCGATCTAAACCGCGAACGGTCAGTGAGGATGAACCGCAACCTGAACCACAAACGACCAGTGAGAAGGCTTCGCAACCTCAACCCCAACGGACTAGCGAAAATCCCCTTCCACGACGATGACACGATCTTGCTAATATTTTGCGGTCCCAATCTACGCTAATATTAATTACTGTACTCTCGATATACGATTGCATTGTACGATATACGCATCTTAGACATAGCTTAGCTCGTTATTCTGGACCTCTTGGGTGGTCAGGTGCCCTTTTTTTTCTTTTTTCTTTTTGCACAGTCATTTGGCGAATGGTGGTGATTCGCTGAAAAGGGTTTCTTCGATGTTTCCACCGAATTTTACTAGTGAAGGGCTGCGAAATATTCATAGATCACTTGCTGCGTATAATACGTTCTGTTCTGCATTTCGTCGCGCCGCCAAAGAACGGCAGTTTGGATCACCGGAATTGCCGGGCCGGTTGATAAGATTAGATAAGTAATCGATGCCATGATTTTGAACGCAACGTCTTGTGGTCACTCCACCTCTTTCTTCCCACCATGGCGTCCACAGACATCCTTGAAGTTCTATCGACCAACAAAGTCTGCGGCGGTGAATTGTAATCCTGGGACAGCTGCCGCACCAGATCTAACTCGTTCGATGAAGGTGAATTGAGAAAATACAAGTTCAAGGTTGGATTGCCGAGACTCGCTGCCATACACCGACGCTTACACATCCTTTCAGTCTGCTGCGCTCGGGGGCCTCGACGCCAATTTCAATCTATACCTCCCGCCCCAGTCCACGTCGTCCAAAGTTCCGCTGCTGGTCTACTTGGCTGGCCTGACGTGCACGGAGGACAACGGGTGCTACCCATCTCACGCATTCCTCAATCGTGGGTGCTGATTTTGCACAAGCGCACAGAAAGGCGGGTTCTTCGCCCCCGCCTCCGCCAACGGGATTGCGATCCTCTTCCCCGACACATCGCCCCGGGGCGCGGGCATCGAGGGCGAAGACGCCGATTGGGACTTTGGCACTGGCGCCGGATTCTACCTCAATGCGACGAGCCCCAAGTTCTCCAAACATTACAACATGCTCACGCATGTTACGCTTGAGCTGCCTCAGGTCCTCGGGGCGGCTGGGCTGCCCATCGTATGTCGATTTCCTGTGTATTCGCGCTCTTGAACCGACGCGTTGTGATCATCGAGAATTTTGCGCGCCAGAGCGTGTTTGGGCATAGCATGGGTTCGTACAGCACATACGCCTGTTCACTCCGCTGATAGCGTCCTCTCAGGCGGTCACGGCGCACTGACCCTCTACCTCGCCTCAAAAACTAACCAGTACCGCTCCGCGTCGGCCTTCTCGCCGATCTGCAACCCTGTGAATTGTCCGTGGGGGCAAAAGGCCTTCAACGGCTACCTCCAAGGCGGCGTCGAGGAGGCTGCGCAACAGTATGACGCAACTGAGCTCATTAAGAAACGAGTCGACCCTGTGCATGTGTTGATAGACTATGTTTGTGGCTGTAGTCCCTGCGATGTCTCGTTCTCACCACCCCGCAGGGCACTGGTGACAATTTCTACAAGCAGGGGCAGCTTCTCCCCGAAAATTTCCTGAAGAGTGCCGGCGAAGCGGGGCACGACGAAAGTCAAGTACAAGTCAGAAGTCAGGAAGGTGAGTATTTCGGCCCGGTTCATATCGACTTCGCTTTAATCGATGTCCAGGGTATGATCACAGCTACTATTTTGTGAGACATTTTCTGTACGTTTCTCTTGCGTTACTGAAATGCGTTACCTCAGATATCCACCTTCGCTGCGGATCATATCAACTTCCACGCAAAGTTCCTCTGAGTCGAGCAGCGAAATACATATATAGTCCGTGTGGATTGTACTTTTACAAATGAGCAATGCAATACGAGCAGAGTATCGAGTCCATGCAGGTTGTATTTTTTACAAATGACGAAAGAACCGGAGGAAACAGAGGAGGAATTGAGCGAGTACAACGAAAACCAGAGCACCAGGAAAGTATCGGAACGGGCGGTCAGTTCATGACGTGGTTATTGTACGTGACTTTCAGGTCTTCGAGCTCGCTATCGATCCACTCGCTTTGCAAAGCGTGATTGACTGTCGCTCGCTGAAGATAGTTTGGATTGAGCAGCCTATAGACAAGGTCCTTGGCTTATGGAAAGAAACACCATAAATCAGCAAAGATGCAGTGGGTTTCGTCACTGTAAACCGTCAGAGTACTGACCATCGGGCATATGATTCCAAGGATAAGGATGAAATTTCATGTCACCCTCGATGATTCTAGCTTTGAGCCGGGCTTCGTCTCGGTGATAGCTTTGAGAGACCTGTGAAGTATGAGAAGCTCGGATATGACTTAACCAATCTGACGAGGAGTCAAATGTCGAATTGTGGTTGTCGAAGGGATGAGAGCCGCTGAAAAGGGTAAACAACGAGACTGAACCAAGCGACCGAATAACCTACGAGAGCATTATGTAGAGGATCACGCCGGCGCTCCAACAATCAGAGGGCATGCTTTTGGTTTAGTTAGTAGGTGCGCCGCCGATCCCACTCTGGACTCACCCCGAATATTTCAAATGGTTCTGGTCGAGCGCGAGAATCCCTTCGGGTGGTAGATACGAGACTGTGCCACAAACATTGAGCGTTTCTTGATAGGCTCTCGGTCGTGCCAGACCGAAATCAGCAATCACTATTCGCGGATATGGTCCTGGTGCGTGCAGTAGAATGTTTTCAGGCTAATAAAATGAATGAGAGCGGCAGAAAAGAAGCCTTAATTAAGATCAACCTTGAGATCTGTGTTGATGTTAACCGGGACGTCAATCGAAACAAAACGATGCATACCGCGATGGGATATCATTTTGGAGTGCAGATAGAGAAGACCAACTAAAAGCTGGAACATGATGAATTTGGCCTCTGCTTCGCAAAGATGGCTGTCCTTTTCTGCGTATGCTGTGATATAGGTGAAGAGATCTCCGCCAGTGCATAGCTGCAAGAAAATGAACCTGGAACAAATAAAATTCAGTCACTCCTGATTGATGCCCTCTTACATGAACTGATCATCCTGTTCGGTATCGTATATGCGGTTGATGTTCGGCTAAGAAAAAAAAGGTGAATTTTTCAATCGTCTGGTCAATAAGATAATACACACATGTTTCAGCCCATTAAGAATGCTGATCTCCTTGAAAATCTGGCTCATGTCGCATCCTTTCTTCTTCTTTATCGTCTTGCAAGCAACCTGCCGGCGAGTGGTGCCTTGCGCAAATGTAAGCGAGAAACGGATGTTCCCAAAGATGACCTGAAATACGGGAAGTGTCCAGGGCCAAATGCACTGTAGCAAACGAGCCACTTCCAAGTTTCTGGTTGGTCACAAGATATTTTCCGACATTCTACGGTGATGGGTCGATTTAGTGGGAAAGGGTTGATGTGATCATCTACCTTTGCCTTCGCATGGTGCGTCGGCTGTAGGGGTGGCGTTGGGTCAAAAAAATCGACTTTTTCGAGCTGGTCTTTCCATATGTGGATGCATGTGAACGCTTAAAATGGCCTTCGTTACTGCGGCATTGAGAATACAATAGGCAACGCACTGAGCGAATCCGGAACCTCCAGAGAATCGCCGTGCATTAAAATGACAACTGTCTTGCTAGTAGAGGAAGAGGAGGAAGAGTATATTTAGCCGGGGTGGTCATGAGGAACACACAGTGCGCCGTACCTGATGCGATGCCCATTGAGGAGAATTCCTATTTTACAATGAAATGAGCTCATCCTTTCATTCCAGAGGAAGGAGCGAGCAACATACCGTTCCTCGAAAGATCCTGGTTGGGTCAGGACCACATTCGCTGGGAACTCGTTTAAAACTGACCTGGCAGGAAACGATAACTCCGCCGTTCTGGCTTCGTACAGCCGAAAGAATGCAGTGAACTGGGAGGTTCAGCGAACGAGTCAGTATTGGCTTTATGTCCATACGCACCAGCGGACACAAAAGGCGCGGCGATAACGTAGTCGCTGCGTTCAAGTTGATGAGAATCAAGTGAAAAAACAGGTGCAGTTGCTTGACGGACCATTTGGGGTTCCTCCCAATTGTAGCAGGCTTCGAGCTTCAATCAGGTACGATCCAAAGCTGGATGCATAGATCGATACCTTGTTCAGTTGAAGTATGACGGCTTCAAAATGGCTTCAGTCATGCACTACGATCCGAAGTTGGATGCAGAAATCGATACCTTCTCTCCGTCCTTGGTTTCTAGTAACAAGCTTTGCGCAGATGGCGGAGGACGCGCCAATGTGTGTCATGTGGTTGGTTATCGTGGGACTTGGAGACGGCGGAGACATGAAGGACAAGAGCAGGACAGGGACAGCCGCGAAAGACGGCTGAAATTCACTGGAACGCGAGATGTCACAACCACGTGCACGCGTCGGTGTGGATCGTACGTAAAAATGGAAAAATACAACAAATGCCTCTAGATATCGTAGCCCTTTCCACTGCGCTGCTTGACACGCTTCATCTTTTTGTGATGTTTCTTCCCTTCCCCCAGAACCCCTCCTTGGTTTGCTAAGACTGAAGCTAAACGCGCCCTGCGTCCGCTAATTGCTGTACCATCATCTGCAACGGCATTTTGATGGGGATACGCCCGCATGCGGGAAAACGTCGTTCCATCTAACCCCCCCGATCCCTGAACGAAAGGTCTCGATGGAATCGTAGAGTTATTCTCGAAGAAGTTCTGATCAAGAGCTCGGGATTTCAGACCCTGCGGTTGTATCGTCTCGCCCGATGCAGTGGTCGCAAGAACGTCTGAGGGCACAAAGGTATCTGCTCCTTTCCCCACCCGAGTGACTGGTGCTCGTTTTTTGTCAGCGAACCGCAGCATGGCGAGCTCGTGTGTTCGCTGATTAAACGAGCTGTCTGATATATCGGGCGGGGGGTGGCAGTAGAGGAGTTTCGCATTGACATAGTCTTTCATGACAGATCGCGCCGACCGAGCCTCGTCAGGATTTCCTTGCCCTGAACGAGTGTATCCTCTTGCAACTGCAAACTGATTCTAGTGCGGAACCGGTTGAGAAAAAAAGTTGAAAACTCACTAGCATACGATATCAGGAAATTTTCAGCAGTGACTTGCCCATCTCCTCCCTCCTCTGCCCCTTTGACCTTGATGGCCAAGCCGTATGTGGCCTCTAGGACTTCTTTGGGTATGCGTTTAACCACCAATCCCGCCGGCCCTGTGTGCTCCTTCATCTGGTCAATCGGAAGCACGCCATCACAAATCAAGTCGGCCTTGGTAGTCGCGAATTGGGGAAATACGAGACCAGGACAGTCACAGAGCATGATCGAGTCCGACAAGTTTATCGTTTGGAAATGTTTGGTCTTACCGGGAGTCGAAGAAACGCTGACTTTCTTTTCCCCCAGCAAGGAGTTGATCGTACTGGACTTGCCGACGTTAGGATACCCAACAAGCCCGACAACAAGTTTTTCAGGGGATTTTCCAGACGAATTGGCAAATACTACACAAATTAGATCCCGGGCATGGTGGAAATAAATGTTCGGCGTACCAGATAGATCGGGAGCCATTCTTTCAAAGAGACTTTCCAACTCCAACACGGAAAGAACTTTCGCCCGAGGGTCTTGTCCCTCAGGAGAATCTTCCTCTTCCTCTGCCGAGAAATAGAAATCCTCAGACTCGTGGTCGGACTCTTCGTCGCCGTCAGAGCTTGCATCCTCGTCGTCCCCGGACGCTTCCTCATCTTCTTCCCCTTGGTCGCCTTCGCCTTGATCATGGTCATTATTTTGGCCTTCCAATAGTGCTTCTCGTCGAGCCTGCTGCAAAGCAGTGGCGTTGGCAGCCGAGAAAAAGGCGTATTGAATACCTTGCTTATCGAAGTGGTCGGCCCATAAGCATCTGTCAGTGGGGGTGAGATCGGACTGAAAAAGTGTGGCATGCTTACCTTTGTGTCGCGGTCAGAAGATCTGCCTTGTTGATCAACAGTAAGCACCGCCGCTTACCTTGACCTGTACCCTTTTCCCCTTCTGCGCCTTCGACGTCATGTACATATGCTTCCAAATCTTCACATCGAAAACGAAGGGGATTCCGAGCATCCACAATTTGAACGACAAGGTGGGAACGCTCCAATACACGCCAGAGTTGGCGCCAGACCTCGAGGTTGCGCTCAAACGGAGTGAGAAGAAGTTTGTCCTCCTCCTGAAGGCTGGAAAAACGCTGAGAATTAATTGAACTCGTGCGAGAAGGATCGTACCTGGCAAGGCCCCGTCGCCAGTCAAGAAATGCAGTCTTTTCTCGCTGCTCTAGCTCAGCCGGAGTCATACTCTTCGTCCACTCCGGTCTTCTAGGCACCCTGAGCCTTTTCTTGTTCTCGTGATGTTTTTTGAGTGTGGTGATCTCTTCTTGTTCGGTGAGAAGGTATGGGTTTTGGCTAGAACCAGCCGACTGCTGAATGATTTTGACATTGCGCCGCTCTACGGACCATACGAGTTATAAATGATCTGAGAGAGATGAACAGACTACACACCAGCCGTGAAATCGGTACCCGCTAGTTGAGCAGTATTGAGAAATTCATCCAAATCAGCTTCTTGTGTGACGGATTTGAGACGCGACGTGGAGTCGGCATCGGTGACATACTGAAGCAACCATTGTGAGGAAAAGCACCTGCAATGAATATCGACTAACCAAGCCTGATTCCTGCATTCGTTTGGCATCTTTTACCTTCCGGTTTATGATGGCACGGCCTAGACCACTTGGGTTTAGATCTCTTTTCGGAGGCTGGGATCGTGAGCTAGGAAGAATTAAAAGGTACCAGGCTTACCATGGTGTTTCCTGAAAAGAGTAGTAAGCGGATCCGAGCGATCGAGCGACTTTACGTCATGGCACCCTGCCACAACCAACCCATTTTTGCGCTATACAAGGCGGTCCTTCGCCAGACCAGAAAATTGCCACATCTCTACCTCCGGTGTGTTTTGTTAAAACTTTGCCTGTTTTTCTTTTTGTGTTTACTGTCGACAAACAGTCAATTTTGGCGAATCAAAGCCTCCGACGATGTCCGTGCTATCTTGGAGACAGACAACCTCCAAGGTGTTCAGGACAATAAGATCAAGCGCATGTCCAAGGTCACTTTGAAAATGCTTTGCATCCGCCCCGTTGTTCATTGATTTCTCGCATAGGATCTGCGCAAACTCGAAGCCGCGAATAAGCGAAATGTCAAAGCCTTCAGCCATGTCCTAGATGTTGCCTATGGTCGCAAGGGAAAGCTCAAACGTGAACTTATGGAGGTCAGGCGGTCTGGAGCACTGATTTGCCTTTTCTGACTTTACGCTGTATGTATAGCCCGTCCTAACCGACCCGACTGCCCCAAGCCCTCCTAGAATCATCCCCGCAGTCGAATCCTCTCGGCCCCCTGTGTATTCCAAGGAACTGACTGCATTGTTGACTTCGGAAATGTCTCGCACGACACGAGCACTAACAAACCGGCATTTAAGCTTCCCTCCAAAGCTGCCTGCACGCGCCGACCCTACTTCTGAAGAGGCTCAGGTGCTGGGTCCTTTCAGCAAACGCCGAGAGACAAACGCAAGATGGCGATACTTTACCTCTGAATGGCAGAAAGTTCGCCCTCCGTTACAGGTGGTTGTGAAGGACCACCTTACCGCATCTTCTGGAGCTACGCTGGAGGACCTCCATCGTGTCGATATTCGTAGCTTATCTATGCAAGACTTGCATGTCTTTGAAGATGTGGAAAAGATGGCTGGTCCGCGATGGGTTGAACCTGAAAGACGACCTGCCCCTTCCAAGTCTTCTCCATCCGAACCACCTGTCTCAAGATGGGTTCGACGGCAGTATCAGGCGCTGCTTAACCGTCTACCGATTCTTACCTATCAAACCTCAACAAAGGCTTATTCGGTCTCTTTGTCTGCAAATAGATTGGCGATAGAAACCAATGCTGCCCAAGCGGACCGCTCAGATCTAGGATGGATGGGAGAAACTACACCTGGTACATTTGCCCGGCCTCAACGGAATACAAAAAAATAATACAATCAGGACCCCGAGTCCATCTCCAGTCCATGCAGATCTATCACGTACATACTATAGTTACGGTCAGTGGCCTTGGCGTCACCGTCACCAGTCACAACTTTGCATTGGAGGTTAAGCATTGTTTGGTATTCATCAAAAGTGAACCATTGCTTCTGCTTTTTTCGAATTCCGTCCAGCATGTCCTACAGAAAAGAACGAGAATTAGCGCAAGTTCCGTTTGGCACAAAAGCCCTCCTACTTGTGGCGAAACATTGAACAGCGAATAGTATCGCTTGGCTCGCTCAAATTCAGTGTTTTGCTGGTCGTTAGTAAGGGTCTTGATGCTTTGCTGCAGCGCAAGGATATTTCGCATAATCTTCTTGATACCAAATGCAGTGGGTAGTCGGAGGTGCCGTGCACCGGAGATCAATAATTGTTCCATAAGATTGCTCAGTCCCATGAAAACGAATCTATACACGATGATTCAGAGGTTTATTTATAACATTTAGTTGGACTCACTGGCGTTCTCGCTTAGGAAGACATGTCGAGGCAAAATCATTGCACTCTCCCAACTCGTTGTTCAGGTCAACCACGTGAGGGTCAGGTTCACCTGCTTCACGTTCAATGGAATAATTTCCCTAGAGAGAGCAACATTACTAATCGACAATGCAATGGGAACAAACAGCGACATACATATCGTAGTGCAGATTCGAGATGGTGAATAGTTCGGCACCGGATGTCGATGCGGATGCTATCGAGGATGAGCTCCGAGAGCTGCTCGTAAGTTTTCAGTAGAGCCTGAAATCGGCTACAGGGCGAGTTAGCTTAATCGGAAGACAGAAATCATGGACTAACAGAGCCATTTCTCGAGACAATGGCAGTTGAAGGTTGCCCGAGGGGGACGGAGGTAAGACTGGAAGAAATGGTGTGTATGGAGAGACTGCTGACACCGGTTCGAGAAGAACTGGGGACAAAAGAGTCTCAGATTCTGAGGTGGATTTAAGACCTTGAAGCTCTGATGCAAACCATGCCTGTCAAAAACCCGTTTGTTTCTAGCATCGTATCTAAGAAACCAGGCAACATACGACACTTCGATACAGGCTGGCCAGTGCAGCGAGATTCCGTACTGACACCACAAGATCCGAGTGTTGGATTGCATTCTGTCCAAGGAAGTCCATTTCAAGATTGGTCTCCTGACGGGCTAACTGTTGCTGCTTGGCTGCGTCCGTTTCCTGTTGGATTTGTCAGACGAGAGTTCAAGAGGAGCCACGTAAGGAACGAACTGTAGTGGTCAAGAGTTCCGCTAAACATGGAGTTAATTCCGAACGCTGAGCCCACTGAGCTGCTAGAGCTGGCTGGGGCTCGGCGCTTGCTTCCTGCGGGTTTGGTATAGAAACAAGATCCTGGAAGCGATCACTGCATCGCTGGTAAAATTGGATAACGACGCCGAGAATTAAACGCGAATAATTTTCTCGGTGGAATGGGGATTTGAGTAACATGGCACACAAGGAATTGATAAGCGCCATCAGATGAGTGCTTGCCTAAATGGGCGATTAGTGATTTGCATCTAGGAATGACTGAGCACATACCTTCGCCAACGGTTCAGAGGAGAGATGGTAAGACGAAGGATCGGGTTGAAACGCCTCTAAACCTAAGAAAATTTAGTCACTTTGAAGAATCCGCGATACATAACTGCAGCTACCTGTGACTGCCTGGTGGAAAAGGAAGGAAACCTTCTCCTCTAATTGTGGAAGATACACTTTCAACACGAAATCATCCAGTACAGTCGTGGATTCGCGGGCAGAGTCCACTCCAGAAGGAAGGACTTCAGAAACCCGGTCAAGGAACGCCAGGGTCGGCTGGAAAAGCACGCTGACGTGGAATGCATCGGGACGAATGAGAAGTCGATGATGCTGACCAGCCCCTAGAAGACGGTCGTCCGTTCCGACAGTGGATAGAGCAGCCTGAACTGCGCTTTCCGACGTTTGAACAAGTCCGGGCATCGTGTCTTTGATAACACGTGTAAGCTCGTCTTCGTGTGATTTGAGCGTTTTGTTGGTGAGTTTTGCGTCGGTATCTGCGAATCGAAAGACAGCCTACGTTGAATTAGCAGAATAGATATATACGTAGGCGCACAACAAACCTTTGTCTTATCTCGCGAAAACTTGCTCTCCCGGAGGATCTCATTTATTGACGAGATGGGATTCCGGCCGGACACAGAACCCTGGTTTTCGTCCACAAGATAGTCGTAGATCAGGATGCGGACCTAGAAGAGATACAGTGAGCTAGATAAGACGAAGTGATGAGAACTTGCCGCTGCCTGTACGGGATTCCAGATTTCAGCGAGTGGGAATAAAGCACCCGGTTTGGCTCCGGATGAGTCCTTGAAATCACGCCGCTTTGTGATCATATTAGACAAAATCTAGGTTTCAATGTACGAAGAACCGACCGAACCGATTCGGTTTGCAACTTCGTATATGACCCGTAGACTTTGAGCAACGGCATCCAACTTTGAGTACAGCGTCCAGAAGAAATCTTTCAATATCTCGTGGTCGACCTGTTTCGCAGAGGATTCCAATGCGACAAGCCGTAGAGCAGAGACATTCCACAAGGCTGCCTTCGAAAGTGCAGATGAAGATGCAGAATCGGCGGGAGAGAACGTGTACACGTTGTCCGATCGGCCAGCAACGCCAGTGAATGAATACATGGAGCCGCGTCGACCATATTCCGCTCGTTCCTCGACCTCATCAAGCGTAGTCTCGACCAGAGTGAAGATCTCACTGGGAAGACGTTGGCCTATGTTATCCAACGCATTGCCGAGTTTACCGAGAACAGCGAATGACTCGAGCAAAGTCTCCATATAGGCAAAAGAATCCGATTCGGGGTTGCTTGCCGTGGAAGCGGCAGTGAACATCGAAGATCGCCCCGTCAGCATCTCTGAGCCACTGTTCCTGAAACTGGGATCGTTGAGATCATGTGGAGGATCATTTGGACGCAGGGCTAAATCATTCAAAAATCGACTTAGTCGTGTTTGTCGGAAGGATTCTTCCGATGGCGATGAGGTCGGTAGAACCGATGCTTTGGGCTCCGTTTCTTCCTCGAATTCAACTTTTGGGACTTGAAAGGCACGAGTCAGACCTTAATGATAGAAAAGAAGATAGGACCCTACAAGTTTGCTGGTTCGGAGAGTAAGCTGCCCATCGCGATTCACACCAGAAGGACTTCAGGTACAGATGACTTTGTAGTTCGTCGATAAGGATTTCCCGGAGAGCCTACAATATCTCATTAGCCTTCGGAGGCCTTGCAACAGAAGACTTACCGTTTCTTGTGCATTTAAATAACTTCTTAAATCAGAAACGGCTCCGATCTCTAACATTTCTGATTTGTTTATTATTTTAAGGCTTCTCACAAGCAGCACTGAGGCCTGCAACAGTCGTTTCTCCGACATGAGGGTCTCAAGCAGATCGGGAACGGACTTGAGGTGTTCACTAGAGAAAAAAAATCAGAGAAAGCGAATATCGGATTAGAAAAATGTTTACATTTGATCCAAGAGACGCATCATTTCCTCCAAGGTTTGCCCTCTTGCCCAGAGCTGTACGAGGTCAGCTCGTTTGCTCCCCAAGGCGTCCTTGGATTCCTGTAATGCTGTCCGCGCATCGGAAATCTGAGCTTGAGTCGCGGTAAGATGATTCAAGAGCGATGAATGGTGGGGAAGAGCAGCAGCAAACGCTTGGTAGTGTTCTTTAAAAATAAGGAAGGAGTCAAGGTGCGATATCTACGATAGTAAGAGAAAACTTGCTATCAACCGAGCCCTTCAGAGCCTTTGACAGCATATTTTTCGTCCGTCGGAATGAATCCATATCCTTCCCAACCGAAGATTCATCGAGGAGTTCGAGGGCTAAATCCACGTTGTTGAACTGGAGGTCATGATTGGAGACGAAGAGTGCGGAAGAGGCACGAGCCCACCTCTGGATCCACCACAAACTCCCAACCATCCTTGACTTGATCCAATACGGCTGCGGTATCCGTGTTAGCTGGTATAAACACGAAAGAGACAGGCCGACCATCAATATCACCGGCGCGTGCCTTTCCATTCAATCTTCGACCTGGTGCTTTGTCTCGTATTCGTTGTTGTCTCAGCTTTTCTGCCTCAATTTCCTCTCTCCTCTCCCGCTGATAGTCCATATCATCACTCCCATTGGTCATCCCACGTCTCCGCGTGCCGGCAGACTGGAAGGCGGACATGACGGAAGTAAGGGAGGTCGGCGTGGTCTGTTCGTCATCGGTCGGAGCACTTCTGAGCCGCGGGGGTTTAGGACGCGAGCTCGCAGGCGTGTTGTGATTACTCGATGCACTGGGCCGTGGTCGGTAGGATGCAGAGACATCAGTAGCAGTGCTATCCCTGTACGACGATGTTGAGGCAGAGTAGTCGGATCCGCGACTTCTAAGTTCGGATCGTTGGGGACGAGACGGACCACTTGGTGCGGTGCTTGAAGGAAGTCCTCGCGGTGAACTTGAGATGAAACCACTGTTGCTGTTGCTAGGTGTTGTAGGCCGCGACGGGGGACGTCCAACCTGCAAGGGGCGGGTACCGTTCGACGAGGTAGGTGCGGGGCCATTTCCATTGGAGAGCGGGGGGGAATTAACGCGGCGGCTAGGGAAGGGAGAAGCTCGAGACATTTAATGGTGGACACAATCCGTAGATAGGCCCTGGATGCCAGCTGTCTTCTCGATATTACTATGGTGGACTTGCCCAAAGCACCTCAGCCTGCCAACACCCTCAAGTGATGGCATCAGATGGTATCGGTGTGTGACACTCTGTCACATCGCTGTTGGCTGTTCGGCAGCATCGGCATTACCGGCGAACAATGATGTGATCACCCGAAGTATCGTCCCTTCAACGCTACAGTAGCTACTATCTCAAGCTCACGGCCGCAGGCTGCCAGCCATGCCCGAGGAAACCCATCTTCCTCCTTTTCTCGTTCCGTTTGGCGAACCCACTAAAACTTACCCTCGTCAAGGCGTCTTCAACCATCCCAACCTTGGCACAGCGCATTCGCTATGGTGGGATACTGAGTCAACACACCCGCCTGAAGCCCTTCTCTTGTTCATTCCTGGTATAGTGAACCGTTGAGTTCACTATGCCGCTAAACAAGATCACGTCCAGGAAATCCAGGGCTTTTGAATTTCTACACTGAGTTTCTTTCGTCAATCCATCGCCGACACCCTCGCCTCGCCATCTTTGCTCACGCGCATCTAGCTCATACTCCTGGTATTACAAGTCTCGCTGGGGAGCATGGTCTTCGAGCTCAAGTCCAGGTTCGTCCCACATATGTACTTTGTCACTATTCGTCCGCTCAGATATTGCGATAGAGTGCCATCGAAGCTTTGGATGCTGTTCTTACTGCATTCGGTCAGGTGAAAGTCATTCTAAGTGGCCATAGCGTCGGGGCTTGGATTGTATTACAGGTGGGACCACATTATCACATCGGAGCAAAATCTGTAAACGTGACTAGATACTGAAAGCCAGACGATCTGATGTTTTCCGAATGTTCCTACTGTGTCCGACGTTGACCCACATTGCGGATACACCCAATGGAAGGCGATTACATGTGAATCTATTTTTTTCATCAGACAACATGTTTCTCAACTTCCAAAGTGGCTCTTTAGATCGCCGTTCCCATGGGTTATATCGCGGCTTTCATATTTGACTCGCCCACTTCCTGTGTCTCTACTGTTTCCACACTGGTCTCTGCGAATCTTTGGCGAATCTCTCAGTGTTCCTAATTGGTCCCAGGTCTTTTCCTCAAATAGCTGTACTTCGCAGTCTCTTAAATTCCCCTGCAAGTATCCTCGCCTGTCTCAACATGGCACATGAGGAGATGGTCAACATTCGTGAATTAGACACCCTATTGCTGGAAGAAAACCGGTCGCTTGTGTACATATTATTTGCTGAGCAAGACGAGTGGGTTTCAACACATAAAGCTACAATCATGCTTTCTTTTGCGGAGGATCCAGCCAGAGTCGTTGACGCCAATGTCCCACACGCGTTTTGCATCAGTAAGTGAAGTGGCCATTGTAAACATGGATCTGGCGTCTAAACTTGACCTGGTCAGCCCACAGTGTACAAGTTACGAGCCAATGTTCCATCTGGCTGAGCACTTTAGGTTTGTAGGACGCGGAACCGGAAGACACCGTTCACTCTGTTCAAAAGGTCGACCCCTTTACGGTCCGTGTTTTCACGAGAAGTTGGCGCGTAGGTTACTTGAGCGCTTGAGCGAGATTAATTAGCTTGTTCGAAATATTTACGGAGCGTGGAAAATACGCGGCACAAACTTGAGCAAACAAATATATCTCTTCTTCAACTTTGTCCTTTGCCCATGCTCTGCTTCTGAATAGTCACCAGAAACACGCAGCAAGGTATTAAGAGTGGATCCAAATCATCCTCTTTTTCCATGTCACCCTCATCGGACGTCGACGACCCTGCACTCCTGTTTACTCCGCAAAAACCCGTCGCGTCTGCCACACCGCAGCGCAAGGTTTTGGACTTCGTGGAGCCACCCCGCATGGCCTCTGCTGAGAAGGGCACCTACTCAACGCGTTCCCATCCGCGTTTGGGCGATACCGTGGAGATCGCCATTGACGAGATAATTGGGGAATACACTGAGAATGACAAATTGTGGTATTACGCGCGTTGGGAGGCAGGGATCGCTCACAAAGTAAGTGTCGGACGCGCATTTCCTTTTTCCAAATTTGACGCGTCCTAGTTCCCGCCCGAAAGCATTCACAAGAAATACCCCCTCGTTTTAGCCGAATATCGTACGCCACGTTTCAACGTCGACGCGTTGTTTTGTATTATTAACCCGTATCACAGTTCGCAAGAAGACCGCAGGGGAACTTGCTCCTTTTGATCCTGCAGCGCACTACGTTCATCCCAAATCGCGCGTTCGGATGGTTATGAACATTGGAAAGAAAGGCGCCAGGGTCAGCATCTCAACCAACGGGAGTGTTCCGCCAACAAGCGACACAGAAGAAGTTCCCGACTCTGAGGAGGAAGATGACGAAGAAGATGAAGAGTACGGGGACGATGCATCACCAATCAAACCCCGCCGAAGCACGCGTTCCACTAATCTGCCGAGGCAGAATTTACCTTTCAGTCCTAAAAAGACGCGCTCTCAAAAAATCATCGTGTTGGATAGTGACGAAGATAACGATGCGGATGGAAGCACCAACGCCCCGACCCGTCGATCTACCCGTTCCCGCAAGGGTTTCAAAGTCAACCTCGACGAAGGCGCGTATTATGAATCCGAACAGGAGGATGACGACAGCGAGGGATATGATTCGGCTTCGAAGCTCAAAGGCACTGCCAAACGTCCCAAAGTTGCGCGTAAAAAGGGCACCCGGCCTGCTTATGGTCATGTCCGGCCTGTCGATGACCTTGACTACGATCCCAACTCCGACGAGGAGACAGCCGCATTGAGGGTTCATCGCAACGTCTGTGAAAAATGTCAAGAGACACCCGCTCACGAGCAGTTAGAGGCGGAAAAGAAACGACCCAAAGGAAGGGGACGCAAGAAGCGTGACGAGTTTGAGGAATCTGGGGATGAAGTTGAGCGTATCTCCAAAAAGGGGGGATGGGTCAGATGGTTAGTTCCGATTCCTATCTGATTCCAGTTCGTTCAACCGTATCATCAGCCTCAAATGTCCCGTTGCCAATCATTGGAATTGTCTGGCCGGCACGCAGCGAGACGAGATCCTCAAAGCCGCCCGGGATATCGATCGCGCCGCCTGGCGCAGCACTCAGCCTGAAAGTGAACTTCTGGACGAAAACGAGAAACCCAAGCCGAACAAAGACGAGCCTGGGAAGCGCCCGGGTCTTGATCCACAGCAAACTACTGACTTCGTTTGTGGTTCGTATATAGTCCAAGTCTTACAAACACCGTTGTCCCTAATTGGTTTTGCCAGGTGCATGCAGCAAAGGTGGTGTTTGTATGGGTTGTACTGAAACCGCACTCGAACCCGATTCTGGGAGCACGGTCCAAGCACCGGCAGAAGCTGCTAGGTCTGTTGCCGGTAAAGACGTCGAAATGACGGATGCCACGCAAGCTACAACGCTTCTCAAGTACGACGCGGCCACTGCCCTTCTCTTCCGGTGCTTGGTTTGCAAGCGCCTTGCCCACTATGAGCATCTCCCATGCCCTGCCGGGCTTCCTTCAGATTCAGATGTTGCTGATGTCGCCATTCACTATCAGGACAACTTTTGGCTCTGCGCCGACTGTTCATCATTCACTTTCACGTTGGACAAGATACTCGCTTGGCGTCCATACCCTGCGACCGCGGTTGAGCCTCCGAGACCGGCTGGCGAGCCTCCACATTACAAGACACCGCTGCCACGCGAATATCTTGTGAAATGGGCGGACAGAAGCTACAGGCGCACGCAGTGGGTTCCTCACATGTGGCTGGTTTCAACCAACCCTGCAAAGTTGAAGAACTTCCTTGCCGATGGTTCCAAGGTTGAGCTGCTGGATGAACCTGCCGATGAGGCGATGAATCAAGACACTGCTGCACAGTTTCAGGTCGTGGTAGAATCCAGAGATTCCTCGGTCAAACCTGGAAGCGTTCAAAGGTCTCCAGCGCGGCCACAGGATGCAACCCCAGATGCGGAGCGCAAAATCCCACCTGCGTGGAAGACTGTTGATCGGGTTTTGGACCTGCTCCTATGGAGTCCACCACAGAAACGGAATAGGGCTTCTAAGAAAGGCAAAGGCAAAGCCAGACGCAGAGTTGAGTCTGATGACGACACCGCCGACCCAGAAGAGGCTACCGAAGCACAACGTGCTGCAACACTCGACCATGGCGAAGAACCCAGCCCCGATTTTACAGAATCTCTCGAAAAATGGGAATCACGGACCAAGAAAAAGTTCTCCTTCGATTATGCGGATGAAGTCGCCTGGATTTTCGTCAAGTGGGATGACCTCACATACGATGAAGGTTGGTACCTGGATGTTTGTTTTCCCGCCTGCTGTATTTACGCCATGATTTCTGTAGCAACATGGGACTCTCCTCCTCGTCCGACAGATTCCGGCTATCACGCCTTTACAACGGCCTTGCGTCGATTCATAGCATCTCGTGAAGTCTGGATACCCACTACGGCGAAACATGGCCTGTCCAATCGATCGAAAGACGGTTATGGTCGGTATAGAATCGAGGCAGCATCTGAATTAGACCTTGGACAGGATCCCTCATTCAAGCTGATGGATTTCCAGGTGTGTTTACAACCAGGCAAGTGTCGAATACGTTCATAATATATTCGCATTCTGCAGGTTGATGGATTCAACTGGCTCTGCGATAACTGGTGGAATCATCAGCATTGTATCCTTGCAGACGAGATGGGACT
Organism: Mycena crocata; assembly: GCA_029281795.1. Classification (NCBI taxonomy): domain Eukaryota; kingdom Fungi; phylum Basidiomycota; class Agaricomycetes; order Agaricales; family Mycenaceae; genus Mycena; species Mycena crocata. The sequence goes on along the minus strand of JARJCP010000161.1, from coordinate 29,059 downwards.
TGTATGTGCTACTATCTCTTCACAGCTCCAAGATAACCTGTTGTTGTTTAGGGAAAGACGGTGCAAATCGCAACATTCCTGGGAAAGATCATTCAAGACTTCAAAGTCGCGCCCGCGTTGGTTGTTGTTCCCAACTCGACAATTACCAATTGGGTTCGTGAATTTGAAAGATGGGCTCCAGGTCTCCGAGTAGTCCCTTTCTATGGAGAGGCGAAATGTCGGGATGTGATCAAAAAATACGAGCTGAGCCACAGCCACAGCGAGAAGCGCTCGGGGTTCACCACCGCCAAATACCACGTTCTTGTCACCACGTACGAGACACTATCAGGCAAGGACTTTACCACCGTGTTCAAGAATCAGCCCCGATGGGAGGCGAGTTTTGATCTCCTCCCTGTACCCTTTTTACTCATGTTGATCTAAAAGGTCCTGGTCGTCGATGAAGGCCAACGATGTAAGAATGACAGAAAAATTCGAATTTTCCTTTTGTCTGATTTGTTTTTGTTTCAGTGAAGAGCGACTCCAGTCTTCTGTTCCGAAAGCTCAACGAGTTGAACACTCTTCATCGTATCATCATGACAGGCGTAAGCAGACCACCGTCGAAAAGTTCGCTGGCTTATGGTAGCTCAGACTCCATTGAACAACAACATTCGGGAGTTATTCAACTTGATGAATTTCCTAGATCCATTGGAGTGGAATCATTTGGAGGAGCTCGCCGAGAAACACGAGACACTCACCGAAGATCTCGTGAAGGAGTTGCACAATCGTCTGCGACCTTATTTCTTGCGTCGCATTAAGAGCCAGGTCCTTAAACTACCTCCGAAGGTTTGTAGCGCGGTTTCTTTCAAAGTGTTGCACAATTCAGCGTCTCTTGTAGAATGAAGTCATCGTACCAGTCTCAATGGCACCTCTACAAAAGGAAATATATCGTTCTATTCTGAGTACATATGCATCCAATTCTTCTTTCTTTCCTCCGAAACTGAAACACTCCGCAGGTCATAATCTCGACCTTTTGAATGGTTTGACTGGACCCACCAAGGCCCCGGGCGCTCCGAAAGGAAAATTGAACAATATTTTGATGCATTTAAGGAAGTGTCTCCAGCATCCATACCTCTATGAGGAAGGAATCGAACCTCGCGGCTTGCCTCCGCAGGAAACCCACGAAAAGCTGATCGACGCCAGTGCGAAGCTCCGCTTCTTGAAGGTTCTATTGCCCAAGCTTAAAGCACGCGGGCATCGTGTTCTGCTCTTCAGCCAGGTAATTCTTACGGATCCGTGGTGAAGCATGTTTGATACCTCTCTAGTTTGTCATCGCGTTGAATGTCATCGAAGACTTCCTCAACGGCGAAGGGCATCGCTATCTCAGACTTGTATGTCCAACCAGTGTCATCCCATGTGCGCTTGATGCATTCTTGTTGTAGGATGGTAATACGAAGGGAAAGGACAGGCAGAAAGGCATGGACGAGTTCAACCGGGAGGGTTCCGACGTGTTCATCTACCTCTTGACCACTCGCGCTGGGGTATGTTTCTTTTCGCCCCACCGCCTCGCTTCTCATTGTGTTCTTCCGCAGGGAGTTGGTATAAACCTGTTCACTGCGGACACTGTTATCATATTTGACCCGGATTTCAACCCACATCAGGTCAATTTAGCGCAAACTATGAAAATGCTTACATAATCTGATTTCCCCCCTTTTTTGCGGTAATCTGCAGGACTTGCAAGTCAGTTTGGGCAATGAATGTTTTCTTTCGAAAGAACTAATCTCACTGGGTAGGCCATCGCTCGTGCCTATCGATATGGGCAAAAGAATACATGTCTCGTCTTCAAGTTGATGGTAAGTTTCAGCTAAATAAGATAACCTAGGATTCACGTAGTTGTGTATCACAGGTCAAGGATTCCGCTGAAGGTAATAATAATATATCACATAGAAATTTTTCGTGGTCCTAACGATATTTCAGAACGAATTGTGCAAGTTGGTAAAAAGAAGCTCGTTCTGGATCATCTAATCGTCCAAAAAATGGATGACGATGACGACGCCGGCGATAATGTTCAGTCCATTTTGACATTTGGAGCTCAAGCGTTATTCGAGGCGGATGCAGACGCACGGGATATAATTTGTATTTGTTCCCACTTTCTTTCGCCTTGTTCTCATTTGCTCGTCTAGACGCTGACACTGATATCGATAAACTAATCGATAAAACCGAGCAAGAGGCGGAACCTGAGCAAACAAATGAGGAAGGGGCTCTATCTTTCTCCTTCGCGAAGATTTGGGCAGCGCAGAAAGATTCCCTAGAAGAAGTAGTGGAGGAGGAGGAACAGGGCGGCGATTCATGGGCGCAAACCTTGCAGAAGATCAATGAGGACCGGGAGAGGACCAGGGCTCACGAAATGGCCATTTCAGGTCGCGGTGCTCGCCGTCGTGCTGCCGCTCCCAAGGTACGACGATAGCCGTCGTGTGCCATTCAGTACTAATCGAGCTTCCAAAGCAAAACGCCTACCTCATCGATGAGAGCCCAGCCAAGGGTTTAGGTCCCCGTTCCAAGTCGCAACCGGAGGATGATTCAGCGTACGGAAATTCATCATCCGACTCAGAAGACGACGTTGCAGATGGTCAGTCTGTTGTGGATGCTTTAAACGAAGCGGGAAAGAAGCCGCGCAAATCCAAGTCAAATGCCACAAATGCCATCGACGTTAACGGACCTTTGGCGCCGATTCATAATTTCAGCAATGCTGAACCCTGTGTATTGTGCGGACGTCGACACAGCAAAGGCGAATGTGCGATGACAGACAAGTCAGAGCATCTCGCAGAATTCAGGGAGATGTTGCTTTTGCATGCGGACGATGAGCCGCTTCAGAAACGAGTACGTGTCAAACTTACCTGCTTTTACCCTTCATTCTCACTTTGGTTTCATTATAAGATCGATGCCATTGCGGCAATCGACGAAGTGCTCCATAGACGTGGCCACATCTCCCTGATCCTGGGCCAACCGCTTGACGTCGTCGAACGTTCGACAATCGAACTTCCTCCGAAAAAGAAGGCCAAGGCCCCCGCAACACAGGACCAAGGTCCACGAACTTCCGCCGTGACAGGGAACCCAGTAGCTTCGTCTTCGAGCACCCGCCCGCCAGGCCAGTCGAACGCCGTCGCTAGTTCTTCCAAACGTACACTCTCGCCCTCTGGGAATCCTCCACATAAAAAATCTAGACAATCCACATCCCATGCCTGTATAATCTGCGGAAAATCCCCTCATCATTTAGCGAAAGATTGTCCTGTTGTGGCCGAAGGTCCAAAGAGGTGAGCAGAGATCCGTCGCGATTTTCTAATGCCTGACCTCCTCTCAAGTATATCTCGCGAAATCAAACGCCTCGATCTACTCCCAGGAACAGGCCCCACACTCACGATTTTGCACAAGATTCTCGCCAAGCAGAAGAAGAAAGAGGTCATACAGCAGGAGGTTATAGAAGTCAGTGATTGAGAGACGCGCGAGTCTACTTGAGTATTGTAGTAATTTTGTAGACAATTAGACAAGATGTAAGCGTGTACCTATAATGATTCAATTTCTTGGGCGGTAGGCGTTGGGTAGGCGGGTATTCCGTGAGCAGCAGTTGCGTTCCTTGCTCAAAAGTTTTGAATGCAGCGAGGCGTATATGCGTGCGAGCGGTTGAGACCACCGCCCGTGACCCACTATCGGAGTCGAAGTTGGGAAGATAGCAAGTGCAGAATCGGCTATGTCCGGGCCGGATTCACCCACAAGTGCCTTGTCTCGTCGCACGCTTACATGTCCTTTACCACTGGCAGGACGCTTGCGCAATTGCCTGGCACTGCTCTCTAGATCTTACTAAGCCCGCACCTGACGGCTGGCGTCGGCGCGAGAGAACTACATACATACTGTATGTATACATAGATTGCGTCGAGAACGAAATGACTCAAATGTGACCTGCCCTGACAGAGCTATCTGACATGAAATACACGTATATGTGCACATGCAACTGGATGGAATATTGCGATCACAGTTCAGTGTCGTTCTCTTTATGGCTTCACCTCGATCTGCGGGCGGGGAGGGCCAATGACATAGATCCCATTGAAAGTGAGGAGGAAGAAAAACCACCAGATGCAAGGGGGTGTCGATTCAAGAGAAAATCAGGCACCTGGGATTCTGGACCACTTACTCATGTTTAGACAGAGAATTGAAGTCCGAAGGCCTCAGAATTCATGTTTGTTGAGCTAGAGAAAAAAACATTATTTCCTAATTCGGGTGCCGAGAGGTTTGCCGGTGCGCCGTAATCAACATGAGTAATGATATATGGAATCCTGGTAGCATGAAAATAGTCTCGAAGATAAACGGGCATGTTTGTGGAGCCTGCAAGTAGTTCATACAATGGAAAGAAGCAGTGAAAGCATACTTGAGGACTCACCTTGGTTTTTTTTCCCTTCTGGAGGCCGTGGGAACCTCCGGATCAACATCCTAAACGGGAAGTATGACGTCATAACGACGGGACGGCTCCACCGAAACCCGCGAAAATAAAAATTCGAGGTGTGGTACGGATTTCGCAAATCGGGATCCCCTTGACCAGATGAGATCGAGCTTGGCAGGGGAGGGAAGACGGACCGATTGGGTTTGAATGTCAGAAAAGAAGATTGTGCCAGCCGCGACGGTGACGACGAGGGAGTGTGACAAGGGCAGGGGGAGTCCAGTCAGTTAGCGATCAAAATGACCTCCCCTTGGACAAGGGTATGCATGAAGTCACGGATCCACCAGACAAAGAATTTGTTAACCCAAATGACCAACCACGCAAACACCATATGACTACACAATTCCTCGAGATTGAGGTGACTCGCAGACCCACGACCGAGACAGTCAGTAATAAGCACCAAAAGCCTATCCTGCTTATCCTTTGGTCCACAGTGTTGTAGATAAGGGTCCCACTGAAAGTAAGGCCTTACCTTGTGTTAAGGCTTAACAAGAGTGGCCATTTTAAGGGTCAAATTAAGGGTTATCTACCAGAAAAGGGTTGCAATGCTGCTGCATGAATAACGTTCAGAAGAAGGTCTGCATTAATGAATTAACCATTGTAGTTAGTGGTGGCAAAGTTCGGTTCGGTTCGCGTTCGGGCATGTTTCGCTCGAACGCCGAACGTGAACGTCGCGTCCGGTTCGAGCAATTGCTGAACGCTGAACCTGAACGCGGGTTAGTCCTGTTGTTACTGATCGGGCCCGATTGGGTCAGAACCTTATTACCAATCATGTTTTGAGTGCTGGATTTTGACTGTTTTCACCAAACAAAGGCCAGGATCCATGCTTTGCCTTACTGGCAAGAGGTTTGTCTCTTCAGAATTTTTTCAATCGGCCGACGGACGCCGTAGTTGGATGTTGAAACAGGTCAATTTACAACGGTTTGCAAATTGATTGGACCAAATTAGGTCAGCACCCGCCAAAAGATTATGTAATAACTTTCTGACCCAATCGGACCCCTCCGGTAACCAACAGACTTCAACAAGCCGAGGTATGAGGTAAGTTCTGTTGAAGCGTCTGTCTAGGAGAGACTAAACGCGGGTTCAGGTTCGGTTCAGGTTCGAACGCGTTCGAACCGGCACAAATTTCTTAGGCATCTATTGACATTTTTTTATCGTAGGGAATATTCTCAGTACCATGGTTTATGCGTAGTAACTCACAGAAGGGAGATAGACATTGAATTTCGTTGCCAAGAGACCATATTCCAGCCAAATATTCGAAGATGGCCTTCCGGCAAATTGAGCACAGCCCCTGATCAATGTTGAAACGAGGAAAACCCACTCATAAGATTATCTTACGACTACTAGACATCAGATAGGTGTGTTCCCGAGGTGAGAAGCTTGTAATTGAACCGGAAATACCGCAAATCTTACCAAAAATTATGTTGAAAAGTCCCTTTTCGGTTTGCGGTTCGAACGCGTTCGGGAAAACCTGACCTTGCGTGAACGCCGAACGTGAACCTGGCGTCCAGTTCAGGCAGATGCTGAACCCTGAACCTGAACGCGGTGTTCAGTTCGGTCCGGTCCAGGTTCGAACCGATTTTCGGACCGAACCTTGCCACCACTAATTGTAGTCATACCCCGAGCCCTCCTGAGCACCTGCATTGGGATCCTCGCTGCTATGTTCCACCGCCAGAAGTTCCATACACAAACTTTCTTCGGAAACCACTCATTGACGCCGAGTGAGCCTGATAGGATTGGTAACAAGACTGGCGAAAAGAACAGCTCGGGTGGTAGGGAACGAGGCATGTCGAGTGTGAGCCGGGCAGGGTGAGGAGGGAGGGAAATTCCAGATCATAAGGGTTAATAAGGGTATATCTTGTACTGGCCCCGATGTTAAGGGCTTAGCTTATCATATGTTAAGGGCTTATCAAGATAAGCCCTTAACAACTTATCTACAACACTGCCTTTGGAAGGCGAGCCTACATTGCCTCCGTGTCAAACTCAATACCAAGATATTTGAGGCAATAAGTTGGGCCCTCCTCCTGGTCCTCGGATAAGGAGAAACCAAGGTCAGCGCCACAGTACACAATATGTCTCTACCATGACAAGCATACCCAACACCGCACGATGCAGGAGTAACATTGAGCCAGTCATCAAGGTAGTGCTGTATCAGCCGCAAAACCTCGTCCCGAGAAAGGAGGATCCAATAATGGGCCTCCGCCAAGTAATTGTATATTTGTGGGCCGGTGCAAATGCCGAAAGGAAGAAAGATGTTGAGATAGGTGTCCCATGAAATGAGTGTGGCTAATAGCTATATGGCAAAATGCAGCCTCCAGATCAGCCTTGTACAAAAAGCAAAGCAGATCAGCGGTGCAAATGTGATCGATTGTGGTGAGGACTGCCTCATACACTAGATGGCCATACTGTAGATACTTGTACTGAGGCAACCGTAACAGTCATGACGGGGTCTGTTGTGTTGCCCAACATCTGGAAAGCCACTTTGGCTGGATAGAAGTGACCTTTCAGTATAGACCAGCATAGAAAATCACTTCTATGTCGGCCTATGTAAAGAATCACTTCTATGTAGGCCTATGTAGGCCGCGTAGGCGGGGAGTCGGATAGAGTCGCGTAGGCCGCGTAGAATTTGACCCTTTTGGGTAAAAGGTGCGGTAGGGTGCGGTCCGGATCCGTGTGTGGTCCGTGCGTGTTCCGTCCAGAAATGGCGTGATTGACGGCATCAATTGGGAAAAAATGGTTCGTCGCTTTTTGCTTCTTCCCCTCACCAGTCCGAGCCTCATTCTGCCTCTGTCTCCATCCCTCATACCGTCTGCTCCCGTCCCGGCGTCATATATGGCTTTAAAATAACACAGTCTGAGTCCATCAAGACCGATTCTCTCTGTCCTTTTGGGTACATTTTCCCTGCCGCCCCTCAAGCACTCTTCAAGCCTTCCTCTTACCATGTCTTTGCATACCTTCAAGCCCTCTTCAGCCCGTCAAGACTCTTCAAGTCTTTTACCCAGCTGCCCTCAAATCTCTTGCTCACAGGCCTGCTGATATTCTCCAATTCTGTCCAGTCTGAACACTTCGATCCTGTCACGTAGCCTTGACATATACATCTGGTGGCGCATCTGGGCCGTTTCCCTACTCTCTACTTTGGCATCCATTATGATGAGTGGTCTTACTGTAACATCTCATCCCCTCACCGTCGTTAGTCCCTGTTACTCCTCGGTCGTTACTGCTCGCTGTCGCTTTGAGCACAGAAATATATATATTTTTGAATCATAAATTGTGTGCATCCAAATTGGGACGCCAGCTTGATAGCTCGCGTAGAGCCATAGAAATGTATTTAGCCGAAATATGCGTCTCTACGCGGTTTCTAGGCGACTCTATGTAGCTCTACATAGAACTGCCAGTTCTATCCTCTCCCGTGTAGAGGGCTACTTACTACCAGGCTACGTGGCCTATGCGACCTATATAGGTCTACATAGGAAGCCCGGGTTTTCCAGATGAAAACACCTCTGGTCACGGTCACAATGGGCTTGGTTGCCTTCAAAATACTGTGACATGGGTTGGACTTTTTTTCCTGACCCCAAAGTCAGTGAAATTTTGACTAGAAAATTGCTTCCCAGTGCTACATACACATTGGGAAGTTCAACTCGCCTTTTTTCGGCCTTTTTGGAGGTTAAAGTGGGCTGAGTTAAAGGTATCTGGTTGCCAAACTTTGGCTCGTCACAGTAAAATTTGGCGAGCGAGGGCGGCGCAGCTGCGCCGAGCGAGCAAAGGAGGTACTGAGTGAATACTAGAGAGTCGAAGGTCGAGAGTTGGGGTCCACAACGTTTGGGGTGCGCAATGTTTCGTCTGAAAGACTCATCAGGTGGATTTGTTCCCCTTTACCATCACGGTGTTTGTCCGGCTCGGTGGAGCCAAACAACACGTTGCCTTTACCAGAGTCGCGGAATCCAATTGGACTCGACGCGTTTTCCTCTGAAATAAAGTCGCGCTCTCCACGATAATTCTAGTCACTGTAGGTCTAGTATCTTACTACTTGACTTGGGGCGAACTAAAGTGGTTTTACAGGTTATTTGCTTCCGACCCAATTCACACTACCCGGCGTGTATGCCCGATCAAGGGCGGGAAAATCGCGCGAGGAGTGCTTATGGGCGCCCTTTCCATTGAAGGAAGCCCCGCTAGCATCCTGTGCTAGCAGACGGACAGAGGCAAAGTCTATAAAATTAAGCGAGAGAAGATTGTTCAACCTCCCCGTAGTGTTTTTCGAAATCTGAAGACGCGTAGCGTGCGAAGGGTGGGGCCCATAGGGCCCCGCACGCTGCGCGTCGAAGATTGAGAAAAAAGGGAAGCAAACATTCTACGCAGACCGTTTATGGTATACTTCAAGTGTGTCCCGATTAGTTTTATTTAATCGGTCACCCAGCGCGACTGGTTTTTTAAATGAAGCCATGAATTGGTACAAGGGGAGGCCGCCCCCCGCTTCTTTCCATGTTTCATCCAGGTCGTGCCAGATGGGTCGCAAGTCAATGCTATCCCAGACTGGATTGTGGGTGAGTTTGAGGACATGAAGTTCCTGGCCACCGCTTGTGTCTTTCAACACATGCGATGTGAGCGCCGTAGGGCGCTCTGGCTCGTAACTTATCTCATCAATGACGCGTTGAAGCCAACGCCCAGGATACCCACGTGCTAAAAGACGGTTTGCAAAGTCCTTGCGGATATTCGCGAAATCCGGTTCCTTTGAGCAGATTCGCACATAGCGAATCAGTTCACCCTTAATCCAAGCGCGCTTAGATTCTTCAGAGTGACATGAGTTCCATGGAATGTATAGATAGGCATTTAATGCCTTCTGGTACACGCTCGTGGTGATCCTCGACCGCGGGTTAAATGCGGGTGCCTTGGGATCAGGTTCCAGTGAGACATGTACATCTAGAAATGGGAGTCGGTATTGTGACACTGACCACTCCATTCTCATATTCGGGTGCAGGGACCCAAATCGCGCTTTGAAGTGTTCGACGTCCTCAAGCGTTCCTTTAACGATTGTGAATGTATCGTCAATGAAACGCCGGTAAAAAAGGATGATGTCCTTGAAATCTACAAGTGCGGGTACCTCGTAGCCGGCGAGAAAGAGGTTCGCATACGTCGGAGCGCAAGCGGTTCCCATCGCCGTACCTACTACTTGGCGGTACGTTGTGTCCGCAAATTTGACAAAATTGAATTGCAGAATTAGCCGTAAGAGGGCAACAATTAGCTCCTTGCGGTTTCTGAAGTTCAAACGCGCTGCTTCTTCCAGGGTTGTGAATTCCATGGGTGAAGTATCGAGAATTGCAGCAATCTGGGCGATCCCATCATCCATAGGGATGTTGGGGTACATTGCAACAACGTCTCCAGACACGAGCCAAATATCTTGCCCCGGCGGTAGTTTCACGTCAAGGATATCGCGACAGAAATCCTTTGAGTCACGGAGAATCCACGGGAAGCCGTCAAGGAGCGGTTTAATTTGGTAGTCTACCCATGCCGACGCATTTGCGAGGAGTGTTCCGAACGCAGGAGCGATTGGTCGACCGGACATGGGTGATTTATGAATTTTGGGTATGACTTTAAGGACGGGAACCTTGTCTAATTCTTCCGTGCATGGTTGAATTAGCCAGTTGTATTGTTGTTTAGTGACAAGGTCAATCGACTTTTCGACGATTTTCCGGAGTGTTAACAGAAGTAATACATGGTCGGGTTCCTCCTCAATATATGAGTTGTTGACCAAAAGTTTCAACGCCATATCGTGGTACCACTCGGTTGTCACAAGGCATAGCCCGAGGTTCTTATCAGCAGGAACAGCGAGGATGCTGTTGTCTGCCAAGAGCCGGAGGAGAGCCTCGAGGTCCGAGGGGTGGATATTAGGGCGGATGTGGAGTGCACGTTTGTTAAGTACTTCAACCTCGATACGATCACGTGTCTTGGACAGCGATTTCTCAATGCAGTGGGGACCGGCAACGTAAAGGGTTTTGATGTCTGCGTGCAAGGGAGGCTTGATGCTGGCTCAGCCATCCACATTCTGCCCATAGTGTCAGTGGGTAATGTATTAAGGATTGATACCCAAAGGTATTCTTTGGGACAGAATTTTTATTTTGGCCTTTGTTCGTCCCTCATTAATTTACTTCTTTGCTTCCCATCACTTTCACTGCCAAATTGGGTAACTCATAATTCAGGTCCTGGAGCGAATTAAAAAAATCCGTCCCGGAGAATACCTTCAGAATGATCATATGTACTATGTAGATTTTAGTTTGGGATTTTAGACGAGGTGTGGAAGGTGGGGTCAACACACGAAGGTGAAATAACAAGGAACAAACAGACATTTGTTTGGCAGGGATTGCCGGTCCCCAAATGCAGTCAATTAAGGCGGGCCCTTCGGCATCAGGGTTCGGCACATGGAATTTGGGAACAAAGCGAGGTTGCCCACGTTCTAAGTGCTCACCGCCAAAGTATTTATGGAGTGTTGGCTCTGTGGTGAGTTCCTTATCTACCCTGAGCCGAAGGCGACGTTCAAAATCGTCGACAGCCTGCAGGGTTGACTTAACCGTAGTTGCTCTCGGCCGAGGGACAAACTTCTGGTTCAAGGAAAGTATTTTACTCTGCTCATGGGATAAGGGAAGATCCGTCATGTTATGAAAGGCACGATTTTTTATACGTGTATCAAAATACAATTCGGTCATATTACCCAGAATAAAGCGGGTGCGAGCAGCGGGCGTAGCGGCGAAAAAACGAATCTGGGTAGGTCTCAGGTCGCTGGCGGTGAAACCGTGGACCTGGAGGACTCACCTCTAAAAATCTCTTGGGGGTGGAACAGCGGTGGCCATCGGCTAGTCGGAGTCGCTGAGCGTCTCGTCCCCGTCCGATTCCTCCTCTCTGTTCTTTCCCTTGCGAGACTTTGCGGCGTTTCCGGCGGCGCTTCTTCCGCTGCCCGAAGCCTTCCTCCCCTTCTTCTCCTTCGGTTTGGCATCCTGCTTCTTGCTCCCAGGCTTCTTCTTCGTCGGTTTCGCCTTCGCACCCGTCGAGGACGAGGATTGCGCTGGGGTCTTCGACGAAGAGGCCTTGGAGGGCGTGGATGCCTCGATGGGGGTGGAGGTCTTCGCTTTCTTCTTCGGTTTTTTGTCCACCGCAGCTTCCGCTAGGTGTAACCGATTAAAGGTTAGCGATCATCGAACGGGGACGGGTAGCAGCATCAGACGCACCTTCCAAGGCGAGTTTGAATTTAGCTAACTTCTCATCCATGATCTGGTCGATGGGCTTCGTAGCGTCGCACATTTTGGCGTCAGCGTTCCCGGTCTGAACCGCGGCGGCTTTGGCTTCTTTACTGGCGCTATCTCTGTCAAGGCGCGCGGTGAACTCGAACTTAAGACTCTGAAGGCCCAAAGTGAACGCGGCCTTGAGGAGATCGATACACGCTTCCCATTGCGTGAGGTCCGCGTCTCCAGCGCTTGTAATGATACGTTGGCCATACTCGGTGAGAGTAGTGGCGAACGCATCGGCGCAGGTGGTGACGCTGACGTGGGCACGGCACTCCTCGACCTGAACCCGGTAAAGGGTTAACAGATAGGTGGTAGTTGTGGCGTGCACCACAGCGATTTCTTTCACAGCGGCCGCCTTTGCAGTCGCCACCTCCTCTTTGTCTTCAGCGCCAGCGGCACCTTGGACAAGTTGGTGTGGCGGCAGCTTCATGTGGTTCTGCACCACAGAAGGGACGGCGCCGTTACTCGACGCGAGCCCGAACTTGGACTGCGTGGTCATCGCGCGCTGAAGCGCGGTCTGCGAGCTCCGATAGCTGGTAAGGCTCTCGGAGTAGATTTCGCGAAACCGGGTCGCGACAGTGGGAGGGGGAAGGCCTTTCCACTAGCTGCGAGATCGCAAGCGATCCGCTGCCAGAGATCGGATCCTTGGGGCGCGTCAGACGCGCCCGTCTGCGTGCCGTTGGCGGTGGCAGCAGACCGTGGAGCAGCGGCATGGGTAGTCGTGGTGGTGACGTCGCCATTATATAGGTCTACATAGGAAGCCCGGGTTTTCCAGATGAAAACACCTCTGGTCACGGTCACAATGGGCTTGGTTGCCTTCAAAATACTGTGACATGGGTTGGACTTTTTTTCCTGACCCCAAAGTCAGTGAGATTTTGACTAGAAAATTGCTTCCCAGTGCTACATACACATTGGGAAGTTCAACTCGCCTTTTTTCGGCCTTTTTGGAGGTTAAAGTGGGCTGAGTTAAAGGTATCTGGTTGCCAAACTTTGGCTCGTCACAGTAAAATTTGGCTTGGTTGCGTTGCCCAAATTTTTTGATGGCGTCACGGTCAGTTGGGTGGTTGCCTCAGTACAAGTATCTACAGTACTCGACAGTGATAGCGTCATTGACAGAGAAGCCATGGGGATGGATAGGTGGTGAATACGGCGTCATTTTGCACTGTACTTCTTTGGGACTGAACCGAGTGGAGAAAAGACTGGGTGAATATCAGCAGCATTGTCTTTAATGTCCATGATCCGACCGAGCACAATCTCCCGCTCCACATCCTTGGCCACAGTCTCCGGAAACTCAAGGGCAGAAGGGAGGGGAGCCAGGATGACAGAGGACGGGGGAGGAGCACAATTGGGGTTGACACCCAGAAGAACACCATGGTGAATGGCAGTGTTAGGCGTCTGGCGAGAACCTAATACTTAGTTATTCATTTTATTAGATAATCTGGTAGTTGCCAATATTTGGCTAGTCCCTCACCATGTGACTCTATATAGCAATTGGTGTTTGTAGCTATTAGGGGACTTTACTTTGTTTTACACTACCATCTATATGACGACCAATACATTATATTGTGCTGGTTCTCCGTCGTTCCCTCCGGTAGTTAAGACAGAGTCTTGAAAACGACGAGGTCAACAACCTTCCAAATGCATAGAGTAGAAAAACGGTCTTGAAATCACTTTCAAGATGAGCGGTGGATCTAAAAAGAACAAAAATGCTTTGAAAAAGGCAAAACAGCGGGCTCGTAGAGCAGCAGGAGTGGGTATGGAATCCTATGAGATAGCCATGCACAGCGACTATGCAATGGAGCTGCCAGACGAAGATACTCCGTCAGGAGAGGGTCAAGGATCTCCACACATACCGATGGGTAGCACAAAATCCGCTGGTAGTGGGGGAGGACATACTGATTCATCGTCGTCGTTACCTCTGCTTACTCCATCCATGTCGGGAGGACGTAGACATCAACCCTCGCCAAGTCCAATTGTGGTCGAGGGTAGCCAGATTTCAAACACCCAGGAGCATCTACACACACAGTGCACCGGCCAGTGTTGGACCGTCGCCACAATATAAGACTACTGAACAAGGAAGCGAACTGCCTAGCTCATTGCCATATCCTGAAGTTACGAGCCAGGTTAGTGAGATGCCAGATGATATCCGCAAGGAGCGGCGAGCTGAGAAAAGCCGCTGTACACAGGCCGACTCGATTGAATCCGATGATTTAAAGAAGGCGGCAGCACATAGCTTGAAGGACTTGCCCAATGATCGGGAGAACTCGGAGCAGCCACCCACTACATGGGTGGACGGTAATATAAAGGCGGCCTACGAGACATTGGGTTGTGAACGGGCAGCTCGCAAAGACTCAGAAGAATTCAATAGACGTCATGCGGCGTTGAGGCGTGTGTTAAAAAGTCTCACCAACTTGAGAGTTGCAGAGGATGGGCAAATGGCCCAGGATGAGTATCAGAAAATGCTTGCCAAAAAGCAAGAAAAAGAGTATATTCAAGAAGCAGCACGCATTGACGCGGTGACTGCACAAGCGCAGCGGCGCAGAACGGCGTCCCCGACGCTGAGCCGGTCACTCGAACGTGCAGAACAAGAAGTACAGGATTTGGAAAAGTTGGCAGTATCGCAGCGCATGGCACTTGAGTCTAAGAAAAGTAATAGAAGTGGCGAGACATCTAGTACTCAGGGACGTTCAGTGAAAGTTCCAGGACCTCGCACATCATCAACTAAAGTATCGAGTACATCAGAACAAATCGATGGTACGGCAGCGCAGGGACATACCGTGTCTAGATCGCGAGTAACCCCCACAATAGTGGGCAGTGACACTAGCCGACAACAATCAAGTGTCCGGCAATTCCTTGCACCTAAAAGTGGGGCGTCAGTAATAAGCAAAGAATCAGACGTGTCTGTAACCGACGAGTCATCTCCCAGACATGGACTGTATGACCGAATCGTGCTCCAACGAGTACGTGGCGAAGAAATTGCAGCAAAAGGGTGGTCCGGGTTGAAAGACCAAGGCATTGGATGGGACGCGCAGGGACAAGCGTTCGAGCTGAAATCTGCCCCAAGTTGTGGCAGTTTGGTCGGGACCATGGGAGGAACCCGAAGAGCAGAATCACACGAGTTTTGCCGAGTCGTCTATACCAAAGAAAAAAGAAAGTTGTTCGGGGAAACCTATAAAGCTGTTGAAGAGCAGTCCGACCGACAGATACTACACCCGACCGGGGACCGCTGAGACGGCCCGTATCAGTACAGGCATACAATCTACGTATTTTTACGTTTTCTAGCAATACTAGGAACCTCTGTTTGGTGATATACAATTAGAGTCAGAGTGAGCTCCGAGCTACTGATTGAGTACCAGAGATGCGAGAGGACTTGCAAGTAGTTACAGGCGCGACAGTTGCACTTCAATCAATAATAGAAAGTCAGCACCGCGGCCCTAGCTGTCTACAAATCCTTCTGATGTAGTCCATAACCTATATGTAGGGGCGGGTTGCACGGCGAAGCTAGATACCATACCAAGGAGATATACCATACCAAGCCTCGACCCACAAGCCTGAGAACCCGCCTGGAAACCTAGAAACAAGGCAGCAAACAGTCACCGGGGTGAGCCAGTACTCGCCCAGGTCACCTTCAGGACAACCATAGGATCATAAACCTGACCTAGGTCAACTATGTATAGACACCTGGGTTACCCTAAAAACACTCCTAGACCAAGGATCGAACCTAGACTTTCTTCCAACCCTACAGGGTCATGTGATCAAAGCGCGTCGCGTTCAAGGAACTAAAACATAGACATACAACCCTTTTCGGGAACCGACCCAGGTCGGTTGAACCAGACCACGGCCGAGTAAAAACATCATGGGCGGTCGTCGGTGGTGACTAAGAAACCTTGAGGATGACCGCGGCGGATCACCCTGCCGCGGGAACACGTCTCAGCCAAGACCTCAGCGGTTTGCAAACACAGATCTCCACCCAAAGACCAATTCAAATATACGCAATTTGGAAGCAGCAGTCAGTTGCGCTGACTGGCTGACTGACGAGGCGCCCCAGCATTCCCTTCCGTTTATCCGTTTATTTCCAATCTCTCTCTAGTTTACTCATCTCTTGTGACATCAGTATTTATCCAAAACTGTATAAAAGACCAAGTATTCCGCAATGTCCGTAGTGCATCCCCGCCCTCTAGCCGCGACCCAGGTCAACGCTTACCTAGAGGCCTTGGTGTATCTCAGACCAGTAGACGCGGAGATTTGTTATAAAACATTTCGATTGTAGTTCTCTGTTCAATAAAAGATCTCAAAGTTTAGTTGGTTATCAGAAAGTCATCTTAAGTGAGAGTTCACACAAAGGTACCATAGGACTGTGCTCCTAGGTCAGCTGTTGGAATCGTTCTTCGAGTTCGGTCGCAGTTCCCCAAACCCAAAGGTACTTCGGTAATGAAGCCGGAGTCCTTCAGTTGGAATCGTTCTTCGAGTTCGGTCGCTGTTGCCCCAAAGGTACCATAGGACTGTGCTCCTAGGTCCGCTGTTGGAATCGTTCTTCGAGTTCGGTCGCAGTTGCAGTACAAGAGGTCCTGATCAGATCGTCTGTGCAAAACAATCCATAAAACCCCATAAACTACCCCACCCAGGTAGCTAGATCGAAGACCGTGGTCACTCAAACCCAAAGGATACTGACCTAGTTGACTCTTTTTTGTGAGAGATCCCCCAACAAACAAGGACTGAGGAAGTTCAATCTTAGCTGTATACTTCAGCACAACCCGAACTCTTTGTCGCACTGCGTTAGAGCTTAAGTGTGTGTGTGTGTGTTGTGTGTGTTGGTTGGTTTAGTCCAGTCTACCATTTGCAGCCCTAGCGCCAGTGCACCATTTCAACGTAGATGGACTTACATGTAGAGTCAAGGGCAACTTCACGTATAACCCCGTTCCACTTGCGGATCACAGACAGGAAGACAAATCCAAGGGCACGAAAGCCATCACTTTCTGGCATTGGGATGGACACGAGCTTGTGCACAGGATCGTTGGCAAACTCCTGAAGCAGGATTTTGGCTGACTCAAACTCGTCATTGCAGTGTTGCCAGCTTGCTTGCTGTTGCTTGAACCAGTAGTTATAGACCGCTTTCTGCGTAAAATTTGGACGTGGGTAGAGCTTGAGTATCTCCTTCCAAAACTTTGCCGTCGATAAGCAACTTTCCAGGCAAAAAGAAGGACCTGAGGCGCACGTAGTTTTGGGTTCTCAGCAATAAATTTCTTGACGTCGTCTGGTATGTCAATGCAGACATATTTTTGGTGGCAGTCGAGATGGCGGATGCAAACAAAGCAGTCAGATTCCTCCGGTGAGGCCCAGATGGTCACCCAGCCGCCACATTCAAACATGTTCATCACGTTGCTTGGCTGCATCTGGATTCTTCTTGGATTTGTGGTGGCGGGACTCTAACTTATAAAGTTTTTCACCAATTTTTCACTTTGAAAGACACTGGGTGAACATTTCAAGTTTTTGAGTGGGAAATTTGGTGAAAATGATTTTGAGTTTTACAGAATTTTTTCACTGAAAAAGTTGGTAAAAAACTCAAAACTTTTTCATGACTTTCAGACTTTGTTTCAAATTCTTCACCTGAAAAGTGAAAACTCCTGAAAAAGTTTCAAGTTTCTCAGCAACTTTTTAAGTGAAAAATTTCTGTAAAACTCAAAATAGTTTTCACCAAATTTCTCACTCAAAAACTTGAAATGTTCACCCAGTGAGAGGTGAAAAATTCAAAACAAACTTTATGTTTTTTTCACCATAAGTTTTACAAGTCTTTCAAATGTTTTCACCTGTAAACTTAGGTGAAAAACTTGAAACTTTTTTCACCTACGTTTTAAAGGTGAAACCTGAGGTGAAAAAATCAAAACCTTTTTCACCATATTTACTCTCCACCACAATTTGCAGCTGGGAAAAGATGATAAAAGATCCCGGATTTGGTTCTGCTGCGATTGTTTCTCGACGGAATTGTTGTCTCGCAGTGGTATCAAATGCACGGGATTGGCAGAGGTCCAGAACAGCGCCCACCGGACAAATCCGCGCACAGGTGGACTTTGCAGCATCAATTTACTGTGGCTCAAAGCCATTTTTGCCTGAGTTTCATCCTGGATTTGGTTATGCTGTAGTCATTTCTCTGTGGTCATTTCTCTGAAAAAAATGATTGCTGATTCCAGAAATATGGTGACACTGAAAGTGGAAACAATGCGGCTTGGCGGGCAGTAGCATCAACTCTGAAAAATTGACCAAAACTGTGAAAGTACATTTCCTCACACTTCGAGCACATCCTAGTCCCTGATTCACCATAATGAACTTGAAGGCTGTCATCACATCAGTCACTTGCGCCAGCTAGAAACTACGAGTGATGGCAGAAATCTGAAAGGTGCAAAATAGGCTTGCAAATATGCTCTATTCTCTTTTCCGCCAGTGCGTTCAGGGGTGGATTTGATGTTTGGTGGTCGGCAACTGTGGCCCGCATCCATATCTGCCCAGAAATGCACTCATCAGCCAAATCCGCCCCACTTTGCTCATTCCCAGGGCCAATTGGACTGTGAAATCTTGATTTTGCACCATTTTCAGTGAGGATTTAATTTCCACCAGTGCATTCAGAGGTGGATTTGATGTTTGGTGGTTGTCAAAAAAGCCATTTTTGCCTGAGTTTCATTCCGGATTTGGTTTTGCAGCGGTGGTTTCTCAGTGGATTTGTTGCCTTGCAGTGGTATCAAATGCCCTGGCTTGGGGGAGGCTCAGAACAGCTCCCAGCAGACACATCCTCACACAGGCCAATTTTGCAGCATCAATTTACTGTGGCTCAAAGCTATTTTTGCCCGATTTTCATCCTGGATTTGGTTCTGCTGCAGATCTGTTGTCTGGCGGTGGACTCAAATGCCCTGGATTGTGGGATACTCAGAACCGCTCCTAGCAGACAAATCTGCGCAGAGGTGATTTACTGTAGCGCAAAGCCATTTTCGCATGATTTTCATCCCGGATCTGGTTCTGCTGCGGTCATTTCTCAGCGGATTTGTTGTCTGGCAGTAGAGTCAGGTGCCCTGGATTGGGGATATGGCGGTCAGATCGCACTTTTATTAATGGGGGTATAATACCTGTGTTTCTGTGGTATTTTCACTGATTTGAGCCAACAGAACATTTTTTTTCTTGAGTCAACAAAACATTGTCAGAGGCAGATGGAAAGTTTTGGGTGGAAGAGAGAGAGAAAATATTTTCGGGAAGTAAAATATATTTTCTCAGGTGAGGTTTAGGTCACATGATGAAGAGTGCTGATCCCGATCAACAATCACAGCCAAATACAGACGGTTTTGGTGCTCTAGCAGCACATAGTGACTCATAGTGACCAGTCTGAGAATTGTCAAGACTGGATTGCTATAATGGAAATTCATTGATATTTTACTGAGCTGTTCTTGTTGGTGCTAGGTAGAACAGGGGTGCCGTATGACTGAATTATTGGGTAAACCTCCTGAATCACAACCAGATGGCTTCTCAGGTGCTAAGCTTCAGTAAAATGCATTCAGACCGACCTCCCTATGGACCAAGACGTTCCACAAGACTCCATGCTATAGCCTCCTCCCAGCATGATTGGGACCCACTTTCAACTTGATGTCCAAAAGAGGAAACAGGTCACATGGCCTACCTCCGACGAGGAAATATTTTGTCCTCCGGAAAAAATATTTTCTCTCTTCAAAAGCTGAAACATATTCCTTGATCCGAGGATTTATTTCAGTCCCCCTAAAAAAATGTTACCTCTACTCAGAAACATCAAAAATAACACGGAAGCACACCCAAAATAATAAAAGTGCGATGTGACCGCCATATGGGGAGGCTCATAATTATGTTTATAAACTATACATGGTGAAAAAACTTCCAAATTCTTCACTACAGTTTCACCTTTAAAATGTAGGTGAAAAAAGTTTCAAGTTTTTCACCTCAGGTTTGGCCTATGGCGGTCAATCCGCACATTTAAGTTTTGGTGTGTATTTTCACTGATACAATGTGATTTTCAGCTGTTTTGGGTGAAATTTTTTTGAAGTGAGTGAATTTTTAGACTGTCATGAAAATTTCTTGTTCTTGAAAAGTGTAATGATTTTCTTTTTCAAATGTCAACAATTTTTTTCACATGTTGGCGGGAATTCTTCGCTGATGAGGCTGTGCTAACCCTAATGATTACCCCAAATGGGATGCCTCCTGTTCAATTGCTCACCTTTCCGAGTCATCTTCAGGTATCCCAGAACCATCATTGACCTACACTGCACCTACACTGCACTCTCTATATGGCTGCTACAGGAGCAACTCAAGGAGGTCCTTGATGATCTTGTACATGCAGACAAAGGAAGAACACTAGGGTAAACAGATTCCTTGTCAGTTCTAGGGTGGTTCCATCAAACTGATTGCAATCCCTTCACAAAACAAGAAGGAAAGTCTCTGAGCTCCCGGTGCAAAACATAAAGTTTCAGAACACTGTTGAACAGGAGGCATCCCATTTGGGGTAATCACTAGGGTTAGCACAGCCCCATCAACAAAGAATTCCCACCGACATGTAAAAAAAATTGGCAACATTACAAAAAAAATCACTACACTTTTCTCAGAATGATAAATTTTCATGAAAGTTTGAAAATTCACTCACTTTGAGAAATTTTCACCCAAAAGAGCTGAAAATCACACTGTATCAGTGAAAATACACACCAAAATTTAAATGTGCAGATTGACCGCCATATTGGCCTGTAAACTTAGGTGAAAAACTTGAAACATTTTTGGTGAAGAAAACATAAAGTTTGTTTCGAATTTTTCACCTCTTTCAAAGTGAAAAAAGTGGTGAAAAACTTATAAGTTTTTCACTTATGTTTCAAGTGAAAAATTAGTGAAAAACTCAAAATAATTTTCACCACTTTTTTCACTGAAAAACTTGAAATGTTCAACCAGTGGCCATCAAAACTGCGCGCCATCGTTGGGGGGATAGCATTTTCTTCCTTGTCGCCCTTCGAGGACGTGTTTTCGGCGTGTAGAATTACTTGAATGCCCTTAAAACTTCTCCCATAAGCAACATTGTGGTACAAAATGTCTTTGACCAAATTTCAAGTAACATCTACGGACGTGAACTCGAGCCACGCTGTTTCTGCCATAAAACCTTGCAGAAAAGCCTTTGTAGCAGCAAGGAAGTTGGGGAAATCTCTCAATATAGCTTGGGGAAGATTATTTTCATGTCGGAGATGGTGTGGAGTCTTCAAGAGCCCTTGATACGGTGGGAGGGCAGGATTTTGAGTATTTTGCCCTTATCACAGGTTTAAACGCTCGGAAATGGCTGGCTGACACATCAGACGGAGTTTGAAAAAGAGCAGCCGTTAAGCCCCCCGCGTCAGAAAGCAGACTACCGGTGTCCGTTCCTTGTCTGGGCATAAAACACCTAGTTTGTAGTGGATTCTGTCGCAAAAGTCCAATCTGGGAGATAACTAGGTATAGGCAAATATAAGCCCAGATAAGCCTGTAAGGTTTTTGGGGGGGTATAGACTTCAGAATGGCGCTATCTTGGGTTATAAGTAATTAGGGGGCCTATAAGAGGTACAGGCAGTTATAACCACTTGTAAGGAGTTATAAGAGGGTAGCCAGGAAAACGGCCAAAAGTATTAGTCTCTCTTGACAGACTGACACTCGTTACCTCGTTCTTCAGTCTGTTAGTTACCACGCTATGATTACCGTAGGGTCGGGTTATTATGTAACAATCAAATTAACAGTAACAAATAACTCATTAATTGGGACGTGTCATCACTTATTTCATGTGTCTCCTACCTCGCTGAGAGCCCCCGGCCCCCACAATGGCCAACAACTTGCCTTTCAGACCCATCACCACGGCCTCATTCTACCAGAATCCAACCCCATGTCCTCGACAACCAAAGCCCACTGTTCCCACCACTCCAGCCACTCCCAGCCCGTTCCCTTTCGCCTCGTCCCCAATATCTACCCAACCCCAACTTTGAGCAAAGAAACGAACCCAATGGCAGAAGACGGATGCCATACTAGGGGTCATCTCACATGATTTCTGTGGGCTTGGCAATTTTCTGGAGCTGCTATTTTGGCAGCGGCTACGCAGCGCTGAAGACAAGCGCACACCGTGCCACACAGCAATGATTTCTGCATTCCTCGGAGGCCAGACCAACATCACTATGGGTCAGATCATCGAGCTCATTTACAGCCATTGTCATGGCCAGCCACCAACCAACTCTGTCGAGCGCCAGCAAGCTTTCTCATACAAAATCCCTCACACAGACATCCGCTTTGCATGCCCGAGTCTCTCCAGTTGGGTGCTGGTACTTGTCGGTAAAGAGGCTTGCAAACAGGCTGGGAATCTCACCAAAGACGACCCTGCTGATCCGGACAATGTGACCCAATTGCGGGCCTCTACCAATGGACGGGTTGAGAATGCCGAAACCGCGAGCTGGAACAAGCTCACCGATAATCTGAGTATTCCCAAGGTGGCCCTCAAATACGAGGCTCGCGCTGGTGTGCCCTGGTATCTGACGGAGATGATGGCTGGGCCTTCGAAGGGCGGAGCGATTGTGCTTTGGCAGAGGCGCCCGCACACCACGGTTTGCACTTCCACTGGGATTCTTCAGCTAATAAGAAAATCACAGATTCAAGTCGGCGCCATCAGCAGCTTTGTCCTATCACGTAACCAATAAGATAAGCGACTCGTGTACGAGCCGGGTGAGAGAATAGGTAGTGACCACGGAACTCGCAAACCCGCAGGTTGCAAGTTACGTGGGTGTGGGGAAGAGCCTTTGGCTCTGCCGCTGGGCCGCCTTTGGCGGCCGCTAGAGCTGCGAAAGGACGAGAGCGACGGGGAGGCCTCGCGTCGTTTCGCTGCGCAAAGGGCTCCTAGTGGGAGGGCTGCTGGCTCTGAGTGAGTGGCAAGAGCGGGGCAAAGCGGGCCCAAAGCGCCAAAAGTGCGCGACAACTCTACCACACTGGAGCAAAAGCTCACCCCAGTTGGAGCGCGCCACAGGCACAGGCTGGCTTCCCCAAATAGAGCTCGAGCGACAGGAGAAGTCTGGTTAAGGGTTGGTTGTTAAGAGGTTGTTAAGATGTAAGATTTGGGAGGCGGTAAGGAAAACAGATAAGAAGGGTAAGCTAGATTTCCTCGTCTGCACTGGGTAACGAGATGCTGTTTGTGATACGAAACTCTTCGAAAGCCTTGGCCACCTCGTCCAGTTTTTTCTTGTCGTAAGCCTTGTCAATGTTCATAGGAACAATGTGTTCTATCTTTCGCCAGTAGAGGAGAAAAGCGAGGGACGTCCAGCCGCCTAGCGCTGCTACGATGTCGCAAGGGACGCCTGCGAGCAGGAGCTCGGTGGAGCCTCCAATGCGGAAACTGTGTCCAAAAACGGCCAGCAGACTAGCTCTCTCCCATACAGCGAAGCATCTGCGTAAGAGCCAGTCTTTGGTCATGGGGGCCCAATTGCCCGGGCCCGATTCGAAGGCAAAAAGCGGGGTGTCGAGGGGAACAGAGGCGTTGACTTTGAGGTGGTTGGCGAATGCTTTGGGACATAAATCATCGTCCCTGTCGGTAAGTGTGAGGGTTGCGCCACGTTCGCGTGTTGATTTGGTCCAAGGAAGGGGAACAGCGGTAGCTGGAGTGGAGGACTGTGGGTGGACCCGTTTGTGCTTGGTGCTGCGTGTGACGTGGAAACGGGGGTCAAATTTGTCGAGAGAAGGGACCGTGACTTCCCCGAGTCGCCTGCATCCCCAGAAAGCGGCAGTGGCTGCTGACCAGAGAGCCGCATCGAAATGCTTGTCGATTTCCAAGTTGGA
This sequence comes from Mycena crocata, assembly GCA_029281795.1. Lineage (NCBI taxonomy): Eukaryota > Fungi > Basidiomycota > Agaricomycetes > Agaricales > Mycenaceae > Mycena > Mycena crocata. Next base: position 5,488 of record JARJCP010000161.1, on the reverse strand, counting down.
GCAAATGTGCTCCACGGTGACGGGACCCCTCTGTGCACGCTTGAAAGCCGTGCTGTCCTTGTTGGCGGATCGTCTAGCGAGTTCGACCCATCTGTCCTCGCCTTCCCACGGTGCGCCATTGAGGTCGTGCCATGCTTTGAGCCCCGACATCCATGACTTGATGGTGCCGCCGCCTACGGTGCCAACATGTTGAGCGATGAAAGCAGCTAGCAAGAAATTGGAAGCGGGCATCCGGTCCTCCTCCGAGATGTTGTAAGAATCACAGAACAGGTGATAACGGAGGAGTCCCACCGCATAATTAGATTGCGTGTTGGGAGCGTAAGCATTGAAAGGGTGGCGTAGGTCCTTTTGACAGCTTCTTTTGGAAGTCGAGCTCAGAAGAGGGTGTCATGCCGCTGGCCGAAGGGCGAGGTCCAGGTTCGTAGGCAGTCCTCAGCAAGGACATGCGGTCTGAGATTGTTGTTGCTGATTTCGCAGCCTGCTCGAGCTTTCCTGGGTTTGGGTCGCTTGGCAGGAGGCACTGTGGGCGTAGGAGCAGAGAGAGGGCGAGCTGAGGTCGTGACCTTTGGGGCGCAACGTGTTGTGGGTGGGACACCTGTTGGCAGGCACGCAAAGCCGACATATAATCGTGGGGTGGGTTTTGGGGGGGCTACTGCCGTGGTTGATAAGCTGTCTGGCTGGTGGAAGGCGTGTAAATGCGCTATCAGCAGATAGTTGGGGTTCAGCGAATCAGGGTTTGTGAGGGTGCTTTTTGGAGCTGGCGGGTACTTAAATCTTGAGTTGGGCAAAAGTAAGAGTAGATAAGAGTAAGAGTGGCTCAAGTACAGACTTAAACATGTTCAAAATACGGTAGTAAGTCGCGGGGAAGAGTAAAGAGAGAGGAAAGATGTGATGAAGCGATCCCCAGTGAGCCACCTGATATAGGGTCTGCCGGGTTTCTACCGGAAGGGATGTAAGTAAGGTTAAGTGTAATGTTTCGTGTGGCAAGAACGTAGTGTGAGCGACAAATACTCAAGTTCATATTGTGGCTCCGGCTTCTGCCCTTGTCAAAAGCACCAATGACGCCTTTGTTGTCTGAATGGACCAGTAAGTAGGTGTCATGGTAGTCGGCTTCTTCTATGGTGTAAATGAGGAGCTCCAGTGCAATGGCTTTGAGCCAACCGATATGACGCGAGTCTGTGTTCCAGTAGCCGATGCCTTTCCACGTGTCCCATCTGTCACCGACCAGGATGCCAATGCCCCAGTCTGTGGACGCATCAACAAAGAGGTGATAATCAACGAGGGGGCCGCGGGAGACGAGGGTGCGGTAGAGGCCTGGAGTCGAGAGGGTTTTGTCCCGCCATTCTAGGACGGTGAAAACGGAGGGAGGGGGGTGGCGGGTAGCGAAGTTATCCCCCTTGAAGGATGCAACAAAGTTTGAAAGAGCCGGTAGGAAAGACCGCCCAAGGTAGTGGACAAAAGTGATATGGCACAGGGATCCGTGTAGTTTCATCACGTTGAGAATCTTACACGCTCTGTTGGTGAAAGCAGCGACGAAGACACGCACGCGATTCAGGAACTTCAGGCGCTTATGCTCCGGCAGGTAGACAATCTTGCGCGCGATATCCCATGTGAAACCAATATAGTCCACGGTGTAGCCAAAATCTTGTCCTTTGACGTGTAGTGGGTGCCATGGCGTGTTTACCAAAGCGATGAGCTCCAGCGCCTGCTCACGGGTGTAAGGATACGAGTAGGTGATGTCACCGGAGGCAGCGTCAATGGCGGAGGAGATGGGAAAACGGAAAGGCAGAAGGTCGTCCTCATATCTATTTATGGGTTTTACGCCTTCTCGTTTCCATGTCGATGGTGGCAGAAGCAATGGAGCCTGCATTGCTGCTGGAGGAGGAACAACCAAATGGGCAGTTATGTTCGATGTAAAAGTCCTTGGGCCCTTGCAGTACGAACCAACGTTTGTCGGCGGGCCGAATGGGACAAGTCCGATGAAATTTTGCTATATCCAGGACCATCGCTTGCATCCCAGGGGGTGTGGAAGCGATCTGTAAGGTAAGGTAAGCATAAGGGTAAGGGGAAGGATGAGGAAGTAGGTCGGGTAAGGGAATGCAGCTGAAAGCTGAGAAAGAAGTCGGGTATACGAATAAGGTAATGGTCACGTGTAAGGGTCATGGAAAACGAAAGAAGTTTTCTGTAAGTCGCTGTGGGGAGGCGTGAGATGGGAAGAAATGGGAAGGGTAAGGGGGAAAAAAAGAGTGGACGGAGTAGGCTTACGATTTCTGCCACCTCAGATGCAGAGCCGAATTTAGTTGGGAATTTGTCCTTGTCAATGTAAGTGTTTGTCGACAAGGGGGATTTGTTGCCCTTGGATAAGTGGCGGCAGAGGCGAAGTTTGTCCGGCTTGTTGAGGCCCTGAGGCTGAATTGCAATGATGATTGGTGAACATTGGAAGGGGCCCTTGAGGATGGTCTCAGTCTCTGCACGTGAGAAAGGGCCCCTCATGCGACGGGCAAGGACCTCGTCCGCCAGGTAAGATTTGATAAAATCGGGGTGATCGGCTGCCGATGGGTGATTTGGGAATATAACCGTCTGGTGTAGCGAGGGAAAATCGCCCATGGGAAAACCATGAATAAGGTTCTTGACCACATGTGGGTAAGCGGAAATGAGATCGTGTTTGTTCAAGAAAAAGTTGAGGGCAACATGGTTATAGGGTGTGGTGATGTGATTGAGAATTTTGTCGTGCACAGAGGAATGAGGGGGGAAAGGCAACGATTCCAAGAAAATGTTAAGCTTTCTATTAGGAGAATCAAGGCGGGGGGTTGCGGCGGCAAGTCCAGCTGAATGCATGGTGATTGCGGCTGCCTGTGACGCCTATGCTTTACGTTTACATGGCCTGGTGTACTATACTTACTTTACTTCTACTTATGCGTTGCTTGTACTTAGTGGCCAACCGCCGTGCGGTTGGTCACCTGACCGATAGATTACCTAATCTAACTTCTTACTCACTCACTACTCTGGCGTGAACGAGAGCTACCTACAGGGACCACCCCTCCGACCCCATCGATGCCTGAGTACGCGTAACTGCTCCCTAAGCCACTAGATCTCCAGGGCCCCCATCAAGGATGACATGGTCCCTGCTCGTAGGGTTACAGCGAGGACGGAATGCGCCTAGCGCGCTTCCGTCCCTTAACTCTCCCTCTTTCTACCTACCACTTACCTAGGAATCTCTATGATTCCTAGGTTCTATGTTCCTTCCGCTCTGGCCGAAGCCCCGAAACCGATACGCATCACACTGCCGCAGAATGAGCAATGGTGTGCACGTAAGGCTGGTTCGTGGGTGCAGATGGAGCCGGGGCCCCGAGCGTTCCAAGCGCGGCATGATGTTTGGCTGGATCTCGTTGCACGAAGGTCGTTCCCGTTTGCGACACAGAAAATTGGCTGGTTGTCGTCAAAGGAGGTAGCGGAGCAGGGGGTTTGGTTCCAATAATGTCCGCGCCTAGCACAAATGAGGCAAACAGCGCCTTGTGCGTCGCCACCGTTGCCGTTCTGAAAGGGCTGACCATCACGACGGGCACCATGACCGCTGCGGCTGCCGCGAGTGCCCCGGGTACCACCCCCACTGCCGCAGCCACCACCGCCGTTGGCAATGTGAGTGGCAAGGGCAGCTGCAGGGGGTGCTGGGGCACCAGATAATGTGTCGGTCATCTGCTTGATATGCATGCTGGTCACAGCCTTGTTGAGCTCGCAGTCGTAGAAAACGGGGTCGAAGACAAAAGGTCGTGCCATGTATTTCCTTCGGAGGGCAATATCAGTCGCGAGGATGGCTGGGTAGTTTTCTTCTTGGTTCTTGGCGTGCTCAAAAAACCCAAAGTGGGTGTTAAAACAAAGGCTGAGGTCGCTGGTTGCGCTGCCCGTGATCTCCTCAATAAAAACGACCTTGTTACGCGACGCTTCTGTCCATTGCCCACAATCCATATCGGCCTCTTTCAGGTACTTCTCCTTGAAGGCGACGGTGTCGAGAACGCGCAGCTGCTTGTCACCTGGCACCCGCACATTTAGCTTGATCATGGCAAGAGTTGCCGCCGTGGACTTTATGATCTCTAGATTGGGGGAAGTGAAAAGAGATAAGGGAATGTATATGTTGTTATCAAAGAGGTTGGTAAGGAGGGCATGGAAAACAGCCGGGAGGCTCATACCCGGCTGGAGATGGATTTCTTTTCTGAAGATTCTGGCTACCTTCCTGGCGCCCTCGTCCTTCTTAGCCTTGTCAACGTCTCGGGTGCGCTTGGTGCCCATGAAAGAACGCATGAGGTTCTTGGCTGATGTGGGGGAGAGCTTTGCCATGATGCCCATCACAGTGGAAGCTGGTGAGAGGACTTCCTCAGCCTCGGAAACGATAATGAAAGATTCGTCCTCAGAGGGCATGTCGCAACAATCCGGGTCTTCTTCATGTCTCGCATGCTGTAGGGCTCTTTCAGCGTTGTGACTCTCGATATCGTCATTTCGTTTGAGCTTGTTGGGGCAGGGAAGTTTTTTAAGGGCAGAAATTACAGCTAGTGACGTGTGAGTCTTTCTAGTGCGCTCGGAAGGCTGCTGAGTCTGAGAGGTTGGCTGGTCGACGGTGGAAGTCATGGCACCTGCTAATCCCATATATACACACAAATTAGAAAGGGCGTATGCCCGCATGTGGCAGTTCTAGTTAGAACGGTGTTACGATGCTGCCACATGCTGCAGAATATGCTGCAGCATATGCCGCAAATATGCTGCAGACAAGCTGCAGCATGGCATGGTAACGGACTTGGAATATATTTTCACCCCGTATTATATAATCCCGGCGCCTCGGCGGGCGCCTACCGTCCCAAAAGGGAAATCGGCCAAAAAAAAAAAATCAAATACAAGTAAAATACCCCCCAAAAAAATATGTTACAGTGGGCAAGAAAAAATCTACATCTCATCCACACCCTCTCCCCTGTCGTCCACTGCTAACACCGCAATTTGGTGCAGAATCTCCAAAACTGCCTCCTCGCGTGCCTTGTGGCCCTCACCCTCCTCCTCGGAGTCCTCTCCCGGGGCAAGCGGCCTGGGCGGCACCATCTCCTGGTCTTCATCCTCCCACTCGTCATCCACCTCTCTATCCGCACTCCAACCATCTCCTGCTGCATCCACCACAACTTCGTCATCCACATCCATTCCATCCTCAGAAGAGTCCTCGGCGATCGCTCGCGCCTGTGTCCGACGTGCCTCGCGTGCTGCCTGTCTTGCCGCAGCCCGCTGTTCCCTGTGCACAGCCCGCCGTTCCACCGCGATCCCGGGCCTCAGAGATCCTGTGAAGCCTGGGGTGCCGCCCAGCTTCCAGAATCTCTGCATGTGCCGTTCATCAAAGCGCCCACGGCGCTGATGATACAGACGCACTTGCACGGCCATCTGGACGTCCTCCCGCACCTTCTCCTCGCTCTTCCCTTCCACGTTCCTCAGTTCCGCCTCCTTCCGTCGAAGC